>CM076569.1:300920584-301258777 GCA_034641835.2 Pinus albicaulis
ATGTAGATTTGAGACTCAACAACTCTCTTATGAGAAAAAGCTGGAATTTCAAATCATTCTCCGCGGGTTTTTCCTGTTTCAAAGTCAAAACACGGGTAACGCTGCCCTCTAGTCTAAACAGAGCATTTCCCTAGCCACTAATGTGACCTTTTCACTGATCAAGTGCGTTATAACACTCTTTTGCTATTATAGGTGTGTGTTACCTTGGCAGAAGTAGGTTTAGTTTAGGTCTTTGTATTCCTTCCATATTTATCTTCTCCTCTGAGCTGATAAGGAGGTTTTTTGACCTGTAACAGACATGTCTGAGGATGAGTTGGGGAAATTAGAACATCAATCTCACAATTCAGATCATTCTGAAAATGAATCCGAAAACAGAAAAGAAAGCCCAGAAAAGATATTTGATCAACTAATCCAAGAGATTGAGATGTAGGAGAAAAAAGGAAGCAATGGAATAGATTCAACTTCTCAAGAAGTTCAACACAGTCAAGATACACTTGATCAGTCAGGAAAGTCCCAACCAAAGAATTTAAGTAGTGAATGGGATGAATTTTCTAAAGCAATAAATGCTTCTAAAACAAATCCCAACACTGTTCAAGTTTCTAGTTTTCAGACACCTAAACATTCCCCGAAACTAGTGGAAATTGTTACTCCACTACAACAAGTTCCAGAAACTCATGATCGAGAGATCATTCCGGCTTACCCTACAGAACAAATAGTGTTACAAGTTGAGGAAATTACTTCGCTAGATATCTTCTACAGTCATAGTCATAAGGCTGTAGTCAAGAGAAGCAAAAAGAGAAAAATTTATAATACAGTGTCAAACCTTACAAATGAATCTATTGAAGTTTTATGGAAGGATCCCCTAGCTGATCCTACTGAACATTTAACCAAATTATCATAGTTTGTAGGGGAATATGCTACCGCCATTGTTGAAAAAGCTACTGAGGTTAAAATGTTACTAAAGCAGAAGGAAGACAGAATACAAGAACTAGAGAGACTGTTAGATCAAGAAATGTCTAACTCTAATGAGTAAATGAAATCAAATATGGCCCAATTTCAAAAATATTTTTAGAGTCTTAAATTGTAGCATCGAGAAGAAATCACTGAGAAGAAAACACAACTGGAAGCAACAATGACCAGATTACAAAGCCAACCACAGTTAGAGAAATTCGTAAAGGAAGCATTGGATGTAAATGCTAAGATAAAGCAACAAAAAGAAGTATTTGTCCAACAAGCTTCTATTACTAGCTCTTATTGTGACTCAAGTAAAATGTTGATCCAACAATTAGTTATCCAGAAACTTGAACGTGAGAAGATCGAGAATAAAATCAATGAACACATTCAATGGAAAGCATCAGAATCAAGCAAGGAAGCTGGTCCACCCTAGGTAGATAAGTTTCACAAGGAAATTTTATTTAAAGATTGGGAAGCACAAATAAAGCAGGAAAAGAAAGCAGCAACAAAAGCATTCAAGTTGGCAAAGGAAATTATTGAATCTGTGTGTGAACAGTTTGTGAAAGGAGAACTTATCGAAGAGTGCATGTCTGAAGTTCTCTCAGAACTAAAAAAATGGAAACACAATGTAAAAAAAAGGAAGAAACGTAGGATGGAACAATTAAAAAAGTAAATAAGTTTGATCAAGAAAATTATGCAATTTTTTTATTATCAAACCTTATCATCAATACCAGACCCTGCAGTCTTTAATAGATTCAACAAGAAGATCATAGCCATCACTCTCAAATGCGATATTCAAAGGACATGTCAGATCACAGATTTTGCAGCTAGCTTAGCTCAAGCCCATGCTAGATATTTGTCAACTTCAGGAGGAAATTCAAAAGAAAGGGAGGAATCCATAAATCATATTGTTACGTTATTTTCCTAGATTGTAGTTTAAGTTAGTCTTACGAGGATGGTTGTTTGAAACCTCCTCTATTTTTTTGTAATAATATATTTTAGAACATAGTTAGTTTAGTATTTAAACCCCTCTCATGCATTTAGAGAAGGGTCCATAAATTTGTCAAAAAAATTTGCAAAGAATGCACTATTATAAGTTTGTGAGTGCTTTGATGAATTAATGGAACACAGTCTGTTATCTTTTGACAATTAATGTTGTTTAACAAATGTTGCACTACTGTACTCTTTAAATTTCTTGAAAGTGAAGAGGAGCAAATCAATTAATGTCAGTTTACATAAGTAGAACTTTGTACATATGGTACTTCTATTCACTTGTATTAAGTCTTGCTTTATAGATTGACAACCATCTTTTTATTGCATTATATATTTGAAATGTTATTATAGATGAATGTTACATGCACTTATGTTCTAATATTTGTCTGTGATTTCATATTGAATATATAATCACACATATGAATGCGATATATTTTTCACAATTATTCTAACCAAACTATTTTGTTAGAAGAATCATCTTATATAATTTTCATCTCTTTCAACTGTCAAATAATCGACATTACTAATAGTTGAAGGATATCTTTTTAGATCGCATAAAGGAAGAAACACACCGGGTATATAGTAGTATAAATGGTTTAGATAATTGCATGTGATAGATTAAAATCATTTTCCATTTCATGTTGTATAATCGAAACACCCCCAAAATCATCCTTATTGGGAAACTGGTCTCATTATCCCCAGTCGGAGCCACTACACCAAACGAAAAAGGATTTTCTTTAAGGTTCGGACCGAGTGGTTTTCCCCCATGTTTTGGCAGCGGAATTCTGAGGCCTCAAAATTTTGGCACTAGAAGGAGGGCCTTATGAATGGAAAAAAGGTCTGATCAATCTAAAGGTCAATCTAAGAGTCTCTCTCCCTCTAGATCCCCATCAACTTCCAGAAAATTATCTAGATTCTCATCTTTAAAATATGAAGTTGATCATCCTTCTCCTAAGTCTCCTAGTGATACTTAACCCATAATATCTCTTGATTCTCATCATGCTTCCCCAGAAGTTCAGTCTTTGATAGAAAATTTAGATAGAGTATCCATTTTGACTGAAAATCCTGAATCTTATCAAATATCAGATATCAATATTTCATCTTCTTTACCACCTCGAAGAATATTAACTCGATCAAAAAGTCAAAAGACAGGAATTATTCCTTCTGAATTTCCCATTGATATTACTCGAAAGAGAATAAAGAGGACTCAATCAGAGTCAATCACCAGCGAGATTTTATCCTATTCATCATCATTACCTCCGCTCACTTCCACAACTTCCATTCCAACAATCAATGTTACTTTAACTAGTTCCAGTACTCAAACTACTATCCCTTCAACTAGTCCTTGCACTCAACCTGCCTCTTCTTCAACTCAAACTCAATCCATCACATCCACCCAAGCTCCAATGGCAGGCCATCCATGGAACAATCCAGGGGCTGTAAATATGCCTGCTCCTCTTCATGCTCTTCCAAAATATCCTGAAAGGTGGTTACCTAAATTTAATCATGATGATAGTCTTCCGACAAAATAACACATTCACAATTTTATGTTAGCCATCAATTTAAAAGAAGTAGTTGAAGAGGATTTTGTTGTAAGATTATTTCCGTATACTCTAATATGATTTGCAGGATCCTAGTATTTTTCATTGCCTCCCTCTCTATAACTAGCTGGAATATGTTCGAAGAACAATTTCAAGCTAAGTTTGGGGATGACAGGACCACTGCTACGCTCATCAATGATTTATCAAATCTAAAAGCTAAAACAGGTGAGAAGATAAAAGATTTTAATTCAATATTTAATAAATTACTCAATAAAATTCCTACTACATCAGTTGCTGGTGCAGAAGTTCAAACCGAGTGGTATATTTCATCTCTTCCATTCAATATAGTTATTTTTGTTGATAGAGAAAAACTACTGACACTCGCAGAAAACATGAAGGAATCTCTATCTGTAGAGAAACACAAAAGTGCTCTTGAGAAAAATAATTCTCAAGAATATCAAAAACAAAAGAAGGTATCTTTCAAAGATGATTCTAAAAAGAAGCTTCCAAAAGACCCTTTTTATGTGGAAAGTCTTCAAAACGTTTTGAAGATTATGACAAACGAAATGGAAGATATCAAGAAACAAGTTGCTGAAAATTATAGCTCAAAAACGACTTTCAGAAACTTCAAGAAAGGCCAGTCCTCTAATACTCAACCTCCAAATATCATATCTGATGCTGAATCTGATCAAGATATAGAGGAAGAGAAAACAAAGGAAGAAGAGGATGAAGAAGAAGAAGAAGTTGAACTAAAAGGAATGTGGGATTTCCTCCTACCAAATGAAGAACAACATGAAGCTTTACCGTGAGTACAAGGAGAAAAAATACTACTGAAAAAATGAAACCAAATAAACAACAAAATATTGCAACTCCTGCTAAGGATAAATCAGAAAGAAAAAAGTCTAATTCAAAGGCTACACAAACAAGTCTTGTTACTTCAGATACTCTATCTACATCTAAGACAATGGTAGTCTCAGACACTATTGATTATAATGTAGTTGAAGATATGAAAAAAACTAGGGCCAATATTTCAATTCACAAGCTTACAAAATTAGAGAAGAAACATAAAATATTACTTAGAGACTTAAATGTGGTTCCTTCTTCAACCTTACCTACTCCAGTAATAGTACAAGTTGTTAATGAAATGGGTAAGCCACCTTCTCCTTCAACTAAAATAGATGCTACAGACTTGATTATGATAGGTGATCGATCCATCTCTCATACTCCTCCATTTCTCTTAACCTATGATATCTATAATAAAATGTTCATAATTGTTTAATAGACTCAGGGGCTTCCTCTAATATAATGCCAAAATTAGTCTGTGCTAAGTTGAACATAACTCCTCAAAGTTCCCCTATTCATATAGTACAACTTGATAGAACCAGAGTAGAGGTAGTAGGAGAAATAAATTATATTGCCATCAGATTGTCATCAAATCCCAAGGTTACTCAAATAGTTGATATACTAGTGTCTGATATTCCTGAATTTTATAGCTTAGTTTTAAGTCAAGACTGGTCTGAAAAAATTCATGGATATTTTGCAACAGAGTGGTCTCATATGTGGCTACCATATAATGGAAAGCTAAATCAAATTCGGGTAGACCGTGAAAAGTTCATGAAACATATAGTAACCGATATTTAAGGAGTAAATGAGCCAGCAGCATTCAATAATAACATTATTGGAAACTACTCATCAGAGTCATTTTTGGGAAATTTCAATGCTCAACCATCACCTTTCTTTGATAATGCAGTGGTTTTCTCAGATTGAGAATTTTTCCCAGATAGATAGTTCCAAGTGTATAAATTTTGTAGATAAAGAAATAGTTAATTCTTTATTGTGGACTCTTTATTTTACGGTTCTAAATATGAAGATGGTGCAGGCACTGGCTATATTTTAATAAACCTAGAAGGAGAAAAAACCATGTTAGCCTACAGACTAGAATTCAATTGTACAAACAATATAGCTGAATATGAAGCATTATTCCAAGGTTTGTACAAAGCCATTGATCTTAATATCAAATATATAAAAGTCATAGGAGGTTCAGAAGTCATTATTAGACAGGTAAGAATGTAATATTCCTAAATTAGCTGCAGCTAATAGGAATATTAATTTTGCCTTGTTTATTTTGCATTTCATGTATTGATGAATAAATTGTAAAGGAGGACATGTAAAACTCCTGAAAATCAAGAATAAATCAATGCCTATGTGAACAGAGACATATCTGGGCTATGTAAATAAACTCTTGTTGGTGTGAAAGGGTCTAAATCACAAGAATGGATCCTATTTTACCAAATCAACAACGCAGTCTAGAGGCATTGAACCTCCTTGAGGGATAGCACAGTTCTAGAAGGGGATTATAAATGTGAAAGGGGCTAAACTAATGAAGTGGTTTATGGTTTTTCCAAGACTCCAATGTTATAAAAGGAGGAGGAGAGCAACAAGAAAGGGTTGTTGAAGGAATTATTTCTAAAGGTCTGTCTACTTAGACATCCCTTGTTGGGAATTCCTGTTCAGGAATCCCACCTCCTTCCTTGAGTAGCTCTTGGAGGATAATTGTGATAAAATTCTCCACTATTAGGCTTGGGCTATGTTTCACCTTACATTACAGCACTACTCATGATTGAGGGTTGAGCTGTCTTGTGAGTTGCAGCAAGTGGAGATCTAGATCTGCTCAGATCTAGATGATAGCAGTGGCTCTTTCCAGTGAAAGTGTCATTTAACCTCCTGGAAGGGTTCATTCGATGATTATACTTCAGATCCACATCTTGGCATCAGGCCAAATTATCTTCAGAAGCTATAGCGTTGTCTCTCTCCCTAAGACAACATTATTTGCAGATCTACAACTGCAGGGGGTTCTGCTTGCATTTTGGAGGAGAGATCTCCGATGATTAGATTCATCCTTCACTATGGTGATCCATAAATTGGCCAACAAATATATGTTATGTTTCAGATCTGATCTATTATGTACTTGAATTATTCAAAATTTCTGAATCATTCTGCAGATCTGAAGTTTTAGATCTCAGATCTACCTCTGGTGCTTCATGTTTTGAGCAAATCCCCAAGGGGAATGTATAGATCAACTTTTCTTGTACATGGATCTGTATTAGATCTATATTTTTATGTATAGATATGATCTAGATTTGAAGAATCAATAAACTACTGCTTCAACCCTAAAAATAACGTTGTCATTGTTATGCAGTCTTTTTACATGGTTGTAGCACCTCTTTCTTGAGGATTTATTCTGTATTCTTTCACTCTTCTTCTGTAAAGTGCATGAATTATGCCCCTGATGTCATTTTTCAATATTCAGACCTTATTTCAGTCATACCCTTTAGAAAACCATGCTCACATGCTTCAGTAAATTTCTGCATAATTCTAGTCTTGGGAAATCCGGGTTTTCTAGTCTAGTTAGGAAAGGAGAAACTATTTAACATAGCAAAACTTTTTTCTTTTTTTTTCTTAAAATTCGACATGGGAGTCCCTCATAACCCTAGCTATCATATCCAATCACTTTCCTTTCTTATTTTTACGCAAATCTCTTAATACACTCGTTTTATGGAAAAACATCACTTTTCCCCACCTTTTGCCTTGTAAAACGCTGTATAACTTTGCTGCTGCATAACTTGTTGAAGGTTAGGTGTTTTTACATCTGTATGAAGCATATTTTTGTAGCTCCAAATTTTTCATAACTCATATTATTCCCAATCTGTAGCTATTCCTGAAAAATGGATATTACAGTCGTATCAAAGCAAGATATTTTGCTCAGCCTGTGGCTTCAAGCCAAAGTGCTGAATCCCTGAAGGAGGAATATTCCAAGCTATATAGACAGAGTCTGCATATGGCCAAGTATCCTCTAGATCTAATCCTTTTTCAAAGGTGACATATCCAGTAAATGCCCCTGCAGTCAGTCTCTGGAATATAATTTTGATATTCCTGAGAAGGGAACTTTTCAGTGGTATTCCAGCAAGGAGCAAGGTCAGAATGATGAATAATATGGGTTTATTCTCATCAGCTTTCATATCTAAGACGAACCTCTCTAGGGAGGTTGAAAAAGAAGAATAAAGGAGAAGCAGTGAAACTCGTAGAAATTTTCAAGAGCAGAAAGATCTTCTGATCAGATCTACAAGATCTATACATGAGGAACATTCTGAATCCTCATCTCATGGATATGTGCACTCAGCCATATCACCTAAGCTTCAAAATTATATCAGTAATTTCTTCATGAAGAGGAAGAAAGGAGGTTTATCTAAGAAGGATACTCTTAGGGAGTATTTGGAGGAGTATGATGCTCAATCCAAGGAGTTCAAAGATGATTTGAATTTCCAAGGGTTTTGCAAGATTAAGGAGAGAAAAGGCACAAAGAAGGAGTAGCATGACATGGGTATATTCTATCTATCTATCTTTGATGGATCACCTAGATGTCCAGTTAGGGTTTGGGTGGAGGAGTTAAACATCTTTGTGCAACAACATCAAGTCTTTGAAATTGAAGCCATCAAAGTAGCAGCGCTGCACTTTGGAGGTAAGGCATATTCTTGGTGGTTGTTTGAGTCATTTTCCTTGAAGAATGAAAATACACCTACTTATGAAAGTTTTATTGCAATATTGATAGAAAAGTTTGATGAAGCCCCATGTGTAACATCTTTTTTTGACACTCTCAAACCATATCAGTCAAATCTTTTGCATGAGTTGGAAGGGTCTATGAATCCAACTCCATTTCTGAAGACCATGGAAGAAGGTGTGAGTATGTTTGATGCCTTTCCAAGGGCAAGATTTCCTTTGAATGAAGGGATATCTTCTCAAGAAGGAATCATGAAGATTACTCCTTCACTAGATGACCAAGATCTAAAGTCATTTGTTGATGATGAGGCTATTTCAGTTATTGGAGAAGAGAAAGGGGAGGCAGGAGATAACGCAGTCATGACAATGGCACCTCAAGCACCTCATGAAGAGAAGGATGGAGCACTTGCTCCAAAGAAAATAAATCTTTCACTCTTGCAAGGAGTTCCAAAAGATCTCACACATGGAGATCTTGATACAACACAAGAGCAGCATGCATCATCATTGTCAAATGATGAAGTCTTGAAGATAGAAGGAGGAAGAGAGGAGGAAGAGCATCTCAATAAGAAGAGCATATACCCTTCTTTGTTTCAAGGGTCGGAAGACCAAAGAAGGCAAGAGAATCCATGCAGCAATGGTAGGGGCAAATCTGTCCACGTACATCCACATTCTTCTCTATGCCTTGATGCCTCTTTGCAAGGAAGCATTCCACCAGGAAGACCTCCTGATTGGAGGAAAACTAAGGTGTTCTCTCAACTATGGGCAGCATTTTCATACTTGGCTAATGAAGGAGCCTTGGGAGAAGCAAGCACAGTGCAAAGGATATTTCATGAATTTAGAAAGGAGATAAGCAATTTTACGAATAGGACATTGTTATCTTCCATCCATTCATCTGCGCTGAGAAATGAAAAATCAGGAATCTATGATGGTATGGATATGAGTATACATGGAAAAACCATATATTTGGGTCAGCCCATGGTCTTCTCACTTACAAAGGATATTTATAAACATGACAAGAGGATCTTAATACTCTTGCATGCATGGGAAAAATTGAGGAAGTATTAGAGGACAAGAACTTTCCAAGGGGAAGTTGATTTCCACATGCTTCAATCTTGTCTTGAGCAAGATCAGCTGCAAGGGAGGCAGCAAAATAAATTTTATGGGACTCCAACATGTGACCTTGGCATCAAGAATGTCAAAAAGGAGAGTCATGACATGATAGGGGCTAAATTTCAGACATCTACAACATTATCATTCTTGGGGAACCTAGATCCTTATTGGGATTCTCAACTTTTGATGGAGTACAACAAGGACCCTTTCACATGCGAGGTTCTTGATGGGAAGGTAATGGATGGGAAGTATAAGGTAGTTGGAGGAGTCATCTATTTCCATGATCATATTTATTTGGTTAAAGGCTCCAAGCTCAAGGAGAAACTGTTGAATGCAACCTATGAGATCCTACTTTCCAAACCCACTAGTTTCATTGGAGCATATCACACTATCTTGGATGAATTCATGTGGGAGAATTTCAAAGAGGAGGTCCACTCTCATATGAAGAAGTGCATGGACCATTTGTTAGATGAGGATGAACATAGCTCTTGGGAAGAACTATCATATACACCTCCTTATTCATTGAGTGTGAGAGGAAGCTCATCCATGAGCAACCTTGCTGATTTTAAACAAGTGTATGACACATATTATATTTCTGAATCTCATGGTGTATACTTGTATTTTTCTAACACTCATTTGCAGGGCTTTGCTCCAAGAGGGAGCACTATTTATGATGGGCTTCATGGGCCACTTGAGGCCATGAACTTTATTGATGATGATCACCCTTTAGAGGATCTTGGAGGGGAGATACACTTCCCATTGTGTGACTCCTTTACACCAATCATAAAACACCTTCTCCAAGCATGCAAGAAGGATGGGGCAACAAACAAGTGTTGGAGGAAACACTTTTCATATTCTATTCTATGGGAATTGAGGGTAAAATTGCATTGGTTGCACATGAGGAGGCATCTTCCTTTTCCTTTATCATATATGGCAGCTAGCATGATCTTAATCATGATTCCACATGCCTAAGATGTTCTTATTCTTGGGAACATGGTTGGAGGAGAGACACATTTGTGGAATGTGTCCTTGGGGAAAGGAGTTTCCCACATTCCTTGCACTACATGTTTTAGGGGGAGCATGGGAGACCATATGGCCACTATAGCACATTACTTGTCTCTTTATGATGTGGACCATATGATTGTATGTAGCACTTGGAGCATGCCTCTCATGGGCATTTGGGAGGAGCTTCACTATGAGTTACCATGCTAGAAGGTAATTCATTTCATTTGGATGATAGCATGGAGGTGGTAGACCTTCATTGATGGTGAACTTCCCCATTATGACCATCACTTCTATCTTGATGAGGCCATGTATTAGCAAGAAGGTTTCCATATAGACCTTCCTTTACTTCATAATGAGAGCTATTTGGTTTATCTACCAAAGGCCACTTTGTACACTAGGGAGGAACCATTGGGAGATGGAATTATTGCAGAAAATTTGAAGCAATGGTGGAGACTGTTGAAGGAGGAGGCCATAAGAAGAAGGGGGGAGATTTTGCAGCCCCTTTGCTGTTGCTTGAGGACAAGCAACATTTGGGAGGGGGAGACTGTAATATTCCTAAATTAGCTGCAGCTAATAGGAATATTAATTTTGCCTTGTTTATTTTGCATTTCATGTATTGATGAATAAATTGTAAAGAAGGACATGTAAAACTCTTGAAAATCAAGAATAAATCAATGCCTATGTGAACAAATACATATCTAGGCTATGTAAATAAACTGTTGTAGGTGTGAAAGGGTCTAAATCACAAGAATGGATCCTATTTGACCAAGTCAATAGCGTAGTCTAGATGCATTGAACCTCCTTGAGGGACAACGCAGTTCTAGAAGGGGATTCTAAATGTGAAAGGGGCTAAACTAATGAAGTGGTTTAGGGTTTTGCCAAGACTCCAATGTTATAAAAGGAGGAGGAGAGAAACAAGGAAGTGTTGTTGAAGAAATTATTTCTGAAGGTCTGTCTACTTAGACATCCCTTGTTGGGCATTCATGTTCAGGAATCCCACCTCCTTCCTTGAGCAGGTCTTGAAGGAGAATTATGCTAAACTTCTCCACTATCAGGCTTGGGCCAAGTTTCACCTTACATTACAGTGCTTCTCATGATTGAGGGTTGAGCTATCTTGTGAGTTGCAGCAAGTGGAGATCTAGATCTGCTCAGATCTAGATGATAGCAGTGGCTCTTTCCAGTGAGAGTGGCATTTAACCTCCTAGAAGGGTTCATTGGCTGATTATAATTTAGATCCACATCTTGGCATCAGGCCAAATTATCTTCAGAAGCCACAACGTTGTATCTCTCCCTAAGATAGTGTTATTTGCAGATCTACAGCTGCAGGGGGTTCTGCTTGCATTTTGGAGGAGAGATCTCTGGTGATTGGATTCATCCTTCACTGTGGTGATCCATAGATTGGCCAACCAATCTATGTTCTATTTCAGATCTTATCTGTTATGTACTTGTATTATTCAAAATTTCTGAATCATTCTACAGATCTGAATTTTTAGATCTCAGATCTACTTCTGGTGCTTCATGTTTTGAGCAAATCCCCAAGGGGAATGTATAGATCAGCTTTTCTTGTACATGGATCTGTATTAGATCTATATTTTTATGTATAGATATGATCTAGATCTGAAGAATCAATAAACTACTGCTTCATCCCTAAAAATAACATTGTCACTATTATGCAGTCTTTTTACATGGTTGTAGCACCACTCTTTCTTGAGGATTTCTTCTGTATTATTTCACTCTTCTTCTGTAAAGTGCATGAGTTATGCCCCTGATCTAATTTGTCAATATTCCTACCTTATTTCAGTCATACCCTTTACAAAACGACGCTCACATGCTTCAGTAAATTTCTACATAATTCTAGTCTTGGGAAATCAAGGTTTTCTAGCCTACTTAGGAAAGGAGGAATTGTTTAACATAGCAAAACTTTTTCTTTCTTTCTTTTTTTTTTTTTTTTTTTTTGTTTTTTTTTTTTTTTTTCTGAAATTTGACATGGGAGTCCCTCATAACCCTAGCTATCATATGCAACCACTTTCCCTTCTTATTTGTACGCAAATATCTTAATACACTCGTTTTAGGGCCAAAATCATCACTTTTCCCCACCTTTTGCCTTGTAAAACACTGTTTAACTTTGCTGCTGCATAATTTATTGAAGGTTAGGTGTTTTTACATCTGTATGAATCATATTTCTATATCTCCACATTGGTAATAACTCATATTATTCCCAATCTGTAGCTATTCCTGAAAAAGGGATTTTACAAAGAAATACCATTCATTGTAATTCTGGACATTTAAAGCATTGCCAATCATTAGTCCAATAATTAACCATTCATTTCTTAGCCTTTAATATTTCTTCTTTACCTAGGATGCAAAATGCTAGTACAGATCTACTGGCTAATGTAGCATCAAAGTTACTTCCATCTCAAGAGTTTAGTCTTGATAGATTTTCCATTGAATTAATTTTTAGACCATCTGTTCCTAATAATATTACCAACTGGAGAGTATTCACTGATGATTCAGATATCATAAATTTCTTAACATCTGAAGGATCTTATGATAGTCAAATTTTGGATGAAAATGAACATGACATTCATATTAAAGAAGAACAAGATGAAAATCCTATACCTAAGTCTATTGTCAAGTTAGAAGACCTATATGATCTGAAATATAGGTTTGAAGGAGTTACTAACTCAAAAAATCAAAGCTCTACCTTAAGATTTGAGTTAGTAAATCTAGGAATTGACGAAAAAACTCAAAATGTCAATCTAGGTCTTGGTCTATCTTCCGAAGAAAGATCATAATTTATTAAATTGTTTAGAATGTACAAAAGTGTCTTTGCTTGGGATTACACTAATCTTAAAATATATGACACTTCTGTTATTCAACATACCATTCCTATGATCTTAGAAGAAAAACCAATATAATAAAAATTGAGGAAGATTCACCCAAATCTTGAAAATCAAATCAAAACAGAATTGAACAAACTCCTCAAGGAAAAAATCATCTTTCCAGTTAGGCATTCTAAATGGGTATCAAATTTGGTACCTCTCAGGAAGAAGAATGGTGATATTAGAATTTGTATTGATTTTAGGAATTTAAACAAAGAATGTCAAAAGGAAAAATTTCCATTACCAACTGTTAGTCATCATTAATTTTTACCTGTTTAGATGACTAAATTTTTGTCTTAGATTTCTAGAAACAAGATTCATGGATCTTGTGAGTTCTAGAAATCTCACTGCCTTCATTACTTAAGATCAATTTTTCACTATCCTACTACTCTATCAAGGCATGGCCAATATCTCACCCATAGGAGACCAAATCATAAACTGATGTCCCTCACTCTCACTATGCTTGCCACCTCTGCCTTTAACACTATGTTTCTATTTGCCTAAGCCCTCTATTTTCACACCTTGGTTTGCCAAGTAACCCAAACTTTTTCCCCTACTCACCAAGTACCTCAAGCGGTGGTGATTTTAAAACTCCCTTTCTAAGATCTTTATATAAGTCAAATTTTTTAGTTTTCTAGGATGGAAATGCATAAAAAGTGTGTCAAAACCCTGTCTTCACCTCCAAACCCTGATTCAAGCTTTTCAATCAAAGACCTATTCAAGGGAAATCCCAATAAGTCATATAGGGTCTCCTAGGTTATGCATTGTCATAGTTCTAAATTTACTGTTTCTACAGATATTCAAAGGTGAAGTCAAGTGAAGACAAAGGTGAACTTATCATTTTCCAAAGACATCAAAGGCCTCCAAAGGTATCTCCTTGATCAAGCATCTGAGCCTGCAAAAGAACAATCTACCTATGATACTGCATTTATGCAGGAATGCTCTATTATAGTTATCAATAGCAGAACAGATGCAAAGAGAGAAGCCTAAACTCATAAATGACATTACACAGTAGGAGAAATACAACAGGCCTAAGTTCACAAAGAGGATCATGGTTTCATGACAAATTGTTTTTAAAAAGTGATGCCCATCAAAGAGCCCATGCATAAGATCCTGAAGACACTCGCATAGGAGCACAACTATGCACAAATCAAAGATTAAATAAACAAGAAGCCAGAGTGAAAATCCTCCTTGGTGACTACAGACAGAGATTAGAAGATGATGTCAGGAAATAATTTCTAAGGTTTGTTAAGACAACATCATTTTCACTACAACAAAGGCCAAATTTACAAAGAGTATCAATGGAGTTGCAACTATTTAGCACAACAGGTGACTGCCCAACGAGAGATCTATGCAAGAAATCACAAATACAGAGAGGCATCAACACCATGAAGTAAAACCAAAGTTTTCCAGGAATGATAAAAAGGGTCATAAAACTCCATCAAAGGGCCAAGAGGTTTTCAAAGGACATTTGAAAGCAGGCCTCTAAAAGTTGAAATAAGATTGAAAGGGGTATCAGTATGAAGGACATAGAACTCTTGAATAAATTCAACATCCATCAAGTAGTCAAAGAGAGATGCATAGGTTCAACATGTAAAATGGAGAAAACAAGCAGAATCACCATTTTACCAAGATTTTTTGGAAAAAGTGCCAAACTCCAAAAGAAATGAGAGGGTCAAAAAGCACTGCTCCTTATAATACCACCTACAAAAGGAAAAAGGCCGAAAATAAACCTTAGTGAAGTGGGTTCTATCTTTAATTTTTTCAAGAGGTATAAAAAAAACTCAAGCAAACATCTCACATTCACCATTTGGTTATTTGCAAAGGAGTTGAGGGTTTTCAAGTTTTTCAAAATTCCTGACAGATTCATCGAGCAGATTTTCCGAGCGCTACGCTCCGGTAAAACTATGCTACACTCCTATGCGCGCTGCCCATACACTTTTCTGAAAGGCGCTGCCCTCCTGTGCAGAGGTGTTGCGCGCTTGTAGAAAAGCCACCATGCATACTCCAACCGACTGCTAATGTGCAGACTCTGCCCAACTATGTGCAGGAGACACACGATAGCGCATTTAGGAGGTGACCTGCATTGAGCTCCTGCACGTTTAGGACCACCCGGGCACACACGACTACCCATTCAGCACTTGCCCAACTACGTTTAGGAGGCATGACAGCGTGTTCAGGAGGCGCCTATGATGTGCTCCTCTCCATTCAGGAGCTGTACGATAGCGCGTTCAGGAGGCGCCCGTTTTGCGCTCCTCTCCATTTAAGAGATGCCTGACTACTCGTGTAGAAGGCGCCCGACTTGCCCGAAAAGTGTTTTGAACCAGTTTTTTCAGCTGCAGAGATATTTTGAGAGGTATTTATGCTTTTCCCACACGTTCCTATTTCTCTAAAGGTAGGATTACAAAGAAAATTGAAAGTTTAATTTAGAGAAGGAACTGAAATCCTAAAGAAAACACTTGGTCTCCACATTGCTGAGCCTTGACCTAATTGAAACCTCACCATCTCATTCAAAATTTTCACATCCTTCCACAAGCAGTGTCAATTATTTTCAAAAATTCTTGAGGCAGGGGTGAAGGACAAAATGTGTAGGGAAGGCAGTGTTGACATTGATGAGGCAAGAAAAAGGCCTAAAGAACAGCAAAGCAAGGGTGAGAAGCCAAATAGGTTTGAGCCTACAAGCACTGAAGAAATAATAGCCTCTCCTAATATATTTTCCTATTTTCAAGAAGTAGGATGCTATGAGTTCTGTGAGAAAGTACAAAGGATCCAAAGTCACCCTCAGCTGACCAAGATTTTTTCCTTAAACCTCCATAACCACCAAGTACACCTAGCTGGAGTAAAATTTGAGTTGACCACCAATTCCATCTCAATGGCCACTAGAATACCTTGCATGGGTGAAAGGTGGTTTGAACAAGTGTATCTGGACCTAAACCACTATCACCCATTCTTGAAACCAAGTTTTCAAGCTAACTGCAAAACCATGTTCCCCTTTTCTCATTTATTGGACAGATATGCTCCCCTAATGAAGATCATTATGAAATACTTCACCTGTGAGGGTAGGTTCTCCAGATTCTATTCCTACCACATAAGACTTCTCATGCACTTTACCAAAACCAAGCCGCTACATTTGCCCTACTACCTTTGTAAAAGTATTGAGAAAATGTCTTTCATTATGCAAAAGAGGCCTCCATCCCAACAAATGTTAAGCCTTTTTCATCATTCCCTCATCAAAGTGATTGTCTCATGCCAACTAGAAAAACAAGGCATCCCATGGGAGGTTTTCATTGCCCATGATGATTTCACAACTCCACAGCCTATCCCTCTACAAATTTTGTCATCATCATCTCAACTTCCTCGTCACACACCTCCATCACCCTCCACTAACCTTGGTTCATCCTCTTCACATGAATCATATCCTCAAATAAACCTTCCTCTTTCACCTTCTCCTAAGCAATCAGAACATGAAGATAGCAGTGTAGGAGGGGAAGATGAAAAAGAAGAAAGCAGTGATGAAAATGAAGAAAGCTGTGAAGGAGAGGAAGATGACAAATAAGAAAGAAATTATGAAAATGAATAAAGCAATGAAGGGGAGGAAAAAGAAATTGATAAAGGCAGTGACAAAGAAGAAAGTGTTGATGAAGAAGAAAACAGAGATGAAAGCAGTGAGCCCAATGATGAGCAAAAAGACCAAAACAATGGGTCAAATGATGAAGAAGATGACTCCAAGGATACAGGGACAGAGGCAGCTTATCAAGAGGAACACAGTGAGCTAGAAAAATACCAAAAAAATGAGCCTAATGATAGTAAAAAATAAATGACAGTCAAGGAGAATGAGTAAACAATGAAGAATATGACACTGAAAATACAAAGGACAGTGGAGAGGAGGCATATGAAAGCAATGAAGAAGACAAAGAAGACAATGAAAAAGATGGCAAGAGCAGCCAAGAAACAGAGTTTGAAAGTGATTTCAGTGGGAAAAACAATGAAGATCATGAGCCAATGATGAGGGTAATGAACCAGAAAGAGAATAAAAATCTAGCCAAGAGGATGGTATACATGATAGTGAAGGGAAAAATTCTGAAGACAAGGATAGTGAGCATAGAAAAAATGAAAATGATACAAGTTATGAAATAGACGTTGAGATTGAAGGTGAAGACCATAGGTAAGACAGAGAAGACAGTTGGCAGAAAAGTGAAGAAAAATCACCTAATGAGGAAGAAAGTGACCATAAAAGTAAAATAGGGACTAATGAGATTGCCTATGACAATGACCCTACAAAAAGTGCAAACAGTGATACAAAGGCTAAGTTTGAAAATTAACACAATGGGTCAAAAGATGAAGAAGAGGACAGTCATGGAGATGATGATGTACCAAGCAATGATAAAGACACCTCTAGCATTGCAAAAACAGAGGATTACAGTCCTAAAGGTCTTAACAGTGATGATGGCATAAGAGATAATGAAAATTCCTCTCAAAAGGGCAGTCAAGAGCAAGGTGAAAAATATGCACACACGGAGATCATCCATGAGGAGAAAAACAATCTTAAGGTCAATAATGATCAAGGTTTCCAAGTGAAATTTGTTGCACCTTTCCCCATTATGTATCAAAGAGGAGAGAAGCATGTGTTTGCTGCCTCCAAAGGGAAAGGGGCCATGCCATCCTCCTCAACTCAAATGATTGACAAAGATAAACAACAAGTGAAAGAGGAAGAAGAAAATCATGAGGAGGAAAGAGAGTTTTAACTCATTCACATAGACAGTGATGAGGAAAATGAAACAAGAATTGCAAACTCCCTTCTACAAGATAGGAATGCACAGATCAGGGACTTGGAAGTTGAATTAGAAAGAGCTAAAGATGTCATTTACTTCCATCAGATGCAAAGAAAACAGATGAGTGTCCAACAGGCCATCTATGAAGCAAGAGCACTCAAGTACCGGAAAGAGGCTCAAAGGTCACAAGTAAAGTTAGAGGAGTTCATGGGCACCTATGAAGAAAGTAGTGATGAAGAGGGTCAAACTAGAAGGAGACCTAGGACTATGGGTCTTAGGAAAGCATTGGCAAAGTAGAAAGAAGAAGAATCAGCCCAAGCACAACAATTTCCCCTCACTGAACTCCTTGCCACGAAAATTGAGCCTGATAGGGAATCATGGCTTGAAAGGGCTAACATACACCTTGAAGCCAAGATGAAGAATGCCAAAACAAGCTGGGACTTGCAGAGGAAAATGGCTAAGCATTATGCACAAAGAAGCCAAGTTGCAAGGAAAAAACTCAAAATTGCCCAAAATGAGGTCCAAGCGCTAAAGAAGGAAAAAGACCAAGCTAGCCTTGATATTTTGGCCCAAGCTTCTCTACAGGTCTCCCAAGACCCATGAGGCACCTACCTACCAAATTTGGGAGAAATTGAACAAGTTTTTGTTTTTTGCAAATTTTGAGGCTAGGAGCGCAACACACCTTGTGCTGTGCTTTTTCCCAAGGGATATTCAAGAAGCAAGGTTTAAATTTTTGGATTCCTAATCATGAGAGGATAATTCTCACCAATTTTCAGCTCAATTGGAGTTGTTTTGGTCCCCCAAAAGGGTCAAAAACACTCATTTTTTCACCATTCTGCCCACTTTTCAAAGCATGTGCTGCGCTCCTGGAAGTCTTGGAATTTTTAATTTTTGGACAAGTTTTAGAGGTCAGATTGAAGCAATAAAGGTAGATCTAGAAATTAGACTTCAAGGGCTTTCCAATGAGCCATCACGGAGCCTTTTCCGATATTGGGAAGTGTTGAGATTGCAACAAGATGATGAGCTTAGTGGAAAGAAGTCGCCTTCACTAAGTGGGCCCACAGGCTATTTTTGGCGCAAAGTATATTTTTAGAATATGTCTATTTTTAGACATATGGATCATGTTCTATGAGTTGTAGGATTCTATTTTTGGATGGTTGGTCAAGTTGGAAAAAATATATGGACTTCTATTTTTAGACATACTGGGCGGAATCTATTTTTAGATTGCCAGTCTAAAAATAGATATGTCGAATATTATTAGCTCATAATAATATTTAGACTCTAAACATTATCTTATTCTCTTGGAGAACTTCATTTAAGTGCAAAGATGTGGCATAGGAGCTGACAAAAGGAATTACGCTATTCCTGAGGGTTATGTGGAGCTATTGCATGAAGACTTCAGTTAGAACTCATGTGATAGAGTTTGGTGGAGTTGATTGAGGAAGTTAGTGGAGTTGTATTCCGTTTAACTAATCTAAACATAGTTGAGCTATTTGTATCTAGTTTAACAGATTGATACAATTAGTGAGAGTGGTGTGAATTAATTATTAATTAATTCACTAATTATAAACTCATTAATCAACTAAAGAATGCATCAGTTAACTTCAGTGCATGGACAGTTTCAGTGGAGACTAGTGCAGAGATAGGTGAAAGAGTAGGTTAACTATCAGTTGTGACTATACAGTTTCTATTTGCAACACACAGATAATTGGAGAAGCCCATGAGGATTGTGAAATATAAGCTAGGTGTTTTATGTTATTTAATGAGCCATCCCATAGCATTGATTACGCAATAGAGGCTGGCTATCAAGTCGCAAAATATTGGAGCATGTGTTTTGCTAGATCTAGCTGATTAGTGTGTAGCGATTATATTGTACTGAGAGCTTGATATGATCAGCTTTGTATGAGGATTTTTACATGATCTCTATGACATATATTATACATATAGTTGGGGTTTCGGCTTTAAGCTGCATTAATCTTGTGTTCATATGTGTGATTGTTTATGGTTTTAATGTGTGCGTGCAATTGATTTTATTTTCGCATGTAATGATCAATGGTAGAAGAGATTTTGTATTGTGCATGAAGCTAAAATAGTGTGTGATCAGGAGAATCTCGGTGAATAATATATCAGTTATTCAAATTTCTACATGGCATCAAAGCGATATTGATCATTGGAGCAATTGCAAAACATTGAAGCAGTTGAGTTTTGTGCTGGTGGAATTCAAATTTGCAGCAGTGTTTTCTTGGTGTCAAAGTTGAGATGTCTTTCAACGGATTGCGATTGGAGTATGCCCTTGAGGGCAGATCAAATTATATTGCATGGAAGGACAGGATGGAGGCAGTTTTGGATGACAATGGGTTGAAGGAGTTCATAGATGCAGAAATTCCAAAACCTACTTCTAGTGATGCTGCCGTACTTGACGCATGGCAAAAGAAGACAACAAAGTGTCGAAGGATTCTGTTGGAAGGTGTGAAGGATCACATAGTGTCCAACCTTCATGGTAAGGCTTCTCCATTCTTGATGTGGAAAGCTTTGACATATTTATTTCAAAGCAAGAGCGACCAGAGGAAGTTGGCGCTCAAGGATAAACTCAGGAACATAAAAATGGAGAAAGGCGACAGTATGCCCAAGTACCTCACGAAGTTCGTCCAATGCAGGGGATGGTGGAAGTGTGAGGTGTTGTTGATGACGCGAGGACTTGGTGAGCTTGGCTCTCCTTGGGCTTTCGAAGAGTTGGCATTCCTATCAGGACTCTGTCAATGGTCGGGAGAAATTGCCGGGATGGGAGCGACTTTGGTCGGATCTCATGCAAGAGGAGATAAGGCGGACTACCAGGGACGGATCTTCATCAAAGGTATCTGATGAAGAAAATTGCGCTTTGGCTGCCAAAGCAAAGAAGGGGAAGAGCAAGAAATCTTCTCAGTCTGGTGCGAAAGGCAAGAAGCAAGACATGTCCAAGGTGAAGTGTTTTCACTGTCACCAGCACGGACACTATGCCACAGCATCTGGAAGAAAATAAACGGTGCTTGGATCTGCGGTGGAAGACTAGCCTCTTGAACTGGTGGGTTTTCACTGATCGCATGCTTGGTTTCAAGTGTGATGGGTTCGGTGTGGTTTCTTGGCAGGTGGTGTGTCTTTTCACATGACGGAGATCGAGATTTGTTTACTGATCTGGATGAGAAAGATCTTGGAGTGCACATCGAGATGGGCGATGATGGTAAATACAATGCAACCGGTATCGGTACCATTTCCTTTGAGAGGGAGTCTGGTAAACCCTTCGTATTGAAGAACGTGCTGCATGTTCCAGGATTGAAGAAGAATCTTATCTCTGTGGCGATGTTAGAAGAAAAGGGATATGATGTTGTCTTTAGTGAGGGAAAGGCTTTCCTACGCAGTAAGGCAACTGGTGAGACCTGGAGGATAGGGGTTCGAGTTAAGAACCTTTAATCCCTTTATCGATTATGGTAGAATACTACACAATAGCCAAGGTAAAGCAACGGAGAAGGAGTGGTGAGCCTAGATGATGGCGAGTTGTGGCACGGAGGGTGGGCCACCTTCACCATGGAGCTTTAAAGATACCGCAGCAGATTTCTACTGGGCTTCCTAAGGGCACTCTTGCGCAGTCAGATCAGTGCAAGGGGTGTACCTTGGGAAAATTTGTGAAAGCCACCTTTCACGAGAAGGATAGTCGCGCCACGATAATCCTTGAGAGAATTCACACAGACGTGTGTGGACCTTTCTCATTAGCTTCGACAGCAAAGCACAGATACTATGTGATCTTTGTTGATGATTATTCTTGGAAGTGCTAGATCTTCTTCATGCAGAAGAAGAGCGAGACATACTCAAAGTTCTGTGAGTTCAACGCGATGGTTGAGAAAGAATCGGGGAAGCAGGTGAAGGCTCTTAGGAGAGACAATGGTGGTGAATTCATCTCTGGCGAATTCAAGGACTTTTGCAGCGCAAAAAGAATTTGAAGAGAGCTCATAGCACCTCATAACCCACAGCAGAACGGGGTTGCTGAGCGGAAGAACAGAACGATCGTGGGTGCTACACGGGCGATGTTGCATGATCAGGGCCTACCCATTCACTTGTGGGCGGAGGCATGCAATACTGCAGTATATGTGCAGAACCGTTGTCCTCACAGGATACTTGGCATGAGTACACCTGAGGAGGCGTTTTCTGGTAAGAAGCCTGATATTTCCCATTTGAGGATTTTTGGTTCACATGTTTACATTCATGTGACGAAGGATGCCAGGAAGAAGCTGGAGTCGACCACAGAGGTTGGGATATTTTTGGGGTACACTGATATGCCCCACAACTATCGTGTGTATTTTCCAGACAGTCGCAAGACTGTTGTGCGACGGGATATCAAATTTCATGAGGAGAAAGCCATGAAGTGTTCGCTTGAGAGGGCGCCACACTTGCATGCAGATGAGGAGCTATTAGTTCCTAAGGATGAGTCTCAAGATGTGGATCAGCCACAAGATGAGGTTCATGGAGTGGAAGAGACCACTTAGGTAAAGCCAACCATCAGAGGGCGGAAGCGCACTACAGAAGCTGAGCGACTGGCTCAAGATGCAGAGAAGGTTATAGGAGCACCTACATCACAGCATAGACAGAGACAGTCACTTGACCGGTATACTGGATACATGGCTCTTATGAGAAAGTGTATTTTGACAGAGCCATCCTCTTTCGAGGAAGATATGGAGGACCCCGCATGGGTAGATGCCATGGTGGAAGAGTATGATTCGATTGTCAGAAACAGTGCATGGGAGATTATCCCAAGGCTGGAAGGGAAATCAGTTGGTGGGTTCGAGATGGATCTACAAAGTGAAGCAAGTAGCTGAAGAGAGTGTGGAGAAGTACAAGGCAAGATTTGTTTCCTGAGGCTTTTCATAGATTGAGGGGATCGATTATGAGGAGACCTTTGCACCTGTCGCAAGGTATTCTTCCATACAGACGATTCTTGCTCTCTCAGCGCAGATGGGGTGGCACATTCATCAGATGGATGTGAGGACTGTGTTCCTCAACAGAGTCATTGAGGAGGAGGTGTACATAAAGCAGCCCGAAGGTTTCGAGATCTTCAGCAGCGAGTTGCATGTGTGCAGGCTCAAGAGAGCACTGTATGGGTTGAAACAAGCAGCTTGTGCTTGGTGCACATGGATAGACAGTTATTTCACCAGACTTGGATTCTCCAAGAGTGAGGTGGATCCTAACCTATACCAGATTGTGGTGGATGGTAAGTTGCTAATCATTGTACTTTATGTAGATGATTTTATTTTGACGGGTGATGAGCTGTTGATACTCTCATGCAAGGATGATCTCGCAAAAGAGTTTGAGATGAAGGACTTGGGCCTCCTTCATTATTTCCTGGGATTGGAAATTTGGCAGCGCAGTGATGGATTGTTTGTTTCTCAAGGCAAGTATGCCCGGGAGATACTGGAGAAGTTCAATATGCATGGCTGCAAGCCTGTTGATACTCCTCTTCCTGGTGGATGGAGGAAGGAGGATGCTACTTCAGTGGAGGTAGTGGATGCCACTGTTTATAGATAGTTGGTGGGGTCTCTTATGTATCTGGTCAATACATGACTCGACATATGCTATGCTGTTAACCAGCGTTCACAAGCTATGGTTAAGCCAACCAAGCTCTTCTGGAAGGCAGGCAAGCATGTATTGAGATATCTCAGAGGCACATCAGGATATGGATTATGGTATAGATAGTCGGATGAGGTGAAGCTATGTAGCTTCACAGATGCAGATTGGGCAGGGAGCCCAACGGATAGAAAGAGCACATCTGGAGGGATTTTTAGTATCAGGTCGACAGTATTTTCTTGGTACAGCAGGAAGTAGAGATCCGTGGCACTCAGTTCAACAGAGGCCGAGTATATGGCAGCAAGTTTGGCTGCATGCGAGGCTATATGGATGAGGAAGATCCTGGTCGGGTTGTTCGGTTCACACTTAGAGGCTACTGTGATTTATTGTGATAATTAGAGTTGCATCAAACTCTCGATTAATCCAGTATTTCATGATAGATTTAAACATATTGACATCCGGTATCATCATATCAGAGATTGTGTGTAGCGGAAGATCATGTTACTTTCATACATTCCCATGGAGGATCAGGATGCTGATATCTTGATGAAGGCGCTCACCAGTAGAAAATTCGAATACCACAGGGGCAGGACAGGGGTTGCAGATAATCCTTATCTTGTTGAGAGGGAGTGTTGAGATTGCAACAAGATGATGAGCTTAGTGGAAAGAAGTCGCCTTCACTAAGTGGGCCCGCAGGCTATTTTTGGCGCAAAGTCTATTTTTAGACTATGTCTATTTTTAGACATATGGATCATGTTCTATGAGTTACAAGATGCTATTTGTGGATGGTTGGTCAAGTCGGAAAAAATAGATGGACTTCTATTTTTAGACATACTAGGCGGAATCTATTTTTAGATTGCCAGTCTAAAAATAAATATGTCGAATATTATTAGCTCTTAATAATATTTAGACTCTAAGCATTATATTATTCTCTTGGAGCACTTCAGTTAAGTGCACAGATGTGGCACAGGAGCTAACAGAAGGAATTACGCTATTCCTAAGGGTTATGTGGAGCTATTGCATGGATACTTCAGTTAGAACTCATGTGACAGAGTTTGGTGGAGTTTATTGAGGAAGTTAATGGAGTTGTGTTCAGTTTAACTAATCTAAACATAGTTGAACTATTTGTATCTAGTTTAACTGATTGATACAATTAGTGAGAGTGGTGTGAATTAATTATTAATTAATTCACTAATTATAAACTCATTAATCAACTAAAGAATGCATTAGTTAACTTCAGTGCATGGACAGTTTCAGTGGAGACTAGTGCAGAGATGGGTGAAAGAGCAAGTTAACTATCAATTGTGACTATACAATTGCTATTTGAAACACACAGATAGGTGCAGAAGCCCACAAGGATTGTACAGTACAATCTAGGTGGTTTATGTTATTTAATGAGCCATCCCATAGCATTGATTATGCAATAGAGGCTAGCTATCAGGTGGCAAAGATTGGAGCATGTGTTTTGCTAGATCTAGCTTGATAGTGTGTAGAAATTCGAGGTTGTGCTGAGAGCTTGTGAGGAGCTTTGTACAATGATTGTTACATGATCTCCATGACATATAATATACTGATAGTTGGGGTTTTCAGCTTTAAGTTTTCCCATTAAATACTATGTTCATATGTGTGATTGTTTGTGGTTTTAATGTGTGCATGCAATTGATTTTATTTCCACAATTAATGATCAATGGTAGAAGAGATTCTGTATTATGCATGAAGCTAAAATAGTGTATGATCAGGAGAATCTTGGTGAATAATATATCATTTATTCAAATTTCTATAGGAAGGCCTCCAAAACACGGCTGCAAAAGACCTATTTTTCATGTCTTTGTGTTGTGCTCCTGGCATAATTTCAAATTTTGACACAGTGTGTTGTGCTCCTGTGGTTGACTAGGAAAAATGTGCGTTTAGCAAGTTTCCATATGCTTTTCAGGGCCTAAAATTTAATTAATTGCTATATATGGTTGGAAAATATATTTTTTAGATATTTTTGTGCCTTGGGCCGTGCAAGGCCTCAAGGACAAGTTAGGATATTTCTTGTTGGCCAATAGGCTTCTAGATGCTCTAGTAGGCTTTCCTCTTCCTTGCTTATTATCTAAGGCATGAGGATTCATTGTAAACAGTTTGGACTTGATGTGTTTAAGAGAAATATATGGTTTTTGTAAGTTGAAGAACAGTTTAGTGTTGTGGAGCTTGTGGATGATTTGCCTTGATTGATGGCGATGAAGGCTTGCTTGAAGGATCCCTAAGTTTAGTTAATGGTGATGTATCTCTTATATGTTCATGTTTTTCTTGTTTTCCATATGTCCATATTTCTATATTGCAATAGCTCAGAAGAGTATAGGATGAGAAATGTTGTTTGAGGCACCTCAATCCTCCTGTTAGCTATTGTTTTCATGTTTTCTTCTGCTGGGTTAGCTTAAAGAATTCTTCATTGCTCCTTAGGCCTAGCTAAGCTTGCCTATTTCATTTTTGGATTAATATGCTATTTTATAAACATGATTCATGGTAAGCCCTACTTGTTTGATGCTATCTAAACTCTGCCTTGAAATCTCTCTTTGATGTATTGATTTTTAGGTTAAGTCAAAGAGGTCTTGTTTTGATCTTTCCCTTTGAATATGCTTATCATTTTGCTTCGAAGTTCTCTATAGTTTAATGAATGATGTTTAGGCATTCCCTCTTCATTTATTGATGCTATTTGTCTCTTATATGTTTTCAAATCTTGAAAGTAGAATCATTGAAGTTGGATAAGTTGTCTTACTGCATTTGCTCCATTGGATTGTGTATCTTGAATGTATTTGTGTAAAAGTATTGTTATTGAGTAAATGGTGTGACCTATATCATAACTAGTATCTTTTCTTATCAGTATTTAATATCTCTCTCTTCATAGGTATTTGAAAAAGGATTCTTAACTGCCCTTTGCCCTACCTTGGTTCCCAAACTCTATGTCCATTTCACCTCACACATAAACTTAAAGATCCATTGAATACACTAGATTTTCACTATGATGTACCCCGATTCACTATCGAGATATCAATGACTTCATAGACTCCATTGCCCAATTGATTTGATAACCTCTCACTCCACCTATCCTACTTGATCATCTTACCCCAACCAAAATAAACAATAAACCTACACTTAACAACTAGCCTAAAATCAACTATCCAAAGTGAACAAATTCACATCCTTTGCGCATAATAGAGAGAGCCCTCTCTGAGTCCAGGAAGGCTAGGTCCTAGGACTCCAAAGATTGGTCTGATGTTACCCTGTCATTTGGTTTACCAATCTGCAAAATCACTGGACACTAACACCAACCATGGAACAATTACTACAGACAGTAGTTGGTTCTGAAGTTATGTCCTTTCTAGATGGATTTTTGGGATATAATCAAATCTGGTACATCCAAATGACAGACTGAAGACTAAATTCAGGACTGAGTGGGGTAATTATGCCTATCAAAAGATGCCATTTGGATTAGTTAATGCAGTTGCCACTTTTTAGAGAGCTATGGACACAGCTTTTAGGGGGCTCATAAATAAATCAGTGGTTATTTATTTAGATGACATTATAGTATTTTCTAAAAAAGTAACCAAACATGTGAAAGACCTAAAGAAAGTATTTGAGCAATGTAAAAAGTATGGCATCTCATTAAACCCAAAGAAATCACTTTTTGCATTATTTGAAGGAAAAATTTTAGGATTCATTGTGTCAAAAAGAGGTATCTATATTGATCCTGAAAGAATTGAAGAGATTAAAAGAATTCCTTTCCCTCATAACAAGAAAACTATGAAGTTTTTTCTTGGGAAAATTAATTTTGTTAAAAGGTTTGTCCCTGACTTTTCACAAAAATTTTTACCATTACAAAACATTATTAAGAAAAATTCAATCCTTAAATGGGGACATAATGAAAGAGAAGCATTTGATTTTATTAAACAATCCATTTTCAATGCTCCATTCCTAACTACCCCCAATTTTCTTAATCCTTTTACTTTATATACTTTTTCATTAGATACATCATACGCTGTTGTTTTAACAAAGCTTAATGACCAACAAATTGAAGCACCAATATCATTTTTCAGTTCCAATTTGCAAGCGGCAGAACTAAATTATTCATCTGTCGAAAAGAAAGAATTTGCTCTCTTTAAGGCTATAAAGCATTTCAGGCCATTTCTCCTAAAAACTCACACCAAAATCATAGTTCCATTCTCTACGGTGAGATAACTATTAATGCAAAGAGAATTAGGAGAGAACATGGCTAAATGGATTACCACCTTACAAGAATATGATGTAGAAATAAGACCCTCTAAAATTTTTAGAGGTCAAGGTTTTTGCAGAATGCTTACAGAAGCATCCCATCTATCATCAAAAGAAGATTCAGGTAACAGTGTGCAAATATTAGAGGTAAGCCTCAATGATGCACAATCTCAATACGTTGATCTCATATTCTATTTGAAGAATGGATATGATCTGACCCAAGTCAGTTACAAAACAAAACGAGCTTTGAGATTAAAGGCCAAGCAATATGAATTAATCAATCATGTATTGTTTAGGAGAAATTTTGATTCTATACTATTAAGATGCTTAGAAAAAATATAAAGCAGAGAAATTCTTGCAGGAACTCCATTATGGACCAGCTTGAGGACATTTTGGAGGAAATACGACAACTCACAAAATCCTGCATGCAGGTTACTATTAGCCTACACTTTTCAAAGATGCTCATGAATATGCAAGAAAATGCAAAGTGTGTCAAAGTGCATCTGGAAGACAAAGGAAGCTAGCTTTCCCATTACATCCAGTCAATATCGAACAACCATTTGAACAATGGGGATTAGATATAATGGTGAGATTGTTCCTAACTCTTCCAAACAACATAGATATATTCTCACAACTACATATTACTTTACTAAATGGGTGGAATCAATTCCATTAAAGGTAGCCAATTCTAAGAATATCATTGATTTCATCGACCAATATATCATAACTAGGTTTAGTTTACCTACTGCTTTAATGTTTGATAACACATATTACTTCTCAGGAACTTCTATGATGGAATTTTCAGTCAAAAGAGGTTTTAAACTTAAGTATTCTTCAAATTATTACCCGTAAGGAAATGGTTTAGCAGAGTCCATGAACAAAAAATTGATTAGAATAATCAAAAGAACTATTGATCAAAACCAATGAAATTGGCATAAGTCATTAATCTTTTCTCTTTGGGCAGAACGAATACAATTTATTCTCTCTCTTTCCTTAGTAGAATTTATTGATGAATCTCCTTCTTCTTCTTTACAACTTAGACAATGTCAAATTCCTAAGTTAGAAGAAGAAAGAGAAAAAGCTAAACATACTCATGCACATCATCAACAGATACTAAAAGCCTCATTTGATTCAACTTCTGTTACTCCAAAAAAATTTCAAATTGGTGATCTGGTATTGAAATGGGACAAAGCGCATGAGGAAAAAGGTAAACACACGAAGTTTCAAAAACTTTGGCTAGGTCCATTTCAAATAATTAACGAAATAGGCCCATGAACATTCTTATTGCAATATCTATTAGGAAAAATAGATTCTTTGCTTGTTAATGGGCAGATTTTGAAAAAATACTTTTCATAGGAAGTAACCCCTTCTATTCCCTGTAGACTAGTGTATTTTTCTTTCCCTTAGGAAAATAAAAGTTGCTTAGTATAAATTTTTGGATTTTCAAATAAATATCTCAGATGATCCTTTTTTATTTACCGCTTATATAAATAAGAAATTTTAAGGAAACAATCGAAATATTTGAAAGACAAATAGATTTTATTTTTCACTGAAAGATGTAATTTCACTGAAGTTATTTATTACCTAATGAACTCTCATCTTTATATAGCATGATTATTATGTCATCAGTCAAGAAAAGGATGCTTAACATAGTAAATACTCTTTTACAGAAAAAAAAAATCTAAAACTCAACATTATCATCCATAATTCTTAAAAGGACCAACAATTCACCCCATCTAGGAAAACTTATTAATTTTTTAAAGAAATTCAAAAAATATTATAACTAGAAAAGCTTAAAAGATAATAAGTCTCATCATGAGCTTGTTTACCATGTTCATAGGGAAATAGTTAAACTGTCATTACCAATACTGCCTACCAAAACATGGTAATGACTTGATATTATATCAAAAGGACAAGGGGTCTCATCAAGAGCTAGCTTGATCAATTTAATTACAACTAGTGACTGGCATTGTCATTATTTGGTTACCAAGCCAAGACAAGATTTTAAGTAAATAAAAATATGATACAAAAAGAATAGTTTCAAAAAAGGTCAACTGTATAAAGTTAGAATTTATTTTTGGAAATTGTAAGAAACACTGGATGGGACAATGAATCATTGTTGGGTAAAAGGTAACCCTGCCAAGAGCTTAAATTGCCTATTGGATCAGAGGCTCTACCTGTGATAAAAGAGTAAATATTTATAAAGCTGATCTGTAAGAGCCAACTACTTTATCTTTTTAACTGAGTAAATACTGATATAGATTCTCATACTTATATCTTTAAAAGAGAGATTCTGATGAATTGTAATCAAGAGAGATTTCATTGCTTAGTAAGATATTATTTGTTTGAAATTCATTCCTACAACTATTTTATTTCAAAAGAGTTTTTAGAAATTTCAAAACGTTAGTCAAAGATAGCTGGTTCTCCCAAGTGAATCACCAATTGTTGTGCTATACAACACCCCCCATTTATTAAAATAAATGGGGACCCTTTAGAAATAATTAGGAAATTCATTTTCATTTATTTTTAGCTTTAAGTCAAAAAAATTTAGGAAATAAAGTTTCTTTGTGCTTTTCCGCTTTATTCCTTAGTGTGCATCGCAAACCGCATAACTTACAAACTTAAAAGACTTGAAACCCACTAAGTTACGTGGGCTATGAAATGCACTAAAATCTTTCTAAAGTTATATTAAAACCTTATTGAAAAAGTTTTAATCACCATTATAAATGAAAATCACATCACACCTCATTTAACCGATCAAACTTATAAAGAAATTCAGTATAAGTTGTGATTATGCAAAACCGACGAGCCAATAAAGTAATAAACATAAAGCTCCAAAGTCCCATAAAGTGCATCTGCTTGTGTTGGAACAGGGTCTCCTACAAGCTGTGAAACTGGTCCATTTTGAATACTTTTGATTAGATTTAGTCTAGTGTAAGGGTTTTGGGGTGGGTCAAAGCCCTGAAAGCATTGTAATGTGTAAAAGGGTAAAACAGGGGTCCAAAAACCATGGTTTGCGGACCATAGGAAAGTCTAGGCTAGATTATTATAAATAGAGGAACATTTTGTATTGTGAGGTAGATAAATGAAGAGCTATTGATGCGAATTGTGGTTTAAGTTGTCTGTTTGGGTTTTTTGGGAATGGACTCCTGCTGGCTGTGTGCGCAGAGATCCAAGTCCAGCTGTGTGCGGACCCTGCTGCTATGTGCATAGGCTGGGAATGGAATTGTAAGAAGGAATTGAGGAATAGATGAATAATAAAGGTTGATTAAGAACTAAATCTGTGAGTACTCTTTGTGGGAATCATTGATAATTATTGCATTGTGCATTTTATGTATTTAAGCTGTGAAGATCTGTGTAAGCGTGTTTCCTATATCTAGATCTGTTCTATTTTGTTCATGCAATATTGTGCTACTATCATAAAAGCATATAATTATAGATCTAGTGCACATGGATGCGAATAGAGACCTACTTGGCCCTACGCAGAACAGAGTGATTTAGGTATCACAGGGCCAAACGCAGCTCTGCTTGCCTTACCTATCCTTTCTTAGGGTGCAGAAACCTGGTTCCAGCACCCACCCATACTACTTTGGGTGAGAATTTGACCTACGCAAGTAGGTCATTGCCTAAAGGGCCAGTAGTATAGGGGTTTGTTGGCAAATCTTGCACACCGAACCTGGGTTAGGACCCCTCAAGCCAAAAAATGGTTCCATTTTCGAGACCTAAGAATTTTGGGAAAAGGATTGGGTACTAACAAGCATATATTGAGCACCTATCAAAGGGGAGACATGGAAACGCACTTGAAATTACCCAACTTTAAAGGTGCACCCGATGAAGACATGAGTTGGTTCTGTTTTGTGGCAGACTCAGTATGGACTGTGCAAGGCATGGTGAGCGATACTGTGAAGAAAACGCAGCTATCCCTAGCCTTTGAAGAAAGAGCCTTGGATTGGTATATGAGGTACATATCTCAAAATTTGGGTGCATCTATTCAAAATATTAAGGAAGCCCTAAAACAACAGTTTCAAAAACCTAAATCCTACTCTCAGGTTGTAGCAGATGTAAAAGATTTCAAGCAGGGAGCGACTAAGTCCATGTGGGAAGCGGATCAACGCTTAAAAAAAGCTATCAGAGAAAGAGAATTTAAGTATGATGACAGGCAGCTTACGGAATGGTTCGTCGCCATGCTACTCCCTCACCTACTTATACCTATGAGTCACCAGACTTTTGACTTGCAAGATAAAGCTTTGGAAGCCACTATGAAACTAGAAGCTACACCGAGGAAAGATGCTTCGCTGAAGGTACAGTAGATCCAAGCGCAGCTTGGGGCTATGCACCGGGAGATTCAGGACCTACAACGGGAAAGAGGAAGAGAATATGGCATGAAAATATGGCAAGCACCAGGACATATGAAGGATCTGCGCTCACGGCACCTGGGATCAGGAGGGCCTAGCCCCGAATGACGAAACTCAGGCCGACCTATGACTTGGGATGGGGATGGTGGCATATATGGGCTGCAGAACGACGGCCACTGCCCCTATCTGGGTGCCAACATTCTATAGCACGAGAAACACTGGTGCGGGGTCTGTTGGTCACTGGGCCACAAAGAGCGGGACTGTTGTATCCATAGTTTAGTGATGGGCTGGGAAGGTTTGCCGAGCGTATAATCAGACCTGGCCTCACCAAAAACCCCCACGAGTAGGCATGGCTCCCCCTCCAGACGCAAGGATGGGGGCTGAAGTGGAAGCATAGGTCAGGGCCGGGACTAGTTGATCTGCTATAAATGTGGGAGCATGGGGCATTTCACGAGGGATTGCCTGAACCCAGTGTGCCAGTCTTACAGGTATTGTAGACAGTTGGAGCATATGCTGGAAGAATTTCTAGCCCTAAATGCAAAGATATGACAGAAACAACTCCCTCCTACGCAGAAGGTGCGAAGGGTTTGGACTGAGCTAAGGGGGAAGGGCCCAAATGTAAATGTGGTAACACGCAGTGGATTGGTGACTAGGGGAACTGAGGAGAAGGGTGAAACTGAAACATTGATCCACAAAGCCATTAGCAAACAAGAAGGGTTGGACCTGGACAAAGCAAGGGAAACGTTTATAGAGGCTCGAAGGGACTTCCTCGAGACTGAGGCATCTACGTCCCCACGACCTGGGGATTTGAAGATCGTTGAGGAGGTAAAACCTTTCCTACGGGTGTGTATGAGACTGCTGCGCAACCCCCAGGCAGTGCAGAATCTACAGGCTTTACTAGAGAGCTACGTAACATGCACCGACCGGTCATCCGACATTAAGGATATGCACAAGTTATACAAGTATCAAAAATGCACGGACAGGGAGATGCGGTTGATAGTCCAAATTGGCAAGCACGAGATGGATTGGGTTATCTTAAACCTCAGGTCGAACGCCAACGTATTACCTAAGAAAATGTGGCAATGCATGGGGGAACCGAAGCTAGAATGGTCCAGCATCCAGCTACAAATGGCCAATCACCAAAAAATCGTACCTCTTGGGAGGTTCTCTCGGATTGAGGTAAATATCGCAAGAGTAAAAGTCCGGGCTGACTTCGAAGTCATTCAAATTGTCGGGGATGCGGACACCTACCCTGCACTACTAGGATTGGATTGGGCCATTGACATGGGTGGTATCATTAACTTACAAAAATGAAGCATGGTGTTTGAAAATAATGGCACAAGGGTCGTTGTGCCATTAGACCCTGCGGAAGGTAAATGTTATATGGAACCCATACCCAAGGGGGAAGATGGGGATTATATCTATAAGTTGACTACGCGAGACGCAGAAAAACCAACCGAGGGTGAAGTACCTTTTTGTGAGGGGGATATTGAGGGCTTGTCTGATCTCGATGAGGAATTACAGACTTGGTAGAACCGGCTACATGATGTCTCCACGCTGTGTTGTCTTCGTATCATGAAAGACTTCCTCTCCGTGGTCCCAGAGGTAAGGACCCGGATGGGGCCTATCTTGAACAACTGCTGCGGAACCACCCTGGAAAAGGATCAGGCTGACCCACGATCAAATAACAAGCTTCCTACGACAGCTGTAGGCTCAGCCGGTAGAGCTCCCATGCATCAGGCCACCTCGACGGTGACAAAGCAACTGCAGGTCAGGCGATATGCTCTGACGACAGCCCCCCTTGGAACCTTAGTTGCACAGATGATAAGGTTCGTCATGGGTCATGAGTTTCCTAGGAAGCAAGCCTGTGTTGGGGGGGCATGCAGCTATCACAAATGGATAACCCTAGCATGACAAGTAAGTCAAGACCACTGGGGCCACATAAACTAGCCATTGGAGTAGTACCTACTAGTAAAAAGTAGAAGTTACCGTTGGGGAAGGTGGCCCCCAAGCCTTTAAGAGTGCCTTATGGAAAATTTATACCACTCCTTGGGGAACCCACCTCAAATAGAGTTTAACTCTCCATCGTACATGTGGAAGTGCTTTAAAAAGGGCAGAATAGTCCAGCTAAAGGTATTGGCTCACTTATACAACTGGCCTGCCTCAGGCGTCTTGTGGAAGCACTTGAGCAACAAGGTTTTTCATAACCACTGTGTCCCTCTCATGTCTGGTCAACCTACACCATCTGATAGTAGTCACCCAGGGCTAGAATTCATTTTTCGTGAAAGGATGTCGACTACTACCCATGCTGCACCCTTAATCCTAGCGGAGCCCGATGTTGAAGAAGTCCTGGAGGTTGAGTTTGAATTGGAAGAAGTTCCCCCCACACCGGTCACAAGGAAAGGCAAGGAAAAAGACAAGGTTCGGGGAAAACTCCGTAGGCAATAATAAATCCTTGGAGTTCCCCAAGACATTCCAAGCCCCCACTAATATCACCCTTGGAACAAGACAAATAGGAGGGTGCTCTGTCGGCCAACCCGATCAATTGGTTACCCCCCTTTGTTCGCCCACGAAGGTCGTCTACACAAATGCCAAAAAACTTGGATGGCTTGTTCATGTATTTGCAAACCCCCCTAACCCCGGGAGAAGTCCTCGTCTTCAGTGACCCTTGCGGCCGCCTCCATGAGGTCAAGTTCGATGATCACAATTTGGCAGACTATGACACCCTCCCAGAATTGGCCCTCGCATTATACTTTGATACAATCCATAGGGGTGATGGAGTCATGGTAGTACCTCAATGCAAGGTATGTGGCTTGGCAGGATCCAGACTTCTGAATCTGCTTCGAATGCCCCACTTTGGCCATTACAACGTCACAGATCGGTTGGCTTGCCAGTTACTCGCCCTCATTCACGATGGTTGCTTATGGATTTACGAAAGGGTCCCTATTGATGCTGCGTTGATCCAAAATATCACAAGCGTCATAATGCAAGGGTTGCACCCGCTAGCACAGGCCGAAAAGAAGTACGAAGCCGCTACCGCTACGTTTGTATGGGAGAACTATGTGGTACATCGAGATCAGTGTGGATTTGTGATCCAGACTATCAATTAACCTGCCACACAGATGGGTACTCGGCTCTTAGCCTGCAAGCTAATGAGGAAGTGCTAGGTTGCGACTGTCCTTGCCTATGTGATCTAGCTAGCCAGACAATGCGCGAAGGGCATTTTTTTCAATTGGGCTCAATACTTGTGAGAAGAATTTCTAGCTAATGTCTGTGAATCCCAGGAGCAGGGGACATCTTTCTTCTATTCGTGGTTGTTATTCCTAATAGCACTAGTCGCCTGGGACAAACCCAAGGGGTCGGTCCTGTTGGGGTTCCCATGTTTTGGCAAGGTCGGCAATACCAAAAGATGAGACAACATAGAACCACTTTCAGACCTTAGGATCTAGCCCTCCTAGGTCCAGAGAGGGATCTCTCTATGATTATCAAAGGATATATGTCTTTGAAGTTCTCAATTGTGATTTTAGGCTAGTTATAGGCTCAAGGTTGTTTTTTTGATTGTTTGAGTTTGGTTGTTGAGAATCAGGAAGGAAGGTTTCACCATAAGACAAGGATAGGTAAAGAAGGAAGCTAGGCAAGGAAAGATAACTCAGGGAACATCAAGGCCATTGGGCAATGGAGTCAAGAAAGGATTTACTTATGTTCAATGTGTAAGCTTCAGTTGGGCTAGTCATCTAGAGCATTTGGATCTCAAAGATTGATTGGTGGGATGGAACATTAAGGGATGAGAATGAAGGATGGAGAACCATCTGATTCCATCTATAGATCAGGCCAGAGGTCATTTAACTCCAGGCCTGCTTGGACAAAACCATAGGCAACACGAGGGATCTTGAAAAGGTTTATATGGAAGGGGTAGGTTATGGAGAGGCAGCGACGGGCTTTACACCTCCCAATGTTCCTAACCTCTTTCAATTAAATATTAACAAAAGCATCTGAACATTGATCCTATTAACTTGCACATCAGAGAGCAGGCAATAATCATCCACTACACTGGTTTAGTCAATTAAAAACAATATTCAGATACACATATGAGCAGAAAACATTAAAGACTGAGAGAGCTGGGACATAAGGTACCTAACAAGGGTAAATCTTATGTCATGCATTCAGATGTCAGTCAGAAGAACATGAAATGAAATGGAAATAAACGCAGAGATAAGAAAAACATCACCAACTACTGTAGATCAGGATCCAATGAAAACAGCTTATCATGTTAAACACAATACCAATCAGGTACATCACTGCCCAGAGCTTTCACATTCAGCCTGAATACATCATATTTCTCAGCCTATCATACAACTATTACATAGGAAACTTGGCTCGGGACAAAAATGCTTGCAATTCACTGATAATGCACCAACAACCATTACAATGATATCCTTCTGTGCTTTATAGCAGAAGAGACGTAGAGGACCGACTGAGGAGGTAGGTGAATTTTAAATGTTACATTTAAACACAACAATGAATGCAGGGCCGAGGCCCATTCTGCTTGGTGCGCTGTATATTTAATCTTTGTCATTTTCCTTGTGAAAGAAAGATCTGCTCCGGATATGATTTGACCTTTTGGCTGCAGTACTCCAGGTGATTTGAACAAAATGAAAGAAACTGCTGAGAGGTCTGCCTCATAGATGTTAGATTGTTTTGAACTATAGCTGGGGCGGATAACTCCTTCAGGTATACGACGCATAATAAAGACTGTATGGGAGACCTGTCCTTTATGGGAAAAACATTCTGCTGATAAGTAAACCTTGATTTTACCTCTTATTGATGTTCAGGATCTCCAGATCGATCCTCGGGGTCTTCAAAATGATGCTTTGCCTCTTTAAACCTCTGGTTCAGAGCTCAAGATCTTCGTTGATGTGCACTAATCCCTCTACTCTGTATTGAAACTCTTTGCTGCTTTATTACTTCCTCTGTCAAGTTAGCTCGAGCTTTAAATGGCGTCGGAAGGATTTTCGGCGTTTGAAATCTGTTTTCCATCAATGTGAATCCTGACGGCCCCATTCCTTGACTTTCCTGATGGTACTGGCTCATTAGATTTGATCTTGACTGCGCCGCTCACCATTGAGGTAGTACATTGAACAACGGCAGTCCTCTTCCTCGAGAAACTCTGCAACACAACAACACTCATGAAGAAAACAGTAGACGGAGCGACGGGTGCATGGTGGACGAAATGGTGGTGCGGCGGTGGTGGAAACAATGCTTTTGTGTAAATGAGCGATGAAAATGCAGTGGAGTGGTGGAAAGTGCCGATAATAGGGTTTGGTATGAATATGCAGCGCAAACCGCTAGATCTTGGTCTGGGGATAAAGATCAACAGCGGAGACTGATCCGTGGGAGGACTCATGGACATGGTGGCATTCGTATGAAACATGCATTTTAAACGAAACATATGAAACTTAAGACTTGGGTGGATATGCATGACAATGCAATGAAATACCATGAAACGGAGGAATGAAGTGGGACCCGAGGTGTGGAACGACACATTACATAGTTTGCGATGCGATGGAGCAAAACCTTCGTAAAACCCCAATCATACACATTTTGAATAACACAGGGAAAGGCCACGTAACACGTGACTAGGCGGAAGAAGAAGTACGGTGGGCCCGGGGTCCAATCGCAATCGCAAGTCGGAGCGGGAAGCAATCGCAATGCACAACACAAATGTTCCGATTGTGATTGGGGTCGGAGACGCGATTGAGCGATGACCGTCGATCTGGGAAGAAACGAACGGTGGGGATGTAATCGGAGGTGAGACAGAAGGACTTGCGATCAGCGATTGGAGCGGCGGTGCGATTAAGCGCTGGCCGTCAGATCTGGTGGGGAGATTAATGGTCAATAATGAATCAGAGGATCGTAATCGGAGAACGGGTGAAAGCACTTGCGATCAATCGGAGGGGATTTTCGATTGGCGGAGGACCGTCGGATCGCAGGGAGAACGGACGGTCAAGATGCAATCGGGGGATCTCAATCGGGGCGACACCAATGGGGGTTGCGATTGTGATCGGGAGGGAGTTGCGATTAGCGCTCAGCCGTTGATCTGGAACCTAGATCAACGGTGCGGAACAGATCGGCTGACTTACGTTATGAACAAATCGCATCGGGGCTGTTTTGATATTACAAAGGAAATTTCACCCGCCCAGATTTCCGATTGCGATTAGCGCTTGGGACCTAAGTGCTTGGTCCCAGCGCCGGGGCACATGTGGGGAAGTGGTTTGAAAGGGGCCTACGTTAAAGGGGCTAGGCCTTTAATAAGGTCGGAAGATGGGTTTTTTGCCCATTTTAATGGGTTTCGAGGGGTTTAAAGGGAAACGATAGAGGAATAAAGGAGAGAAATGGCCAACAAAGGTTAGGGGAGGAAATTAAAGGGGATTTGAGGGGTAAATGGGGAAATAGAAGGGGAAGACAAGGGGGATGAAACAGGGGCTAAATGAAGGTAAAATAAAGGGGAAAGGAGGCCTTTGGGCATTTCTTCACAAACAGAGAGGCTTTATAGGGGAAATCAGCAGAGGGACTTTAACCAAGGGATGAAAGACAGGAGGAGGCTTTGAAGGATGATGTGTTTACAATGGAAATACATTCTTTGAAAGCTCAAAACAATTTAGCCCCCTATTTGCTTGCCAAAAATTTATAGGGGGGCTAACAGTGGCTCCACATGGGGATGGCTTCTTCTTGAAGGAGTCAAGAATTCAGAAGATGATCTCTTGGTGTAGGCCAGATGCCTGCTGCTATAAGCCATCTTTATTCCTTTTTAGATTAGCTGCCACAATATATTGGATACACAAATCAGCAGAAACATTTTCCCAACCAATCTACCTACCCAAACTAGAGCTCTAACAATTTTCCCTTGGGTGCATTTGAATTAGCAGACCCTTTACATTTTACTTTGCAAAATAAAAACAAACCTATTCTAATTCTACCCTTATTTCTCCATGAGGCCAGATTAGAATGTTGGCCTCATACAATTCTCTACCTAAACTACTACCTATTGGGATTAAACTGTCCAACAGGTTTCTTCACCTACATTCTAAGACAGGAAATTTAAACACAGCCAAGCCAGGATTAGATTGTCTGACTTGCTGGGAAGAAACTTGAAGAAAACAAAACTGAGAAGGCATGGAATTCTGCAACTGTGAAACATCCTTCTTTCTTTCTTGTGACTCAGGTTTTGAGCATATTTGAGTCACTTCTTTCCTTTGCTCTAGCTCAGATTTTGGGCATATTAGAGCCAATCCTTTTGCCTTAGAGGTTCATGTTTTGAGCATGTATGAACCTCTCTTTTCATTCTGTTTTTTGGAACAATTTCTTCTCTTTTTGCTGAAAATGAAAATTTGCAACGGTATATACAATGGAAATGAAGTTGGAAATGGAGAATTAGCAGAAATAATGTTTGAGCATCCTGCCATTGACAGGACCCCCAAACAACTCGGAACCATCAAGTTCTTGCAATAAAAACGCATTAGGACCCACAGTGGCTTGAATGATGAAGGGACCTTGCCACAAGCTGTCGAATTTGCCATGTTTGCCTTTATCCTCTCTTCTTGAATCCCACTTCAGGACCTTGTCCCCAACTTTGAAATTTTCCGCTTTGGTTCTTTTGTCAAACTGTCTCTTCATGTTTTCCTACACTTTGACAGCTCTGTTATAAACCTGCTCCCTTGTTTGCTGAAGATGGATTGTTTCATTAATTCTCCTTATCATGCTGTCCTCTTCTGACTGGATTTCTTGGATAAGCTTTACCACTGGTATCCCAAGGCTAGTAGGAAAAACTGCTTCTGTCCCATAAACCAGCTGGAAGGGTGACATGCCAATAGATTTCTTTGTAGTGAGCCTGTCTGTCCACAAGGCTTGTATCAACTTTTTATGCCATGACCTTTTGTTCTCTTCCAACAGCTTCTTAATGATTGTAACCAGGCTTTTATTTGATGATTCAGCTAGGCCATTACCCTGGGGGTAATAGGCAGTTGAATTTCCAAGTGCAATTCCGTACCTGTGACAAAAATCAATCATTCTTTTGGATCCGAAAGCAGCATCATTGTCAGTGATTATTTTCTTTGGGCAGCCAAACCGAGATAAGATAAATTCTTCTAGGAACCTAATGATGACAGAATCAGTGGCATTCCTAGTGGGTATGGCTTCAATCCACTTAGTGAAGTAATCAGTAGCAGTTAGGATCCATTTGTGTTGCCCAGAAGAAGAGGGGTGGATTTCTCCAATGAAGTCTAAGCCCCATTGCATGAAGGGACCTTCTATGGTGATAGGTTGCAGAGGGAGGGGAAGGAGCTTTCTTTTGCCCTCAAAAATTTGGCATTTGTGGCAGGTAAGGACCATCTTATGAACATCACTAAAGAGTGTAGGCCAATAGTACCCAGCCCTGAGTATCTTGTATGCAGTGGCCTTCCAACTCAGGTGGCCTCCACACTCCCCAGCATGGAATTCTTGTTTGATTCTTTCAGCTTTAGTTTCAGGCAAACATTTCAGCAAAAGACCATTTGGATTTTTCCAATATAGACTCTCATTCATAATGCAGTAATTTCTAGCTTTGAGTTTTATGAATCTGGCCTTTGTTTTGGACAGTTCTGGAGGGGCATTGAGGTGTGTGAGCACGTAAAGGATATCAGTATACCAAGGAGAGTTCTGAAACTGCTCCTCCACAGTTGGATGGGGCAATCCATCCTGCTCATCCAGGGCATTCATCATGTTAATATCAAGGGCCTGTAAATTGGATTCAGCCATCAATTGGGCCAGGCCTTGACCTTTGATCAGCTTGGTGGGTTTGATTTCAATGTCATATTCTAAAATTGTAGCAATCCATTTGCCCCTTTTCCCATCTGGGTCTTGGGACAAGATATCTTTGACCACTATATTTGGCACATAGGCAATGGTGTGAGAATGCAGAATGTACACCCTAAAGTATTTTAAGGCCTTAATCAGGGCATAGGCCTGCTTTTCCATGATGTTGTACTTTAAGGGTGCATCTCTTAAGGCTTTACTGAAGAAGGCTATAGGCTGTTCATTACCTTCTGAATTTTTCTGCAGCAAAACTGCAGCTATTTTGTGTGGGGAAGCAAATGAAAAGATCAGAAAATCTTTTGAAAAGTCAGGGCTGATAAGGACAGGGGCCTGGGTGAGTGCAAGCTTTACTGACTCAAAATATTTCTTGGCTTCGACAGTCCACTTAATTCCAGGATCTTTCTTCAGCATTTCAGTCATTTTCCTAAGATGCTCAGCAAGGTTGGGGATAAATCTTCTAAGGAAATTGATCTTCCCGATGAAGGACTGTAGCTCCTTGATGTTTCTTGGATGTGTAATTTGAAGTATTCCCTCAACTCTCTGGGGGTCTATCCTAATCCCTTTCTCGGATATGATGTGGCCTAGAAGCTTACCTTCTTGCAGCCCAAAAACAGTCTTCTTAGGATTTAGGGATAGACCATACCTTCTACATTTTTCAAAAACTTTCCTCAGATGTTTTAAGTGTTCTTCTTTTGTTTTAGAAAAGACAGTTAAGTCATCCAAGTAGATAACTATGAAGTGTCCAATCTCATCTGAGAAAGCAATATCCATTGCTCTCTGGAAGGTAGCTCCAGCATTCATCAATCCAAAAGGCATTTTCACATACATGAAGGTACCCCATGGAGTGGTGAAAGTTGTTTTGAGTTGATCTTCTGGGAGTACCAGAACTTGGTTGTATCCTGAAAAACCATCAAGCAGGGAGATTCTTTTAGAGCCCACTACCTTCTGTAAGATATGTTCCATTCTAGGCAAGGGGTAGTTGTCTTTCAGGGAGGCTCTATTCAGGTTTCTAAAATCTATGCATAGTCTGATCTCCCCTGTCTTCTTCCTTACAGCCACTAAGTTTGAAACCTAATCAGAAAACCTTACAGGGACAATTATGCCTGCCTCATACATCTTTTTAATTTCCCTCTCTACTGCAGGCAATTGTTTTGGATTAATCCTACGGAGTTTTTGTCTGAAAGGTTTATGATTTTCCTTCAGTGGTATCTTGTGTTGTATGATGTTGGTGTCATAGGCCTTCAATTCTTCGTAGCTCCATGCAAACAAATCAATGAATTCCTTAAACAAGTCAATGTATCTTTTCTTCATGTCTGCAGGTATAGAATTAGCCAGTTTTATCATTTTGGGTTTGTCTTCAGTGCCTATGTTGCATTCTTCTACATCTGATTCTGCATGTTCTATTGTGGGCTTCTTTGCAACATCATCGAAATCAAAGAGGTCCTCTAAGGGTGCTAAGCCTCTTGGTATGTTCTTGTCTTTGGCTTGCAACACCTCCATTTCTTCTCTATCTGCATTTTCACGTTTTATGGCCGAATCTCCAGTTTCTTCAGAAAAAGAATTTATTTCTATACTACAAGGTGTTTCTAGTTCATCTGGGGAATCCTCACTTGGGCAGCTATCATCAGATTTTGAGTCTGAATCAGAAAATTCAAACTCATTTCTGCCCATCAGGAAATCTTCAATCTGTTTGTCTCCTTCGAAGACCTGCCAGTATTTTTCATTATCTGGCACTGCAGGCCTGAATTTAGTCTGGATGATGATTTGTTGGTCAACTGAGGCCTTAGGATATGAGCTAGCTAGGCAGGCTAGTCCATTTGCAATAACGTTTTGACCCCTAGGAATGGATATTAATCATATTCAACAAACGTTTTCAGCAAATCTAGAGTATCATTCCTATATGCCCTAAGCCTGGGGTGTTTTGCCGAATACTCACCATTCATCTGTTTGATCACTAACTCAGAGTCTCCTCTCACGATTATCCTACGGGCTCCTAATTTTTTCAACAGATTTAAGCCCAAGATTAGAGCCTCATATTCTGCAATGTTATTCGTGCATTTGAAATGCAGATTGACAGCGTGGCTCTCTGCGTGGTCATTTTCGGTGTTACGCAGCCACACTCCTGCTCCAGCGCTTTGTCTAGTACAGGACCCATCAAAGTTCATTTCCCACAGGGGTTCTTTGTTTACTTCCACTTCACTTTCTCCCTTACAGCTGGGTTCGCCATTAGGTTGAGTTGGGAGGTCTGTACTAGGTTGTAAACTATCTTGTTGTTCATAGAGGCCATGGATGTCAGGAAGGTGGTTAGCTTGCTGTTCTTGTTCTGTTTCTGTTTCACTTGGAGTGAGAGGTCCACCACAGATCCTACAGGCTTCATTGCTGATTTCCTCTTCATTTTCAGTGTGCTGCCCATGGTTTTCCTGATCGTATTCTTCCAGAGTGGCCATTATGTGGAGGTCCATAGGCTCGGTGTTCTCATTTGTATGCCTATTCTGGGACTCTGGCTCTTCTAAGGATTCATCATTACAAAAGATGAAGGAGTCAAGGTCGGTATGCACAGAATATAACGGTGAATTTTCAGGTTTCTCGGGGCTACTGACTAGGAATTTCATTTGGGATTCTCTATACAGTCTTCTTAATTGGCCAAATATAGGGATAGTGGCATATGAGCCATCCATCTGCATGGTGCCTTGCAGTTTGGCTCCCCATGATCTTGACAACAGCATGCCATACTTGGGTGGCACGTCTGCCACCACTACATCCATGACCATACATTTTGCAGGAATTTGAGTCAAACTCACACACAAGTCTTTGATCAGGCCAAGACATTTTACTCTACTCGAGTCAAAAGAATACAAGTCTTTATAGGGTCTGATGATTTCGAGGCCTAACTTCTCCATAACTACCTTAGGCATTAGATTGTGTGATGCGCCGGAGTCATGCATGGCATTATGAAGGATCTTGTCATGAATGTTAAGACTGATATAAAAAGGTGGAACTACCCCTTCCTGAAACTTCCCCTCAATTTTTGGACCAAACAAGAGGGCAAGCTGATCATCATTCAAGTTTACAGAATCAGTGTTTTCCCCTAAATTCAGTGCTTTCAAAATTTGGCCTTTATATACATCCTGAGAGGCCAGCTCAGATAATGGTACAGAGATTTTAATTTTTGCAATCTCACTTTCTAAACTGAAAGCGGATTGACTCTTGGAAGTGTTCAACTCTGTTTTATTTGCCACTGTTTTAGTGGCTGAATCAGTTTGTGTTTTCTCATTATGTACATGTGTAGAAACAGTTTTATTAGGAGCACTAACTGAGGTGCTAGTGCTACTGGTTTGTTGACCCTGTTTTTCCATGCTTTGGTTGTCCTTTTCTTTGTTACTCTCAGAACTCTTGGCTGTTGAACTGTTGTTCACGACAGTTACTTTAGAAGATTTTTCAGGGCTTTTCTTGATGGTAACCTGGGGAGTTTTGGTTTTGGAAGTGTCTTGGTTCTTTTTGCTCCTGAGCTCATATTGCTCTCTGACCTGTAACATGGCATTTTGGAACCCAAGTCTGTACTCTTCAGTTTCTAATCTTTCCTCATCCCAACATGAAGATGAGGGTTGATCTTCCTCTGAGTCATAGTTCAGAATTGAGTCCTCTGTTTCAAACATCTTAATAGTATTCCCTTCAGACTCCTCAATGACTCCCTCATCCTCATCAAGAAAGTTTTGGAAAGGGGGAATGACTTGCTGATCTAACTCTTTCTGTCTGTTGGGAGTGTTGTTGTTTCTTCTAAAGTTTTGGTTTTGGTTTTGATTTTGGTTCCTGTTATGAGTGACAGCCATATTTTCGACCACTTGGCATAGCTTATCCACATTCTTAGACAATCTTTCAATATTCGGGTCTGAAGTGGAGGCTATAGTGTCATCCTTGTATGTTACTCTCTTCTTAGCTCTCAGTTTGGCCCTTTTTTCAATCAAATTTTCCTCTATGTTTACTGCCCCTTTCTGCATATCCTCCAGGGTGGTGTACTCTTTATCTCTAAGCTCATAGGCCATGTCAGCATCAAATCCATCAGGATATTTCGCTAGGGCCATACCTTGTGGAGGTTTCATGTGTGGAGGGAGAGCATTATAAATACTATTGAATCTAGTGGTATAATCATGAACACTCTCTCCTACGTTCCTCTTAAGGGACATGTATTCTGCTAGGAGCTGGCGAGGGTTTGCTCTAGTTTCCCATTTGTTGATGAAAGTCTGGTATAAAGCAGGGAGATCTTGGATACTACCAGCAGGTAGGTTTTTAAACCACTTTTTAACCTCTCCCCCCAAGCTCTGCGCAAAAATTCGCATTTTGATTGTTTCATCATGAATTTCCATATAGTCAAAAGAGTCTTCCATTTTATCAACGTGCTGTTGTGCTGTTGTAGGCTCTTTAGTAGGGAAGTGTGGGATCTTTGATTGATAATCATTTGGTAAGGGCAGTAGAGGCTGAGGTAGGACTAGAGGTGCATACCAGGCTGCCATGATGATGTTCTGGTGGGGTATAGGGTTGGCTTGAGCAGCTGGTATTTGGATGACAGGGATGTTTGGACCAGCAGAAGTCTGTTGAGCAGATCTCGGGTGAGAAAGCCCGAAGTTTTGGAGAAAGTGGAGATCAGGTGGTGTGGAAGGAGGGGTTTCACTGTCCCTAGGGTCCGGCTGGTCTGAAACACTGAATGACCTAGTCCTAGGTAATCTGTTTTGAAGGTCTAGGTCGAAGAAAGGGTCTAATAGAGCTGCAAGATCTTCTGGTGCAGAATTGGCTCTATGAATGTTGCTGGAAATAGTTGATCTCCTACTTACAGGTGTTCTCTTGAGGATTTTCTCAGGATTATCAACTATTTTGGGTGGGCTTGGATCAGGGAAAGCTCTTGTATGAATGATTCTATGAGCCAGAGTGTTATTTTTAGCCAAGCAGCTTAACCCTACTAGTTATTTCTGCTGTGGTTGATGTTGTCTCAGGGCTGGTCTCCTAGTGAAGCCTTCATTATGCTTTGAATCTGGTCGCCCAGTGGAGTCTTATGTGAAACCAAGGTAATCAACAGGCCTACTGATCACCAGTGGAGTCTTTTTAACGTTTAGGAACAATGGAGTCGCCAGGTGGAGGGTTTAGGATGATTCTAGGGTACACTGTCCACCACAGTGCTCAGGCACTATCACCTTTCAGGAATCTCCTCTAAAGAAACAAGCTCCAACCAGAGATTGACTGGGAGGGCATTTACCAGATATGTCACCTCCTAAAGAGGATGAGATCCAGAGGCTACCTGGCCCCTACCAGGCTCTGTCTCAGAGTAAGGGGTAAAACACACCAGAGGTAAGTGGAATATGAAGGATAAGTGTTTTACTGCCAACCTAACCAGAGCTCTAAGCTTCTAAGGATGTTTGAAATGAAAAGCACTCAGATTCCCCAGCGGAGTCGCCATTATGTTGGGGTTCCCATGTTTTGGCAAGGTCGGCAATACCAAAAGATGAGACAACATAGAACCACTTTCAGACCTTAGGATCTAGCCCTCCTAGGTCCAGAGAGGGATCTCTCTATGATTATCAAAGGATATATGTCTTTGAAGTTCTCAACTGTGATTTTAGGCTAGTTATAGGCTCAAGGTTGTTTGTTTGATTGTTTGAGTTTGGTTGTTGAGAATCAGGAAGGAAGGTTTCACCATAAGACAAGGATAGGTAAAGAAGGAAGCTAGGCAAGGATATATAACTCAGGGAACATCAAGGCCATTGGGCAATGGAGTCAAGAAAGGATTTACTTATGTTCAATGTGTAAGCTTCGGTTGGGCTAGTCATCTAGAGCATTTGGATCTCAAAGACTGATTGGTGGGATGGAACACTAAGGAATGAGAATGAAGGATGGAAAACCATCTGATTCCGTCTATAGATCAGGCCAGAGGTCATTTAACTCCAGGCCTGCTTGGACAAAACCATAGGCGACACAAGGGGTCTTGAAAAGGTTTGTATGGAAGGGCAGGTTATGAAGAGGCAGCGACAGGCTTTACACCTCCCAACGTTCCTAACCTCTTTCAATCAAATCTTAACAAAGACATCTGAACACTGATTCTATCAACTTGCACATCAGAGAGCAGGCAATAATCATCCACTACACTGGTTTAGTCAATTAAAAACAATATTCAGATACACATATGAGCAGAAAACATTAAAGACTGAGAGAGCTGGGACATAAGGTACCTAAAAAGGGTAAATCTTATGTCATGCATACAGATGTCAGTCAGAAGAACATGAAATGAAATGGAAATAAACGCAGAGATAAGAAAAACATCACCAACTGTTGTAGATCAGGATCCAATGAAAACAGCTTATCATGTTAAACACAATACCAATCAGGTACATCACTGCCCAGAGCTTTCACATTCAGCCTGAATACATCATATTTCTCAGCCTATCATACAACTATTACACATGAAACTTGGCTCGGGACAAAAATGCTTGCAAATCACTGATAATGCACCAACAACCATTACAATGATATCCTTATGTGCTTTATAGCAGAAGAGACATAGAGGACCGACTGAGGAGGTAGGTGAATTTTAAATGTTACATTTAAACACAACAATGAATGCAGGGCCAAGGCCCATTCTGCTTGGTGCGCTGTATATTTAATCTTTGTCACCTTCCTTGTGAAAGAAAGATCTGCTCCGGATATGATTTGACCTTTTGGCTGCAGTACTCCAGGTGATTTGAACAAAATGAAAGAAACTGCGGAGAGGTCTGCCTCATAGATGTTAGATTGTTTTGAACTATAGCTGGGGCGGATAACTCCTTCAGGGATACGACGCATAATAAAGACTGAATGGGAGACCTGTCCTTTATGGGAAAAACATTCTGCTGATAAGTAAACCTTGATTTTAGCTCTTATTGATGTTCAGGATCTCCAGATCGATCGTCGGGTCCTTCAAAATGATGCTTTGCCTCTTTAAACCTCTGGTTCAGAGCTCAAGATCTTCGTTGATGTGCACTAATCCCTCTGCTCTGTACTAAAACTCTTTGCTGCTTCATTACTGCCTATGTCAAGTTAGCTCGAGCTTTAAATGGCGCCGGAAGGATTTTCGGCGTTTGAACTCTGTTTTCCATCAATGTGAATCCTGACGGCCCCATTCCTTGACTTTCCTGATGGTACTGGCTCATTAGATTTGATCCTGACTGCGCCACTCACCATTGAGGTAGTACATTGAACAGCGGCGGTCCTCTTCCTCGAGAAACTCTGCAACACATCAACACTCATGAAGAAAACAGTAGACGGAGCGATGGGTGCATGGTGGACGAAATGGTGGTGCGGCGGTGGTGGAAACAATGCTTTTGTGTAAATGAGCGATGAAAATGCAGTGGAGTGGTGGAAAGCGCGGATAATAGGGTTTGGTGTGAATATGCAGCGCAAACCGCTAGATCTTGGTCTGGGGATAAAGATCAACGGCGGAGACTGATCCGTGGGAGGACTCATGGACATGGTGGCATTCGTATGAAACATGCATTTTAAACGAAACATATGAAACTTAAGACCTGGGTGGATATGCATGACAACGCAATGAAATACCATGAAACGAAGGAATGAAGTTGGACCCAAGGTGCGGAACAACACATTACAGAGTTTGCGATGCGACGGAGCAAAACCTTCGTAAAACCCCAATCATACACATTTTGAATAACACAGGGAAAGGCCACGTAACATGTGACTAGGCAGAAGAAGAAGTACGGTGGGCCTGGGGTCCAATCGCAATCGCAAGTCGGAGCGGGAAGCAATCGCAATGCACAACACAAATGTTCCGATTGCGATTGGGGTCGGAGACGCGATTGAGCGATGACCGTCGATCTGGGAAGAAACGGATGGTGGGGATGTAATCGGAGGTGAGACAGAAGGACTTGCGATCAGCGATTGGAGCAGCGGTGCGATTAAGCACTGGCCGTCAGATCTAGCGGGGAGATCAATGGTCAAGAATGAATCGGAGGATCGTAATCGGAGCACGGGTGAAAGCACTTGCGATCAATCGGAGGGGATTTGCGATTGGCGGAGGACCGTCAGATCGCGGGGAGAACGGACGGTCAAGATGCAATCGGGGGATCTCAATCGGGGCGGCACCAATGGGGGTTGTGATTGCGATCGGGAGGGAGTTGCGATTAGCGCTCAGCCGTTGATCTGGAACCTAGATCAACGGTGCGGGACAGATCGGCTGACTTACGTTATGAACAAATCGCATCGGGGCTGTTTTGATATTACAAAGGAAATTTCACCCGCCCGGATTTCCGATTTCGATTAGCGCTTGGGACCTAAGTGCTTGGTCCCAGCACCGGGGCACATGTGGGGAAGTGGTTTGAAAGGGGCCTGCGGTAAAGGGGCTAGGCCTTTAATAAGGTTGGAAGATGGGTTTTTTGCCCATTTTAATGGGTTTCGAGGGGTTTAAAAGGAAACAATAGAGGAATAAAGGGGAGAAATGGCCAACAAAGGTTAGGGGAGGAAATTAAAGGGGATTTGAGGGGTAAATGGGGAAATAGAAGGGGAAGACAAGGGGGATGAAACAGGGGCTAAATGAAGGTAAAATAAAGGGGAAAGGAGGCCTTTGGGCATTTCTTCACAAACAGAGAGGCTTTATAGGGGAAATCAGCAGAGGGACTTTAACCAAGGGATGAAAGACAAGAGGAGGCTTTCAAGGATGATGTGTTTACAATGGAAATACATTCTTTGAAAGCTCAAAACAATTTAGCCTTAGCGTGGTTTGGCACAAAATTTATAGGGGGTTAAATGCAACAATGAACCTCACTAGGATTTTGCATAAACCTGGAGAGGATTCCAACAACAAATGAATTGTTTGTTTTGGTAGTATTCAGGTAGTTGAGACTTCCAATGGGTTGTCTATACTTTGTTGCATACTCGAATTATTTTCTTTCAGTGGATGTGAGCTTTAAGTTCTGTTCTGTTAGAGTAGTTAAAGGATTGCACTCAGTCATGCCAAACCTGTTCAACAGATATCCAGTGTACTTCTTCTGAGAGAGGAATATAAAATTTAGATGTTGATTTACTTCAATACGAACATAGTAGTGAACATTTCCCAAATCTTTCATTTGAAAACCTTTCCTTAATTCCTTCTTTATGGATGCAATGTAGCCCTCATTGTTCCCTGTCATCAGAATATCCTCTACATACACCACAAGATATACAACTATTTTTCCAAATTTCTTTACAAACAAAGTTGCATCATCAATATCATAATGTTCAAAGTTGAGTTTCAGAATCTTCTCAGTTAACTTCTCATACCAGGCTCGCGGTGCTTGCTTGAGGCCATACAAGGATTTTGCAAGATTGCATACTTTATGTTCATGACCCTTCACAAAAAAATCCTTTTGGTTGAGACATTAAAACATTATCTTTCATATCTCCATTCAAGAAAGAAGTTTTTACATCCATTTGATGGACCTTCCAACAATTTTGTGTTGCTAAGGCAAAGAGTGTCCAGATGGTGGCCCATTTTGCTGTGGGGGAAAAAGTATCCTCATTTATGCAGGGATTCTACTATAAAACATATCCTATCATACAAAAACACACGTGTTTCACCCAGCATGAAAACTCTCAATCATTTTTCATTAAAATCATAAAAATATTCAGTTTAAAATACACCAGAAGGAAAGAGAGCCATACAACAAACATACTAATATTAAAAAAAAAACTCTTTGGCCAAGTATTACATTGGGCGGCCTCTTGGATCTCGGCCCTTCAAATCATTTCTCACATTCTTTACACTCCTCACTTCTCTCAGCTTGTTTTACATTCTCCCAAAACCCTCCTATATATACATAAATAATGAGTTTATTTCCCTCCATAAATTCCTCCACACAAATCTCAACTTAAATCTAATTTAAATTCATTCTAGTTTGGACTCAACAAAGTCCCGTATATGGAATTCCTACTCCCTATATTATCTACCTAATTCCACTCCACTCATACCCTTTAATTATCAAAGAATATTTACAAAAAATCCTCACATTTATAATTTTCTCTTAATTTATTAAAAATAAACAATTTAATTAATAAAATAATTAAAATATCTCACCCCCCTTATTACATAATTGAATAATGAAAATTTGGCTTGGATGCTTTGCATCAGACTCCCATGTAGAGAAGTTTCCATAGACTCATGTCTATGAGGTCCATTGCTTTTATTAGTAACAATCGACAACCACAAGTCCCGATGACTTGCTCCCTCCAGGATTCCATACTATTTTCTGCTGCTGGTCCTTCGAAGTCTCAACTCAATTTGGTAACTCATCACTCACTTTGTCGACCGGATTCCATTGGCTTCTCCAACACTTATTTTTCCAATTCCTCGGAGTAATTCTTCGTTGTCGAACTCTGTCATCTCCAGTTGAGTTAAACACTCAACTTTTTGTAATGGAAACAAATCAAAAACTCCTTCTTGATTATTACTATAGTCTTTTATTGCTTTTATAGCAAAAACTCTCTCATCCAGTGTTGTACCTGCATTCACCAAAAAACTATTATTTTTAAAAAAATAATACCTTTCAATCTCTTTTGATGCTTCAAGCATCAATTTCCCATCATCAATTTTATGGACTTCAACATATTCTGTTTCGAACTGCTGGTTGCTTCCATTTTCATTCTGTTGGATCAATATTTCTATCTCCTTTATTTCTCTATGGACACAACTTCCTTTCTACTTCGTATCTTCCATCTCAATGCCAAATAACTTCTGCTCGATTTCTCTGATTTCGACATCATATCTGTTAATGTCATTTTTTTTACCTACAGTTACATCATTATTTAAACATTTATAACATTCATTCAAATCCATAAATGTTAAAAATATTTCATCTCTATCATGCATAGTAACTGAAATTTCGTCTGGATCAAGTTCCTTCAGAAACCGTTCCAAAAGCTCGATTTCCATATGAAATATTTTTATTACTTCGTCACAACCTTCATTCCTAGCTTCATTCTTCCTCTGGCAATCTTCCTAAGTTTTCCTAGTTTCAGCATCATTACATTGTAAAATTTCATCAACAATTTCATTAAACAAATACATTTGTTTACCTCGGAATTTTTCTTCGACATTTCCACTTTGCTCCATAAAAGCTTCAACTTGTTGTTTTACCCCAACCAAGAATTCATTTATTATTTCTTCTTGTTGTAACCAATCAACACTTTCCTTCTCTGAAAGGAATTCTCTACCAGATTTTACCTCAAAATTTTCTTTCTCCTTTGTGACAGTTCCATCAGACCGCTCACCATCTTTCGCACATCCTGCAAACATACATAAACTGTGAGAAAAAATGTAAGGCTTCATGGCCTCATCTGTTTCTCTTGCCAACACATCTTCAGATTCTTCTGAACTATCCCAATAGTTCATGAGATCTTCCTCACTGATCTCTTCACCCATTCTTTCATCCTATTCTGGGCCACAAATGGAAACATCCATTTTTAACTCAGCCTCTCTGAGTTCTTCACAACTCAACATCTGTTCGAGCTTCTTCAACTATTCAGCCAACTATATGTTTACCTGCTTTTCCCTCTTTGTGTGTAGCTTCTGCCACTTTACCTTCTTTCTCATGGTCCAATCATGTGTCTGGTTTTTCACATTTTCCTGTAACAACTCTATTAACAATTCAAGTGAATTGTTATCTCAGCCTTCTCCCGCTTGTACTCTTCATCCATCAAATATTCACATATGCCACTTACCTTGGAATTTTCCTTCTTCTCCCCTATGCTGTGGTCTTCATCAGATCTTAGGAAATGACTATCAACAATCAGCTTCCCCTTCTTTGTGAACTACATCTGTTCACATGTGCACTTCATGTAATCCACTTCTTAGCAATCCTTCACACTTGCCATTCATCAAAATGCAATTTCTCCTCCTGCGCTTGGCTTCTCTTGGTTCTCTGTCTTGGAACCAATCTCTGGCAACCCTCTTGCTGCAATTCCTTGCAAACAATAATTTAGTAACGCACATGTTACAATAACCAATTATTTGGGTGTCGGGCTTTGCTGATCACACACCCCATTACATTCAGACTCTTGACTTAGTTTACAACTCTTCAACTTCAAACTTACACCAATTTGTCATCTTGGATAAAAATACTCAATCTCAACTCAAACTATCCAAAATTTAATTTGACTCTAACATATGTTTTCACTTCAAGCTTTGTCCCAATAACAATGATAGTGGATATTTTGACTTAATTCAATGAAGTTATGCAATTCTTCAATAAACATACACCCCTAATACATTTTAGGATGTAAAATATTCACTTTCTTTCATACTTCATTCTTATGAAAAATCATCGGTTTGCCTTATAATTTCACATGATATTGAAGTATTTAGTCAAATTGCAATTCAGGTTTTCAAAGATTTATTGTAAGGTGAAAATAAATAAACCATTCAATCTTCAATGTTCAAAAATACCTTCCTGAATTATCATACCTCATGCTTCTGTTAAGGTTATTAATAAACCTTTCTCTCTGCAGCCTCAACCTTCTGGTTTCCACTCTTTTGTGCCATCTTTGTCACTGTCAATACTTGCATGCTCACAAACTCATCATCTTAATGCAAAAATTTGCCTACACTTTTATGCATCATGCAACATCAATTCACATCTCTTCACTTATGTACAGAGAACATGTTTTTAACCTCTTCGATAAATAATGTAAAACTCGTACATCACCTTCATTCTGAATAACACCTCTTAGATACCGCCACATAATGGTAAAACAAAGCTTTTACAACATCAAGAAATTATGTTTTCAATCACCAATCAAAAGAATTATTCTTTGCCCAACTACAAGCTTTGTTCCAAAATGACTTAACCAAAACGGTGAAGAATCCACATTATGCATAATAAATCATCACACTATGCATAATAAACCTCCTCACATAAACATCCATGTTTGCCTTCATATCACCCAGGATTAGTACATTTTCCCCTTCATTTTCCATTCATTTATACTTCTGCATTTGCAACATTTCCACTCTTTCATAACATTTACAAAAGATTATCTTCTCAAGTATGGAAAGAAAATTTAATCATCCAAACTTTAGAATACCCCTACCTAATGAATATTGATTCATTCAATGAGCACTTACCTTCATAATCTTCCTTTGAACTGGTTCTTTGGTTCCCTTAGCTTCTTTAAGCAATATCATTTTCAATAACAAATATTCTTCAGCTTCAGGTGGTTCCTCTTTGGAAACTATGCTTTCCAATCAACACAACATGGTTCAATCTCTCCTTTACAAGCTTCCAACTCGGTTCTCCAAGGGAAATAAATTATGTGCTCGGCCTCCTCTTCAAATCAGTTGTTATAGGCATTAGAAAGCTTAAATTTGTCATAAAAATCGATGGCTCCTTAGGATGATGAGCATGGATACATTAGTTCTGGACATTTTACGCAGTGACACTACATGAAATTCAACCTCTTCGTGGAGGCAATTGGACCAATAACATAGTTTCCTTGGCGAATCAATTTAAGATCCCAACCCCACTATCGAGCTCAATAAATTTGGTCTGTCGACTTGTCCTTTGTGATTTCCTTGACGCGACTTCACAATCTGGGTAACTCTAATGAATTTATTTGTTGTCTGAGTGATTATAAAAACCAAGCATTCTGCCTGTGCACTCCCAATTGGTAGATTCCCTTCATATCAGTTGGAAACAATGACACAGGTAAATTCTTCACTTACGGCTTCGCACAACAAGAGTACGCGTGCTGACTATCATCCCACAACAACTTGTGTACCTCTTTCTAATGAACAACGACTTATGGGATTTGTGCCCATGTATTTAAGAACAAGGCAGTCTCTGGTCCAACTCTGCTAAGGAACTTCGATCTGACTTATCTCCACCAAATGAAATTCTGGGTTATGAATTCCACCCAACATACAACACTATGCATCGTCTAAAATATTTTTGGAATACAATTTTGAATAGTTCGGTCCTTGATGCTCCACCAAAAACCATAGAATACTACAGGTCGTCATTCGTGTGGCAAAGCTCTACGACATTTGATTGGAATAAGAACTTGGCATCTCTCGAAATGCGTCAAGCCACCTTCAATACACAGCAGCGTCCCTCGAAACACTGTGCTTCAAGCCATCGTTGGTATCATCCTTCAGCTACGATGCTTAGTTACGGTGCTTCAAGCCACCATTTGCATCGTCCTTTGACTGCTTCTCCACGGTGATTTGAGCCTTTGTCTACAACGCCCTTCAACTACGCTCTCAAACATCACATCAATTTTTATATCACCATTAGCATTTGAAATTTAAAACCACATCATGATTGGTAATTGAAAGTTTCACATTATGAAAGGCAAACCAACTCTTAACCTATCACCGTTAATTACTATTTAACATTTACGCATGCAAACACTTCAACAATTGCTGCGTTATTATTTGGGCCCCGCTATTGCAACCAATGCAATGGTGCTTCAACCCTGTGGTTCGACCCACGTCCAAATGCAGAACATTGTTAATTCACTGCAAAGAGAACTTTAACTCACGCAAACACTTTAAGTTAGAACATGGATGAAAAATAAATTGAAACAAATTCATTTTTTGAATTGAACGCGGCGATGGCTCCTAGGGTTCCTGCATCAGGCTCCATTGACACCGCCATTTCTTTTTTGTTCTTGTCTGGCTCTGCTGTGAGCATTTCCTTGGCTCTGCTCAATGGAAAGCTTCCCATAGCCAATCTAGCCCATTTGGTTTTTCTCGGCAGCGAGTTTTGCGGGTTGGATGCCATGGCTCTCGTCTCTTTGCTTTTGTTCTGCTGCAAGGTGGCTTGGCTTCGCTACCTCGCCGCCATCTTAGTGCCCTCTGCAGCTTTTCTTGCAGGTTTCCTCCCGATGCTACCCCCTTTCGATGCGCTCGAAGGCAGAGTATCAATGGCTCTGGTCAGGGGTTGGTTATGAAACCCTGTGGTTCCTCTGAAATAGCTCCAACTTTTAACTATAGTAGCCTGGATCCTCATCAAATCTAGTCTAACATCTTTCAAATACAGTTCTCTCTTCCTACGAGAAAAACCCTTCTCCTATGGGTTCAGTCCTCTTTTACGGGGTTGCACCTCTCTAAGGCCCTCGAACAGAAACTGAGGATCCCTTCCTCTTGTTTTAGGCTCCTTTTTGCTAGTAAGCAGCTTGTTAATAATATGCCTCTTACATTTTACAATATAGAAAGGAATGCTACAGTGAATCTATCATATCGACTGAGGGGAGGTGCAGCTGGGCAGTCCTCTGCACCCAAGGGATTTTCCTACAAGGAGGCTATCAAGGCTCCTACTTCTTCTCCTTCTGCCCCTACCCCAGAGGCTCCCAAGCCTTTCTTAGTGGACAAAATGGAGGAAGTTCCTTCCATAGAAATAACCCACCCAGACTTGGCTGGGGTGCTCCAATTCTATGAAGAAAATTCCCTCATCTATAGATTCAATGGTCTCTAGCCGTGGTCAGAATATCTTTACAGCTGGGTTCATGCCACTTGGACCAAACACTGCAATATTATTTTGTGCTCCAAGGGATTCTTCATTGTCATTTTCACTGATAGCAAGGATTATCAGACTGCCCTAACAGGTGGTCCTTGGTTCTGGGGTAAAGAAGGGTTGTTCCTAACCCCCTGGTTCCCAGACTTCGATCCCTCCATGACAATCATAACCAAACTCCCGATTTGGGTTCGGCTTCCCAACCTGCCTGCTGACCTTTGGCATTGTGCGGTCTTCGAAGCTATTGGTAATACTCTAGGTCATTTCCTTACCACAAATCCTTCAAGGGGCCTGAAAGGTATCTACACCTATGGCATAATATGTGCCGAAATTGATATCAGCAAAGTACTTCCGGACCATATCATTCTCAAAGTTGGGGATTTCTCTTGGCCTCAACCTCTTGACTATGAGAACACAACTTTTCGCTGTTGGCACTATCATCAGACTGGTCATATTCATAACTCATGTGCTCAGTTTCTAGCCAGTCAGAAATTTGGCAAACACAAACCAAAAAATAAAAGCTAGAAACCTTTTGACCCCCCCCCCCCCGCGCCTTGGAGGACCTTGATTCCAGCAGCTCAGAAGAGGATGGAAGTGATTCAGATGAAGAGATTTCTACTCAACAACAACCATCTCCCTCTGATATCCCCGAGAGGCCCCCTGTCTCCTCGGTTGTTTAGAAATGCCCACATGTGTCCAACTCCTCCGACTCGGACAAAGACGCTCCTCCTGGGAGCCGTAGTGATCTACAAGTGGTCTCCATCTCCCCAGGCCTTGATGGCTGAGTCAAAGTTGTCAACAAGAAAGGGAAGAAATTTCGCATTGCGCAGTCAACCCCCTCTGGTTAGGGCATTGAGTCCTTTCTTCTTGGTTGTTCTCGCTCCTCTTTTTCTGCTTTCTGTAGCCTGTTTCGTTCATGCCGCGAGCCCATGATCCGCTTGCATGTATCTAGTGTCTTTGTTGGCTAGCTGCCTTCTGTCATCAGTGGCTCTTATGGCCTTGTATGGCTCGGCTTTGTTTCATCAATTCTGTCTAAGTTGGTTCCTCGTGTTATGTTTGGGGATCACGGTTTTTTGTTGTTCTGTTACCAGCATAACCCTTTGTAATTCTATGTACATTAGGTGCTTTTAATATAACTACTAATTTACACAAAAAAAACTCACACAAACACTTTAACAATTCGCGTTTTGATTCTGGGTACTGGTATGTTAAGTTATAATCAACGCAAGGGTGCTTCAGTGCTATGTGGTTTGACCACGTTCCATGACTGTACACACACTTTAATAACACTGCAATGCATTTTTAAACTACTGCTGCAACCCTCGAATACCAACAAGAACGTTAAGTCACCTGTTAGCAGCTTCCCTGCATGCAATACTTGGTCATGTGCTTCAAGCCACAACTCCTCTCACCACGCGTAACTTATCATTGCCACCCTCACACAGTTCCAAAATCCTTCTCGAATCCCGTGGCTTGAGTGATAGCCATTCACGAACTCTGCAAGGTGTGGATCACGACCGCACCCATGGTATAATTGAAATACGCAGATTTCGTTTGCTGTGGAGTCACAACCTCCCAACCATGCGCATACTCTTTTATCTGCTGAGTGTGATCTATTTGATTTTGATTTCGCTACCTTGCCCTTGGATACATATCATTCCTGCATCCACATACATACAACATATACATATATAGTTTCAGACTCAAAGTGCCATAATCTCTTACACAATTCAATCAACTCGCTCCCAGGCTCTGATACCAAATGATGCAGGGGTTCTGGGTTATGTCAGAATCCTAGCATATAAACACAATTATTTCATCCAGCATGAAAACTCTCAATAATTATTTATTAAAACCATATTAATATTCAGCTAAAAAACTACATAAGAAGAAAAGAGAGCCGCATAAAAAAATACTGACAATAAACCAAAAACCCTTTGGCCAAATATTACATTGGGTGGCCTCTTGGCTCTCAGCCCTTCAAACCATTTCTCACATTCTCTGCACTCCTTACTTCTCATAGCTTGTTTTACATTCTCACAAAACCCTCCTATATATACATAAATAATGAATTTATTTCCCTCCGTAAATTCCTCCACACAAATCTCAACTTAAATCTAATTTAAATTTATTCTAGTTTGGACTCAACAAAGTCCCATATATGGAATTCCTACTCCCTATATTATCTACCTAATTCCACTCCACTCATATCCTTTAATTATCAAATAATATTTACAAAAAATCCTCACATTTATAATTTTCTCTTAATTTATTAAAAATAAACAATTTAATTAATAAAATAATTAAAATATCTCACCCCCCTTATTACATAATTGAATAATGAAAATTTGGCTTGGATGCTCCTGCATCACTCATAGTCAACCCCTTCCTTATGTGAAAAACCTTTTGCCACAAGCCTTTCTTTGTGCTTGTCAAGTGAGCCATCTACTTTATACTTGTTCTTGAATACCCACCTGCAGCCTATTGGTTTGGTTCCTAATGGAGGATCAACTAGCTTCCAGGTGTCATTCTTTATTAAAGCATCATATTATTTCTGCATCGCTTCTATCCATTCATCATGAGAAGCCGCTTCTTTGAAGTAACTTGGTTTGTAATCTATAGACAAATTCATTTCACAATCATAAGAAACATCCATATCAACCGGTCAATCGAAATTGTCTACATCACCTCCATTTTGTCTGGTTAAGCTTATTGTTCCTATCTTTTCAACCTCAGTAGGACGAACACTTTCAAGTTTCTTTGTCAGCCATTTTGGAGTACCTTATTGAGATGGCCCAGGCTGCTCAGTTGATTGATTTGGGGCAAAATCAAAATTTAGTCCCCCAATTATGTCAATCATATCACTCAAATTGTCATCAGTGGTTGGAGCTTCATGAAGGGGAGAGAGTGCTTCAGAAGAATATTCCACAGATTGATCCAATATAGGAATCCCCCCTTCAAGATGTGTAACCGCATTATCAAATTATTCAAAAGACTTCGTATGTCTGAATCTATCCAAGTGGTCAAGTTGTTGCTCAACAACATTCTCAGCCTTGGAAGATTCAAGAAATATCACAACTCTAGATATTATTAACTTCTTATTCAATTCATCATAGAGATGTTATGCTTTGGAGGTATTTGAAGATACACTTGCGACTCCTTGCATCGAGTTTGTTTCTATGTTCCTTCGGTATCAAGGTATAACAGACGGAACCAAAAACCTTGAGATGTCTCACCGAAGGAATGTGGCCATACCAAATTTCGTAAGGATTCTTGTTTTTTATAGCGTTATATGGACACCTGTTCTTTATATACACAACACATAGAACTGCATCAGCCCAAAACATTAGTTTAACATTCTTGAAAAACATCATAGAACGTGCCATATTTAATATTGTCCTACTCATTATTTCAGCTACTCCGTTATATTGGGGATTATAAGGCATGGTTGTTTGATATTTGTTCCCATGATAGCGAAGATAGTTTTCAAATTCATTTTAAGTGTATAATTTTCCATTATCAATGCGAATAGAGCCAATATGAGATTGTGCATGATTTTCAATACATGCATGAAAGTACTTGAATGTTTCAAAAGCTTCAGGTTTATTCCTCAATAAATAAACCCAACACATTACCATTTGTAGAAGGAAAACGATCGGTCCACATAAATATGAATGAATGAGTTCTATTTTTCTATGTGCTCTGCAATGAGAATCATGAAAAGACTATTTGTTGTGCTTTCCCAAGATACAAGCATCACATTGATTAAGTTTCCTAGGAATTGTAGGCAAACCAGTAACACCATTTTTCTTCAACAAATGAAGGTTGTCATAGTTCAAGTGTCCAAATATAGCATGCCATAAAATACTTGATGGAAATTTACATTCATCATAGTGAGAACTATATGAGAAGTTATGTATACGAGCAAAGGTTCCTTGCAACTTCAAAAGTATTTCTTCTTTTATCCCCGTCATGACAAGTGAGTGATCTGATGCTTTTCTGACCTCAAATTTTCCATCAAATATGTGAATGGAGTTCCCTTGCTGGCAGATGTGTACCAAAGAGAACAAGTTTCTCCTCAACTCTAGGAGGTATAAAACATCATGTAGAATAAATTTTGGAATACCAGGAAGTTTAAGCCTGATGCTACCAAGCCCTAATGGCTTGAGTTTTGACTTGTCTGCAAAGTATACTTCTCCATCAATATTTTCAGTGAATTCTTCAAAGAAATCTCTCTTGAAATTCATGTGGCAAGTTGCTCCTGAATCAAGCAACCAATAATATTTCCATAAAGTAAGTGAAGCATTGAATAAATCTTCAGTTGCTCCAATGTTGCAATGTACCACAACATAGTGAGTGGACTCGGGTACTTTACCTTTCCCTTTGTCACTTGTTTTACGCTTCCCTTCATTTATTTCCTTCTCGCAACTTACAAGTGGAAGCATCATGTCCATCTCTATTTCATCGAATGCAATGAAGATCTGACTTTTCTCCTTGGAATTGTCTGCCCCCTTGCCTCTAAAATTCCTCCTTCCTCTTCCTCTTCGGCCACCTCTTCCTCTAGAAGAATATTGTGCATGATTATTCTCCTTCTGTGCAAGGCACACTGCTTCTTTAGTATACTGAGGATTTGTCTTCTTCCTAGAATCGTTCTCTCTTTCAACAAAATTCTTCTCAAGGGAGTCGACGGTAATATCTTTAAGGCTACCACTTGCTTGCAATGACTCAAGAAAATGTGAATAGGTGGGATATAGTGTCTTCACATAAGCTATGAGAGGAATATCTATTTCAACACTAGTGGCTTTTATGTCATGCATAATGGATCTTACTTATGATGCTAAGGCAAGAGGGGCATCATTTTCCAACTCAATACTGAACAACTTAATCATCAATTGAACAACTTCAAGTTTAGAGTGTGAGTCATACAATTACTTCAAATTGTTTAAAGATTCAAAGGAATTTGAAAATGGAGAAATATGGTGACTCATATCTTCATTTAGTAACGTTGCAATGAAGGAATAGGCCTTGTTGTTCTTGTTTTACCAAATGGAAAGCTCCTTATTGGAAGTGGGATTTACATGTGCATTGTATCCTTCTCCTTCACAAACCCCTTTCCACAACTCATTGAAAATGAGGGTGTGTTTTATCTTCCAGGAACACTCATGCTAGTTCTCCTTGCTAGTGATAACTACTACCATGATGGATATTAGTGAATGCGTCATATAGTATGGACTAGCCTCAAAAAAATTTAGTGGTTGCAAAGAAAATTGATATATTTGTAATAAAATTCAGTGGTTATTCTTTAAAACTTCATTAGTATACCTCCATCACATATATAATTCATATGACATACCAACCATTCATGCTTTTAGCCTTATAAAATATATATACTCCTCATATAATATACCACAGCCTCTCCTTTTTTTTAATTCATATATATATGACATATATGAATCATATTCCAAATTCCATTAGAAAAACTTCAACTCAAACTTTACACCATTATTTAACCACTAAAAAAATAATTCATATGCCCTTTACCCAACATATAAAAAACAACATCCATGCTCAATTCAAAACATATTATGCTTCAGTGAAATACACCATGTGGTCTTCAAAAATTGGAGCTTAACGCAATAAGTCACATAACGCATACAATACATACATGCTCAATTCAACGCATGAGGTAACTATAGGTTCGAAGCACTTTATGGATAGGTCTCAATGAACTGTTACACATCATTCAACACAGAGATATCACTGAGAGAGCTTGGGCTGCGAATTCACAAGTTTATTTCATCACACTGTAGTCCACAAAACATCCCTTTTGAATCCACCAAGTTCTCAAAAATACGATGTCACAGATCCACAAGACTTGTTTTTCACACAGAACAGGATAAAGTATTCCTTCATAAAATATCACAGTGGCATCAAATTTCACAACACGGTGGAGGATATTAAAAGTGGAAAAATCGATCCTTCGTGTTTGAACCCTCTTAAAGTTTATAAAGGAAGCGATGGTTGGTTCTAGTGCGAGAACAATTGAAGGTTGTATGTTCTTTGGGAAGCCGACATTCATTCAATTCGTGTGACGATTTCCCAATTTTGTTCCCAACGTTTGGGATTTTGATGCATGAAATTAAGTTCCACCAAATATGGTACGAGTTCAATCAACTACATGTACTAGTAGAGAGGAAGGAGGAATATGAAACAAAATTTGAGTGGGATCATAGAATTGTATAAATTTAGTGGACAAACGACAAATCACGAAATCAAGATAGATAATGTTAGGTCCTTATATTACTAGTATAGTCCCTTATTGTTGTTAGTGTAACCCCCTTATTGTTATTGTTGTACCCCTGTAACCCCCATATTGTTATATTGTGCCCTTAAATTATTATTGTTAGGTCAGCTAGGATTACATTGTGGCCCCATGGACTCCTATATATAGAAAGGAGGTTTTGTCATTTGTATCATCCAAGAATTTTTCATTCATGTAATGTATTGGAGGTTTCCCCCTCGAAGTGGCTTATTTCTAAAGGATTGATATCTCTTTTCTTCTCTTTTTGGAGCTAGTTTCACAACATTTGGTATCAGAGCTTTGGATTCTAGGGTTTCGCTGCACCAAAAAGGTCATCGTGGAATTTTTACTATAATTTTTTTTCTACGAAGGTTCAGAAGCGGAAATTTTTAGAGTGCGAAGCTAAAATCCTGAGGAACATTGTCAAAAAATTTTAGAGCTTGGTTCGCACTATTTTCGGAGATATGATATGTGAAAGTTAGGTCTTTTTCAGGCTCTCTAATTTCATCTCAAGGAGGTGATTGTGGGAAAATCGTCATAACTATCTCTCTGAGCATCGGATTGGAATTCTGTAAAAAGTGTCTAGAATTAAACGGCCTGTAGTTTCAGTCATATCAATTTTAGATCCAAAGTAGCAAACAGTGACACGCGGAAAGTCGTACAAGTTCGCTCTACTGAACCAATCCATAATTAGTTCATTGTGGGAGATTGGACATAAATTTGCCTTGAAGAATCCAAATCAAGTCAGACCTGTGGAATTCTAAAGAGGATTAAAAGGGCTACCTTAGGGCCAAATTTCAGATATTGAAGATCCAAAATCATAGAGATAATTTAGTTCCAATATCGAGATCCTCAAAAGCAAGAAAAATGTGTGCATTTTTTTCAAATTACATAAGTCTCGTTTGAAAAAAAATTAGTTTGAATTTATTCCAATGGCATATTGAAGAATAGATATCCGTATTGGGTTCTAAAATTCCCCCTAAAAATAATTCAACACAAATTAAGCCTTTAGAAGGCTCTACTATGACTCATGAAATTTAAGAAACACAACATGAGATATCAAAATTACAAGAGCAAGTGCACCAAATTTTGCTATTGCAAAGAGCAACAAAAAATGAAATGGAAGTTTTGAAGAAAGGCGTGGAAACTAAGAGGGATGGTTTGAAGAAAGGCATGGAAGCTAAGATAAATGGTTTGGAAGCTAAGATGGATGGCATGGAAATGGGCATATAAGCTAAGATGGATGACATGGAAGCTAAGATCGATGAAAAAATGAAAGACAACATGGAAAACATGAAGAATGATATAAAAGTAGACATCGAAGGTTTGAAAAAGTTGATACAAGAAATGTTTCCTAATGGCGAAAAGATAGTAGAGGAAACTCATGATTTTTGGTCACTTTAATTGTTTATTGAATTAAACAATTCAAGTGCTACATAAATTTTCAACCCAGGGAAGTTTTTTTATTTCAAATACAATCACACACTGTACATGCTCAATATCAAAAGCAATGAAATGTTGTAGTAAAAATTACACTGATCACACCTTGCTCCAAAAAAACTGAAGTCTACTTGAGTTACAACAAAGACAATCTTTCTATTGGAGACAATCATTAAAAGAATCCCGGATTACATTAAAAAGACAATAATCTAGGAAAGGAAACCAATCTGCAAAACGAAATACCGATTACGCTATAACAAAGAACAGGACCCTATTCCCCAAGTAGGAATCTTCAACACCTGTTTCTGATTACCAAGCTTTCACAAACCCATTCTGTAAACAAGATTACCAATTAAAATAATCCACAATTACCTAAGAATGAATTATATAAAAACAATGCACAAGTAATGGAAACAGAGTTTCAGCAATAGATAACAAAGTTCCAATACTGCATAAATGATTTCAACAAACAAATTTTAACAAGGTGTAAATGAAAAGAAAAGTTAACACACTATGGAAATAAATGGGTGAATCTTGTGAAGAAGGTGGGCCCTTCCCTTCTCACAAGATTCCCCAGAAGAAGGAATTAAAATGAAATGCTCAAAACAAACTTTTATTCATCTGTCGAAAGTACATATTGCAAAGGATTTACTTTCCTTCTCTGTTTCCTAAATAAACCTCCCGTAGTCTCTAATTGCCTCTAATGCTGATGTCTCCTCTTTTTAAAGAGGAGACATCTATTACAATTGATTACATTATAGAAATACTATTTTTAACCCAATCTAATCTTCTATACTGAAATAGGACCTTTCTATTCTTCCATAGCAAATGCTGTTACAATGGTTACGATGGTACTGGCTTCAAAGTGCAGTTGTTACGGCTCGTGTAACAACTTCCTTACTTGTCTTTTATTGTTGCCGTCATGCCTGAAATACTGCTTCAGAATCCCAAATGACGAGTTGTTTCAGCAACGGGATTTGCGTACCATGTTGACTGTTTCAGCAACGCGGTATTTAGACAACCATGATATATTATCTACAGTCTTCAAACTATCTCAGCAACTATATATTTTATATTAATGATTAAATATGAAAGTAATGTAAAATTATATGTAAAACAAGTTAAACATATAGTAAAGAGAAGAATGTTATATACCTTTGGAAGAATGGATGAAAGTGATAGTATAAGCTTTTAATAAGGACTGGAAAAGAGTGGAATGATAGAAAAATGTATGGTCAAAATGGTACATTATGGGGTCCTAACATCCCCCCCAACTAAAAGGGTTGCATGTCCTCAGGCAACTTTAGTCTGAGTCAGAGTTCGGATACTGGATTTTGGCATGCAAATTACTTAGGCAGTAGCTATGGAAGGTGTTGTCTGTTAAAGCTCTGAATCCTTGCACATTTTGCAATCTTTGCCAAACTTCTGCTTCATCCTTGTTATCCAACCTATGATGAGCATGATATTCCTCTGCTGGCATCCATAAAATAGGAAAATGAAAGTGGTACCCTATCCACTTTTCAGCACATTGCTAAACACATCTAATGTAATTGGGTACTCTAGAGAATGCAGTTTCGAGATTAGTGGGACTGAAAGGATTGTTCTCCTGCTTCTCCTTAGAGGATTGTTGCCAAAACATATTGTTTTCTCTTAAAGCAGTAGTTTCTTTGGCCCTGATAAAATGGTGACAATCCTGGAGTACTGAAGCCTGTAATTGTTGTATATGTTCATTCATCCCTGGTTTCTTCAAAAATTGATGATATTTTTCCACAAAGATGGTAGGGTTCTGAGGTTCTGGCCTTATCCAAAGAAGATGGTTGTCTTCATTATGCTTGGTTGCAAGAAAAGCAGTGTGCCCTGTAATCTGATTAGCAAGGAAAGAGGCAAATGCCCTGATCTGAATGTCGCTAAAAAGAGGGTTAAGATTAATCTTTCTTTTTTCAGGGGTGGCTTCATTGTGAAGGTACAACTTACATAGTAAGTGCTGGTCATGGGTGGAGCATTCTGCAAATGTTTTCACAAACTGTTCGGATGTAAGCACCTCATGGGGTCTTCCATCTTTGACTGCTTTCAACTGAAAGTAAACAAGGCATTTTGAGAGAAATAAAGAGTAATTTAGAGATGGTTTCCTAGTAGCTAATAATTTTTGTACCAGTTCAAACATGAGGAGCAGTTTTCCTTTTAGCTCTTTGTTATCCTTCTTGTAAACTCTAGATTGCTGGAGTGTTTGCTCCAAGAACTCCCAGTTAGAATATATATGATTCTTCCAAACTAATTTGTGTTGCTACAAGGTTTTACCTTGCAAAATGGCACACTGTTTCCTCCACTTTTTCATTATTTCCAGCTCATCCCATGGTTAAATTTGTGTTCCAGCATTGCAAGTGGTAGGTTGAGGTATAGTCTGAGTAGCAAAGTCAGTTACAGTAGGGCAGGATTCATGTACATCAACTTCTTTTTCTGAAATTTTTGAAGGCCCTACTGGTTCTTATGTAACAGTAGGGCATTCCTCTTTGACTATAGAAGATGTAGATGCTCCCGGCATTGGAACTTGAACTATCTTATATCTTGCTTGCTGATAGATGTTTCCACATTGGCTGCACATATATTCTTTATATGGATCATTTTTTGTATGTTTGTTTACCATGGATGCTGTATGGGACAGGGTATAAAAATTGAGCTCCTTGTCATAGGCTTCCCTTGCCATTACCAATTCTCTCTTATAAGCTTCGAATTCTGATTTTAAAAACTCATTTTCTTGTAAGAGGGAAGCCATGGTGACTGGGCCTTGTGTATCAGCTGCATTCTCCGGAATTGATTGTTGTGTTTCAGCTGTAGCTGGTTCTTGTGTGACAGCGAGAGCTGGTTCCTTTGTGGCAGCTACTGAATAAGTAGCATCTTGGGTGTCTAGTTCCTGTACATCAACAGCTAGTTCTTGTGTTTCAGCTGCTGACTGAGTAGCTGGTTCTTGCGGGACAGCTACTTGTTTTGTAGAAAATGATGTCACATTACCCTGGGCATCTGGTTCTTGTGTTTCAATGCCATAGGGTGAGACAGGTAATAATTCCAGGGTTTGGAAGGGTGGTGATGTGTGGAGTTTTAACAAAATGGTTGCAGGATCAGGGGTAGTAGGAATGGTTGCTGCTTCAGTAGACGTCCTCATTCGTCTCCTAGGCAAGAAGGAAGAAAAAGTAGTAGTTTTCTTTTTCCTTTTATGAGAGGGTTTTTCCTGAGGAGAAGGGCTATCAGAGGAGGTAGCTGCTTTAGTTGCGGCCCTTGTTTTCCTTTTTGGTAGGGAGGCAGTTGTGATTCGCCTTTTCCTTTTATGAATAGAGGAGGATGGTGATGTATCGGCTTGAGAGTCATCACTAGGAATATGGACAGTAGGATCAGATGATTCTTCTAAGTGGTGAGATGGAATTGAAGAGAGTTTAATTGGATTAGTTGGTTCTGTGGATGGAATTGGTGGAGGGTCAAGGATATTTTTTGGTTGCTTCTCGTGGGAAATTTCAGGAATTTCTTGAGGATTTTCAGTAGCTTCTTGATGAATTTCAGCAGCCTGCTCAGGGTCTAGGGGTGGGCTTTTTAGAGGAGGGTTTTGTTGAGAAAAACCCCTCTAAATCAATAGCTGAACAAGGCGGTGATGGGTGAGGGAAAGGAGTGGGAATTTTACCCGTCTACTATAATATGACATATTTATAATGCATCCAAGTAAATAGTAAGGAATGTTCACTAGTCTACCATGTCGTAAATGGTTTAATAAGACAAAATCATGCTGGTAGACTACCTGGTAGCGATCTTCACAAGTGAGGTAATGTTTGACGAATTTAGCAAATTTCGGCCAAGGAGGTGGTAATGAGTGAAGTCCTACACCCCGGCCTTTAAGCTCGACGTGTTCTCCTGGCAAAAGAAAGCCCTGTTGTGCATTCAGAATGATGTGCTTTCGTTTAAACCATCGAGTACCAGTGACCGGCAGACCTGAAACCTGTGCTATGTCGCCCTCTGAAGCCAGAATTTGGACTCCCTGGACAGTAGAATGATCTTCTTGAATATTTTGTGAAAATTCAAGGACCTGTTGTGGATCAAACTCTTGAAGTCTCTCAAAATATCCTACCCATCCTGCCTGCTGAAAAATCTGATACGTGTCTGGGAATAATTCAAGAAGAGCTATTGAGCCGAGCTCATGTCGAATAACAGTTCCTCCCATAGTTAACCAGCTTTGGTAAAATGAAGAGTCAAAGAGCGAAGTTACCGGACTTCGAACAAAGTAAACTTTGCAATTGAGAACATGGAGTAATGGTGAAGAGGTGAAGTAAGGGGTAGGAAAAATGACGGTAATTGGCATGTTGTGCAATGATAGCATATAATTTTGATATTCCCCCCCAACTACGGTGAAATGATTTCTTTAAGTATGCGGAGATTGTGGTCATAATAAACAAAATATTCTCTTTAAACCATAGTTTAATTGTAATTACATATAAAATTTACATACCTCATGTTTACCTTTGATTTGTAGTTTGAAAAATATAGTGCTTGTTTATAATGGTTCAATAGTAAATGAAGAAATTTAGAAGCTTTTTGAAACATGAGGGAGATCATATTAGAGGTCTGTTTAATCATAGGAAAAGGTAGTGAACATACAAGATTAACACAAGGAATAAGAGAAGTGAAAATTAAAGAACTAAAGGAGATGATTTCATGAAAGGAAATGTTGCATAGTTTTAGCAACAGGAAAACGAATGAAATGCTGCTGAAAAGTGGTGTTTCAGCAATGGAAAAATAGGGAAAATGTTGCTGAGAAGTGATGTTTTAGCAGTGGAAAAATGGGGAAAATATTTGCTGAGGAATGGTATTTTAGCAATATGAAAAATAGGGAAGATATTTGCTGAAGAATGGTGTTTCAGCAATGGGAAAAATAGGGGAAATGATATGAAAAGGGAAAAAGGAATGAAGGGAATGAATGATGAACTATTACTGGAAGATGGGGAAGTGAACTTATGAATAAGTTGAAGTGAGGGGAGAAATGCTTCTCACAATGAAGCTTGGATCTGCTTGTGATGAAGTTGTCCTTCCTTGGTAAGCCTTTCCTTAATCAAGAATCTGCAAAATAATCAATTGTAACATGCCAGCCCTTGACAGGGATTATTAGTTAAAAAAAAAAAAAAAAACTAATCTAATACTAAAAATATAGTGCAGAAAACAATCAAATGCAGTGAGGAGCAGAAGACTCCCCTAGAAAGAGATAATGTGCATCTGCCATGCAAGTGGCCTTAAAATCTTCTTTGGAAATAGGGCGGTGGTACAGACAAAGCCGATGACCATTTACTAATAGTGGTGTTTTAGAGTCATCAATTGTTAAGAGCCTTACTATTCCATTTGGAAAAACAACATCTACTTCATAGGGTCCCAGCCATCTTGTACGTAGCTTCCCTTGAAAGTTTTCAAACCGATAATCATACAATAAAGCCCAATTACCTTTTTGGAACTGCTTATGCTTGATGATTTTATGATGCCACTTTGTTCTTTGTTGTTGGATCATAGTTGTCTAATGAATGGCATCTAATCTTTTTTCATCCATTTCATGAAGCTGCTGCAACCTAGCTGTCTGTGCATCAGTCAAATCAAGGTTAGCAGCTAAAGAAGTCCTTAAGGTTTTAATTTCAAATTCCACAGGAAAAACAACACTTTTACCATAAACCAATTCATAGGGAGAAAATCCTGTAGTATTTCTCCAGGTAGTTCTGTAAGCCCATAGTGCTTCAGGGAGCCTTTGAGACCAATCCTTCTGGTTTTCCTTCACTATTTTTGTTAGAATGGCTTCTATTAATTTGTTTGTACTTTCCCCCTGCCCATTGGCTTAGGGATGGTATTATGTAGTCATTCTATGATGAATATGATATTTCTGAAGGGTGGATTTGAAACCATGAGAAGTGAAAGGAGGTCCTCCATCTGTGACTAGCTCTCTAGGGACTCCAAATATAACAAACATTTCTTCAAATAGAAAAGCTAGGACAACTTCTTCATTAGCTCTAAGGAGTGCTTTAGCCTCCACCCATTTAGTCATGTAATCTGTGCAGAATAATATATACACTCTTTGATTGGATGGAGGATTAATGCGTCCTATAAAATCTAAGGCCCATATTTCAAATGGTTCAAGTATTACCTGGGGGTTTAATGGAATTTCATCTCTATGATTAGGTTGACCCATTCTCTGACAGCTATCACATGCCCGAACATATTTCTTTGCATCCTTGAAGAGTGAGGTCCAATAATAACCCATCCTAAGAATTTTATGTGTTGTTCTCTTATCAGAAAAATACCCTCTGCAAGGGCCATCATGACAAGCTTTTAGTATATCATACACCTCATCTTCTCTAATGCATCTTCGGATTTCATGATCAAGTCCTGTATAGAAAAGACACACACTTATCCAACTATACCGAGCACTTTGTTGAATGATTTTTCTTTTCTCTCGATGTGATAGGTGTGACGGTAACTTCCCTACAACCAGATAATTGGCAATGTCTTCATACCATGGTGAGTGAGAAGATACTGCAAATAAATATTCATCAGGAAAGGAATCATCTACTGGAATATTATCATCAGTTTTTAACCGAGAAAGGAAATCAGCAACAACATTTTCTTTACCTGGTCGAACTACAATTGTAATATCAACCTCTTGTAATAACAATAACCATCTGGTGACTCGAGCATTTGTGACAGATTTTTTCATTAGATACTTGATAGCCGAGTGGTCAATATGGACAAAAGAAGAGTAACCAGTAATGTAATGTCGAAATTTATTAATAGCATAAATTACTGCTAAAAATTCCTTTTCGGTAACTGTGTAATTAAGCTCAGCAGGAGTCATATTCTTACTAATAAAGTAGATAGCATAAGGAATATAGTTTTCGTCTTGTCCCAAGACAGCTCCAATTGCAGTATCTGAAGCATCAGAAGATATATGAAAGGGAAGTGCCTAATAAAGTTCTCTCAAAATAGGAGCTGTGGATAACTGATGCTTGAGTTCTACAAAGGCCTACTGGCAAAGATTAGTCCACTTAAATTCAACATTTTTCATAAGTAACACAAACAAGGGAGAATATATCTTGGAATTTTTTTTAATAAATCTCCTATAATATCCTGCATGTCCTAAAAAACTTCTCACATCTGTTTGTGTTTTAGGAATAGGAAGGATTTGAATGACTTGTATTTTGGATGGATCTACCTAAATTCCTTGAGATGAAATAAAATGTCCAAGCACTACTCCTTCACTCATCATCATATGAAATTTTTCAGTACTTAAGGAGAGGTGAGCTTGTATACAACGTTTAAGTACTTTCTCAAGATTCTGTAATGCATCTTCAAAATACACACCATAACGGGTAAAGTCATCCATAAATATTTCCATAGAGTCATTCAGCATATCAGAAAAGATTCCTATAACTGCCCTTTGAAAGGTTGCTGGTGCATTACATAGTCCAAATGGAAGAAATCTATAGGAAAAATTTCCCCAAGGGCTAGTAAAAGTGGTCTTATCTTGGTCTTGGGGTGCAATTATGATTTGGTTATACCCACTAAACCCATCTAAAAAGGAGAAGAATTTCTTCCCTGACAAACTATCCAACACCTGATCAATGAACGGTAAAGGAAAGCGATCCTTTTTGAGTGGCTTTATTTAAGGCTCTATAATCTACACACACTCTCCATTTCCCATTTTTCTTAGGAACTATTACCAATGGGGACACCCATTCACTGTTAGATATGGGGTATATAAATCCTGCATTAAGCAATTTCTAAAGTTCCTCTTTGACAATTTCTCTTAAATTAGGGTTCATTCATTGTTGGGGTTGACAGACTGGTCGACAGCTTTCCTTGATATAGATACGGTGAGTACATAATTCAGGAGAGATTCCCTTCATGTCTGTATAGTCCCATGCAAAAGCTTCCTTATTTTCAAGAAGTAAATTCATTAATTTTTGTGTTTCAGCAACTGTCAAATTGGGATTTATATTCAGTGTTTTGCTAGGTTCAATTTCTACTATTATACTCTTAGAAGAGATGGTGGTTGATGTTTGAGGAAGATCTTCAGGTTTAAGATTTTCCTGGGTATCTGATTTCAAAAGTGCATCCAGTTGATTATGTGTTTCCAGAATTACAGAGGAGGGTTCACAAATAAAATTATTAATTACCTCATATTCAATGGTATATTTAAGGCTTAAAGCCTGTCTGATAGTCAAAATAGGTTGAATAGCATGATCATCACAGTCCATCCATACAGAATTATCATTATTAATCATGGGTGTAGTGTGAGGGTAGAGAGTAAGCTGCTTTGTTTCATATACATTGGAAATTGTCATTGAACCAGATCTGCAGCTGATAAAGGCATCAGATATAGCTAACCAGGGCCTTCCTAGAATTAAAGGATGTCCCCCCAACTTTGTTTTAGTCTGTAACACCACAAAGTCAGCTAGGTAATTACAGGACTCAACTGAGATGACTAGGTCCTCAATAACTCCTTCTGGTTTGATTGTAGAGCGGTCAAATAACTTTAGAATGGTTGGTGTATCTCTGATTACGTTATTTAGCTGTAGCAATTGTGAAGTTTCAAGAGTCATAATGTTTATAGCAGCACCTAAATCTACCAGAACTTGAGGGATTATTGTTTTACCGATTTGGACTATCACAGTAGGATGGCCGGGGTCACCATATTTAACTGGAGGGGCTTTACCGGACATTAATGCAGATAGGTCTCCCATAACATGGACTATAAGGGGATCTTTAGCTTTCCTACCGGGTTTCTTAACACAAATATCTCTCATGGTTCTGGCATAAATTGGTACATCTCTTAGTGCTTGTAAAAGTGGAATTTTAACATACAGATTCTGAAATTCCCCTAAAATATTAAAATCAGGTGGCTCAGGCGTTCTAGTTAAAACTAAACGCTCAGGGAATGGTGGTTCTGTTGTTTCAGCACCCTTATTAGAGGGTGGTTGTACCTCTTTATGTGAATCACGTTTTTAAGTTTCATATTTATCAGAATCAGAAGAGGTAACATCATCGATAATGGGTTCAACTATTTTTCCAGATCGTAAATGAATGTCATTACATTGTGCAGGGAAAACATGAAATATAAGCTGGTTTTGAATATCAATAACTTGCACAGCTTTATTGTTGGGGTTAGGATTTGGTTGTACAGGTAGATGGGGTCTCATCATTTGGTTATTCGGTGGAGCACCTGATGGTAGAGGAAGTGGTTGTTGAAATTGAGGAAATTTATTTGGGAACGGGAGTTGTTGACCCCTCCAATTCGAATTCCAATGGTTAAAGTAAGATTGTTGTTGTGGAGGCCAAGGAGTCCACATTACAGGATCTACAAAGGGAGGGTTTGTTTGTTGCATGGGTGGGTAATTCATTTTGTTTAAGGGTGGGTATTTCATTTGGTTAAAGGGAGAGTAAATTTCTTGACTAAAAGAAGGATAATTGTTCCAACGATTAGAATATGTACATGGCATATTAGAGTTCATACCTTGTCCTCGTGGTTGCCATTGCCTTCTTTGTGTCAGCAGATAGACTGCTTCAGCTTCTTCTTCGGTTGGTTGCAATGCAGCTTTTATTCTTGGTAAAGAAGGGCATTGTTGTGTTTCATGATCTTTCTCACAAAGGGTGCAAATTAGCACCTTGTCCAATGGGCATTCCCTTAGTGGGTGTTTATCTCTGCATTTGGGGCAAAAGACAGCCAAAGATGCTTCTGATTTGGCTTGTTTCTTCTTAACTTGCAAGGTGTCAATCTGTGAAGAAAAAGAACTTAACATTTCAGTTTTAAATTCTTCAAGTAAATTACCTATTTCGGCTCTTTTTGCTCCTCCACTGGCTGATTTTTGAACTCTTGAATATGTCATATCTCTGTTGTTTGACCTGTTCCTTGCAGCTCCTCTTGAACATATTTTACAGAGGTTAACAATTTCATCATATGATTCTTTAGATATATCCCCTTTACCAAGCATATTTAGCATATCTAAACAGTCATCCCTCACCCCTTTCAGTAATATTGTTTTAAGAATATCCTTACTTACATCGGGATGATTGGATCTTTGCAGGTTGTATTGTAGTCTTTCCACAAAGTCCTCCAAATTCTCGTCCTCCTTTTTTACCATATTAAATAGTTCCTCTCTTTTTTCTCTTGTCCGACAGTAGTCTTGATATTTAAGCAGAAAATTCTGTTTCATCTATTCTAATGTTTTGATTACATGGCCTCCCAGACTCATGAACCACCTTAGTGCATTTCCTTTTAGTGTTGCTGGAAATAGCTTCAACTTTTGGGCATTAGTAACATAATCATAACTTCTGCATAATATATCAAATTCAAAAAGAAATTCGTCAGGATATTCAGAAGATAAACCATGGAAGTTAGGTAAAGCTAAAAGTGGGATATTCTTCATGGGAGTTGCTCCTCTAGGGAGATCACCAATATGAAATCCCAAGGTAGAGAGAGAATTCTCATCTTTTCCCTCTCCTTCAGGATCTACTTGTCCTCCGCCGAAGAATCCTTCATTGTTCCCTTCCATTGTTTGATCTACTACTGCACTTTCTCGATCCTCAATGTTTTCTACTGGCTCCTCAATATTTTCTACTGGTTTTTCAACGTTTCCTGCAGATTCCTCAACGTTTTCTGCTAGCTCTTCAATGATTTCTAATGGCTCTTCAATGCTTTCTACTGGTTCTTCAAGGTTTCCTGTTGGTTATTCAACACTTTCTGCTGGTTCCTCAACGTTCTCAGGGCTCACAACTTCTTTTGTTTCATAATTCAATTGAGGGGAGTGTTGAGGCTTTGGCCTTCGAGAGCTTATTCTCTGAGAAGATTCATCTTTTGATACGATCTCATAAATAAAGGTCTTTCTTCCTCCCCTTCCTTTGCCCTTGCCACCTGTAGGGTTAGTTTTCTTATGGGTTCCGCGTCCTCTCATGCAATCTGCACATCTGAAAGAAAAATTTCAATGCTTTTGAAATCTATAATTGCCTTCCCCAGTAACAGCGCCAAAATGTTGGTCACTTTAATTGTTTATTGAATTAAACAATTCAAGTGCTACATAAATTGTCAACCCAGGGAATTTTTTTTATTTCAAAGACAATCACACACTATATATGCTCAATCTCAAAAGAAATGAAATTTTGTAGTAAAAATTACACTGATCACACCTTGCTCCAAACAAACTGAAGTCTACTTGAGTTACAACAAAGACAATCTTTCTATTGCAGACAATCATTAAAAGAATCCTGGATTAAATTAAAAAGACGACAATCTAGGAAAGGAAACCAATCTGCAAAAGGAAAGACCGATTATGCTATAACAGAGAACAGGACCCTATTCCCCAAGTAGGAATCTTTAGCACCTGTTTCTAATTACCAAGATTTCACAAACTCATTCTATAAACAAGATTACTAATTAAAATAATCCACAATTACCTAAGAATGAATTGTATAAAAATAATGCGCAAGTAATAGAAACAGAGTTTCAGCAATAGATAATAAAGTTCCAACACTGCATAAATGATTTCAGCAAACATATTTTAACAATGTGTAAATGAAAAGAACAGTTAACACACTACGGAAATAAATGGGTGAATATTGTGAAGAAGGTGGGCCCTTCCCTTCTCACAAGATTCCCTAGAAGAAGGAATTAAAATGAAATGCTCAAAACAAACTTTTATTCATCTGTCGAAAGTACATATTACAAAGGATTTACGTTCCTTCTCTGTTTCCAAAATAAACCTCCCGTAGTCTCTAATTTCCTCTAATGCTGATGTCTCCTCTTTTTAAAGAGGAGACATCTATTACAATTTATTACATTATATAAATCCTATTTTTAACCCAATATGATCTTCTATACTAAAATAGGACCTTTCTATTCTTCCATAGAAATTTTTTTTTACAATGGTTACGATGGTACTGGCTTCAAAGTGCAGTTGTTACGGCCCGTGTAATAGCTTCCTTACTTGTCTTTTCTTGTTGTATGTATAAAATCTTTGCTTTAGAATCACAAATCACGGGTTGTTTCAACAACGAGTTTGCGTACCATGTTATTTGTTTCGGCAACACGAGCTTGAACGACCATGATAGATTCGTATCGATGACTAAGATCAGCTGTCTTAGCAACTATATATTTTTTATTAATGATTAATTATGAAATTAATGTAAAATTATATGTAAAACAAGCTAAACATATAGTAAAGAGAAGAATGTTATATACCTTTGGAAGAATGGATGAAAGTGATAGTATAAGCTTTAAATATGGACTGGAAAAGAGTGGAATGATAGCAAAATGTATGGTCAAAATGGTACATTATGGGGTCCTAACAATGATGAGAACAAAATAAATGTTAATCGTGATTTCATAAACTCTAATGTTGGATGGAAGAACCACCATATTCCAAAGATGGATATGAGGAAGTTTGATGGCAAGGCTCCCGTAACATGGATACTACAGATGGAGCAATATTTTGATCTCAATAATTTTCAAAACACACAAAGGTACGCATTGCAACTTTACATTTATAACAAAATACATTTGTATGGTATCGATGGCTTTACTCCCGTAAAAAAATTGTCACTTGGTCAATTTTTACGGAGGAAACGATAGCACATTATGAGGAGACAAAAGGCAACACCTTCTTTAGCAAATTGATAAATCTCAAAAAAAAAGGGTTCGAGTGGTGAAGCACATTGAGGACTTCAAAAAATTGAATATAAGGGTAACTGATATTCTAGAGCAGCACATGATTGATATCTTCATAGGTATTTTAGAGGATAACATCCAACATGAAGTTTGTGTTTGGTAACATGATTCATTAGAGAAGGAATTCAGGTTGGCAAGAAAAATTGAATGTAAAATTATGGCGACAAGGAAGCCTACCACTCACATCTATAAAGATGGAAATGTTGCTACTCCTAGAATTCGACAACCTACAAGGTTGTCACCGCAACAATTGGAAGAAAAAAGAGAGAAAGGGCTTTGCTACAGTTGTGATAGCAAATACAGTAAAGGTCATAAGTGTGCTGAGAAGAAATTAATTTACATAGATTGTGAAGAGGAGGAAGAAATGAACAAGAAACTTTAAAAGAAGAGGATATACACCAGGAAGCAACCCTAGAAGAGGAAGAAGAAGAAGTGAGTCCGACCATATCATGTAATAAAATTAGCGGGAATTACCACTCCTCAAACTCTCAAGATAGAAGGACATATCAAGAAGAAAAAGGTAATAGTGTTGATTTATTCAGGTAGTACCCATAATTTTATTCATTGTAAGGTAGCCAAGGAATTGAATTGTTTCGTATACCCAGCACCAGAATTTCAAGTGATGGTTGCAAATGGAGGAACTATAAATTTCTCTAGAAAATACCATAATATTAAGCTAGCCATGGGGGAATATGTATTGGATAGTCCAATGCTTTCCATCCCAATGGGAGGTGCTGATGTTCTACTAGGAGTACAATGGTTACAATCTTTGGGGACAGTAGATTTTAATTTTCAAGAAATTTTCTTGAAATTTTTTTCGGAAGGAAAGGAGATTGAATTATGGGGTATCATAGGGAAGCCGGGAAAGATAATAAGCTCTAATGTCATGACAAAGCTTCGAAGAAATCAACGGGCGTAATTGCACAATTATTCTCACTAGAAGTTCCAACATCAAAATCATCTATTTATCCAGATCTCCAAAAAGCCTTGGACAATCATTCCAAGGTTTTTGAAACTCCCAAAGGACTCCCACCTATTCATGATCATGATCATGCTATTCATTTGATTCGAGGAAGTGTTCCTCCAAACATCAGGCCTTATAGATATCCTTACGTCCAAAAGAGAAAAATTGAACGTATGATTGCAGAAATGTTAGAGGTTGGTATAATTCAACCTAGTCAAAGTTCTTTCTCTGCTCTTGTATTATTGGTACACAAGAAGGATGGATCATGGCGCATGTGTCCAGATTATAGGGAGCTCAATAAGCTCACTATTAAAGATAAATTTCCCATTTCTGTGATTGATGAATTATTGGATGAATTACATTGATCCGGATTTATGCAGGAATGCAATAGAATAAAAATATAACCATAAATATAGTGATGCAGCGGAAATAACACTTCATTTCATTAATATCAAAATCACAGAAAGATGCTTACAGACATAATGGACATAAAATAGCTAGGGTGCTGGTAGCGAATCTCTGAGAAGAGATGAGGCTACAAGCCTCTGGCGGAAGTTGTGGGCTAGAGGGCCTATTTTTTATTGAGAAACAATGGAGAACTCTAAACATCCAAAAACCTAACCCTAGGAGATGAAGTGCCAAAAATATGGGCCCCGTTTGGGTAAAATGGTGTTTCAATGTCCCAGGGACGTAACTTTGGCATACTATCTCTGTTTGACGCACATGGTACATCATTAGAAAGATCTATTTGAGGACTACAAATTTTTCCTTGAATATCCATTCCAAAATGGAATGATCTTCGCTATAGGCGCGATGCCCAAAAACGTCGTTTAGGGCCTCAAAACGGCTCTGGAAGTTCAGGACCCGAAAAACTGCTAAAAATAGTAAGTTGTGTCAAAACTGAAATACTGAAAGAGGAAATGGTGGGGCCCCAATTGGAATAGGCGGGTGGCCACCAATATCCACCTAGATCATACATGGAGCAATTTATTTTACCAAGTTGGATCTTCGTTCAGGATATCATCAAATTAGAATGAAGACTGAAGATATTCCAAAAATAGCATTTCGAACTCATGAGGGTCATTATGAATTTTTGGTCATGCCTTTTGCCCTTACCAATGCACCTTCTACATTTCAAGGGTTGATGAATTCCATTTTCAAACCCTTCCTTAGAAAATTTGTGCTAGTATTTTTTGATGATATACTAATCTACAACAGGTCTTGGAAGGATCATGTTTAACATGTTGACAGGGTGCTCAAACTATTGGAGGAGAAACAATTATATGCAAAAACATCCAAATGTTTCTTTGGAGTACAAGAGGTGGAATATCTGGGTCATATTGTATCTCACGAGTGTGTTAAGGTAGACCCTAACAAAATTAAAGCCATTAAGGAATGTAAATTCCCCACAACCATAAAGTAGTTGCGCAGATTTCTCGGGTTAACAGGGCATTATCGCAAGTTTGTTAAGAATTATGGGAGAATAACAGAAACTCTAACAACATTATTGAAGAAAGATGAATTTTCATGGACTCCTGAAGTAACTATGGCCTTTGAACATCTTAAAGAGGCAATGTGCCTAGCACCAGTCTTAGATATGCCAGACTTCACAAAAACCTTTATTGTGGAATGTGATGCCTCAGGAAATGGAATTGGTGTTGTTTTAATGCAAGAAGGAAGACCCATTGCTTTTGAAAGTCGTTCAATCAAAGGAAAGTATATACAAAAGGCTATTTATGAGAAGGAAATTTTGGAAATACTACATGCACTAAAGAAATGGAGACCTTACCTAATGGGAGGACACTTCAATGTAAAAACTGATCATGATAGTCTTAAACACTTTTTGGAACAAAGACTTTCTTTAGAAGAGCAGCAAAAATGGGTCACAAATATGTTGGGTTATTACTTTGAAATCATCTACAAAAAAGGGAAGCTAAATGTTGTTGAAAATGCACTCTCAAAAAAGGATGAAGAGGTGGAAGCATTGTTTTGTGCCATTTCAATTATCCAACCAGATTGGATAACCAAAGTAAGGTATGAATGGAAGAAGGACGAAGAAGTGTGGACTCTCATTCGAAAGTTGCAACAAGATCCTAGTAAATCTAATACATTTAGTTGGAAAAATGATTCCTTATGGTACAAATATCGCTTATATATTTGCAATAATTCCCAATGAAAACAAAATATTCTTTTGGAATTGCACACTTCTCCTTTAGGAGGACACTCGGGATTTTTAAAAATTTACCACAGGGTGAAGAAAGCATTTTTTAGGGATGGCCTTAAATCTGATATTCAAAAGTTTGTGGTGGAATTTTTGGTTTTCCAACAAAAAAAAGTGGAGAAAATTAAGACCACAGGTCTTCTACAACCTTTATCCAGTCCAAGTCAACGTTGGGAGGAGATTTCAATGGATTTTATCACAGGTTTACCTAAGTCCGAAGGAAGGAGTGTCATCATGGTGGTAGTTGATAGACTTACCAAGTATGCACACTTTTGTGCATTATCTCATCCATTTAAAGCGAGTACAATTGCTACTGCATTTATGGAAACAATTCAAAAGCTACATGGAAACCCAAAGATTATTGTAAGTGACAGAGATCCCATTTTTACAGGAAATTTTTGGACGAAATTATTTTCTTGTTTTTGTACTCAACTAGCTCATAGCTCATCTTATCATCCTCAATCCGATGGTCAAATAGAGATAGTGAATAAATGTTTGGAAGGATATCTTCATTTTTTTGTATCTGATAAGAAAGCACAATGGGTCAAGTGGTTACCTCTCGCTGAATGGTGGTATAACACTTCCTTCCATACTACAGCAAAAATGACCCCATTTATGGCACTTTATGGATATCATCCACCGTCCATCACATCTTCTTTAAGGGAAAATTCTAGGGTTCAAGCAGTGGAGGATCACATTGAGCATCAACAAGAAGTTCTCCAACTCTTAAAGGATAACCTAAATTTGGCACAAAATCGAATGAAACAACAGGCAGATCAACATCGCAATGAGAGAAGTTTTGATGTAGGAGATTGGGTATTTTTATGGCTACAACCATACAAACAAATGTCCCTCAAGCAAGCTAAGAAGGATAATAAATTATCGCCAAAGTACTATGGTCCTTACAAGGTGTTGCAAAAGATTGGTACTATGGCATACAAATTGGAGCTTCCTCCTTCTTCGCGAGTACATCCAGTTTTCCATGTTTCATGCTTAAAGAAGGTTATAGGTGAAAATCTTCCAGTTCAAACAATATTTCCAGAACTTGATGAGGAAGGAAAAATCATATTGGAACCTGAAGCGGTCATGGAAACAAGAACTCGACAGCTACGAAATCGATCAATTTCGGAGTATCTCATCAAGTGGAAGAACTTACCCACTGAAGATTCTACATGGGAGGATGAGAATTTTATACAGAAGCACCCAGAGCTACTCAAGTGTTGAGGACAACACCTTTTTGAAGGAGAGGGGCATGTTAGGTCCCTATATTACTAGTATAGTCCCTTATTGTTGTTAGTATAACCCCCTTATTGGTATTATTGTACCTCTGTAACCCCCATATTGTTATTATTGTGCCCTTAAATTATTATTGTTAGGTCGGCTAGGATTACATTGTGGCCCCATGGACTCCTATATATAGAAAGGAGGTTTTGTCATTTGTATCATCCAATAATTTTTCATTCATGTAATGTATTGGAGGTTTCCCCCTCGATGTGGATTTTTTCTAAGGCATTGATATCTATTTTCTTCTCTTTTTGGAGTTGGTTTCACAATAGAGTTACAACAAAAAAACTAATTTTGGGAGCTGGCTATGAAACCATGTCAGGAGAGGAGGTAACTCCACAAATTGAATTTTTTATTGCATTATCCATATCATGAATTTATACATGAGTGGAGAGACTCTTGGGATTCCACTTCCAAGGTCTCTTGGTTTTCTCAAACATACAACTGGAAATATTTACATCAATGTACATATGAATAACATCCCTCCATCTTTCCTTCCCAAATTCCATGGTATGAGGACAATGGATCCAGAGACATTTCTATTTGAATTTGAGATACTTTGTAGATCTTATGGCTACTTATCACATGCTCAAAAAACTGAGATTGTTTCTTGCAACATTTAAGGATAGCGATCTTAAATGGTTCATGATTCTAGGTACTAATTCAATAATATTATGGAATGATATGCAAAAGATATTTCTAGAAAAATATAAAGATCATGATCTTAGAGAAGAAATTTTTATAATGAACCAAGAAGAAGATGAGAGCCTTGAGGATCTAATAGAGAGGTTCATGTATAATATTAAGAGGGAAAAATTGCATCCTCTAGGATTTGACACACTAAAAACCCTCTTACTTAGAGCAATTAGGGATGAGTGGATTGATCTCCTTAATCTCATGAGTAGAGGATATGCATACCAATTCTCATTTCAAGAAATTTGTGAAACATGCAAGCGCATATTAAGAGGAAGTGAAATAGTAAGTAAATCAACATCAACATTGGTAAGGCAAGAGGAACTTGGAAGCTTGCTTGATAAATTTAAAACAGAAATTCTTAGCATTCGAAGTGAACAAGTAGAGATGTTAAGAATGAAAAATGAGCAAAAAGAAGATGCTAATATTTTTTTTATCCATGCATAATCATATGCTACTAAATTTTTTTCATCATTCCCCATGTTTAAAGAAGTTTAATAGGAATAAAATGGAGCAAGGCAATCGCCAAAGAAGCTATGTTATGTAGCTCCAAGGAGACCCTGGCAGCCTAGTAAACTTGATATGATGCAAGGAACCACTTCACAATTTCAAGATTATTCACATCCATCTCAAACTAATTTGGACACACTCCCTCCTTGGAAACTTTGGCCATCTCAACCCCAAAAACAATCTTGGCAACATGGATGGCAAGGACCTTATTGGGAAAATCCACAATATCCTCAATATTTCCTTCCATATCCTCCATACCCAACTCCATGCTATCCCTAACATCTACCTCCACCACAACCTCAACCACATTCATATCATATATCCACCCCCACTCAACTACCTGTAACACCATTTCCAAACCCATACAATTAAGTATCTCACCTCACTTACAATGTTGAGGTACAACACTTCCAAGCACCTCTTGATCTAGATGGTATTCATCTTAGTTCAATAAAGATATTGCAAAGAAGATATTTTCTTAATGTCATTAAAGGAAAACGTCAAGAAGAAGAAGATCCAAATGAAGAGATCAAAATATAAAGGGCTGCACTTGATGAAGAGTCGACATCAGAATCAGATGTTGAGATAGTTTCCTCATTTTTACTAGCATTTCCTCCATGTGTTCAAGAGAACAATCAGCAAAAAGAGGAATATTTTAATGTAATAATAGAAGAGGACATCCAAGGTGATCCAACTCAGCAAGTGGACCAGGGGCATCACAACTATATTGACATATGGTTCCAACAGTCATTAAGTTGCAGCAACACGCTCTTCCCCAATAGTAATTGATACAATCCTAGTCAAAGCAATTCATCTCTCATATTCAGGTACATGTCAAAGCATGTATTCCAAGCATGCACATGATTTTATCTGTCATATTGATGTGTACATGGCTCCATTGGAAGTATTCTTATACTTGAAAAAGGTTTTTTTTTCAAGTAGAGTAGGAAAGTGAAAAAGAATAAAAAAGAAAGAAAGGGAAAAAGAATAAAATGTCAGGTGAAAACCTCTTTTCAGGCATCCGATATTGGCTCACTGATTGAAAATCTCCATGAGGCGGTCATTGGGTTGAAAAATAAAAATAAAAATAAAAGATCCTTGGTGAAAATATCCTTTGAGGCGCCTAGGCAAACCTACTAGTTTAAAACCTCATTGAGGAAGCTCGTAGGCCTTAAAAAAAAATGCATTTCTCCATGTATCTCTCTCTAATGAATGCAATTTATCTCCAACCTTTGCAAGCAAAAAACAACAAGTTGACACAAAAATAAAATTTGGTTAACACCCAAGTAAAAGGTAGTCAAACTTAGACTTCCTCCTCCTGTGCTGAGATGCTCCAAAAGGACCTCAAGAATATTATCACATGCAACTTTAGAGCAGCTTAAGAACCATTGAAGACAGCTTCAACAGCCATAACAGCAGCTTCAATATCACCTACAAAAACAAATCAATGGTAATGCTCAGGTATGCAATCATCTAACCCTTTCTTGAAATCTATTTTAGCTTAAGAAAACATTAAAAAGTGTGAGAAGGAAAGTTTTTTACAACCCAAATCAGTAGCAGGGTAACCTCAGCCTTATCTAGCAGCTAGCCTCACTTTTTCCACCAAGAAGGGGAACTAGACAAAAGTAAAAAGGACTTGAGAAAGGGTGTAGTAAGCAGTTCATGTAATGGAATACAAGGAGTGCCAAAGGAGTAACCAAGGGTGAAATCAGTTCACAGAAAAAGAATTATGGGTTTATTATGCATGCAATAAAATAAATAAATAAATAAAAGGTGGATCCACCACCTCTTGGCATGCGAAACAAATTTTCTTAAGGCATCTAAGGACCTCCATGAAGCACCTACAGGAAGAAATGCAAGAATAATAGAAAGAATATTATCAGGAGGAGCAGTGCATGGGCCAATAAATAGAAAAAAAAATAAGCCAACATGCAGGAAGAACTAGAAGGTAGGGAGGATGAATAGGTTGCTCAGAGGATGAGCAACAATTTCAGTAGGGGGTGATGATGGGCCTCTAAATTATACATAAATTAAGGGCCATCTAACCTTTCTTATGCCCATATACCTTCCTTATTCACATAAAATATATATTAAATCTCTCCTTCTACACTTATAATTTGTTCCTATGCTTTAATATGTTCTTAGGAAGGTTTAAAGGTAATTGCATATTTGTGCCTAATATTGGTTATTTTTGTAGAACATTGTGAGAATATTGGGCATATTATGAAGATTTGGAGAAGGAGATAATTTAGGGACTTGCTACCTGCCACTGAAAGATCAAGATTGAAGAATAAATGAGCACAATGTTAGGAAATTATGGAGAAATATTGCAGAGATTCAAGGGGGTTGTCCACCCTCCTTAACTATCAAAGGCAACCAAACAAACTGAAGATGAAGTGCACTCAATCTATAGTTTACATCGAGTCAAAGTGGACTCAATGAGTATTTTTTAGGGAGTTATTGGTAGCTTCCCTTTAGGATAAATAAACCTGATCAAGAGCTAATTAGGGTCGATTCTAGTCCATTCGATTCCATTCAAAACTTTTGCTGCAAGCTATTAGGCTTTTGTTGTAAAAGACCTTCAGGATGTAATAAGGTTGTGTTTTTGGAATGCAATGAGTGTTCAAATGACTTTTTATTGATCTAGTTCTAGAGATTTAGGCTCGTGGGTTAGGGCCCAACCCATGTGCCTCAGCTTCTCTGATGTCATCATTCTTTCCTTTCCATCATTTATCTTGTTTTGTTTATGTCATTTAGTTGGTTTTATTCTTGAACAGTTAGCTAGTTTCTGATAGTTTCAATGTTGTTTAGTTTTTTCTTTCAGTGTGTTGTTGTATTTTTTTTTTTCATTTTCTTATGAGAGTAATAGAATAGAGGAAAACTCCAAAAGTTGTGGATCGCACCTTCCCCTATCATCTCTTTCCATAGAGTTTGAGGAGGGTAGGCCTTCCCACTGGCCAAAAATTACTTTATGTTCACTGCTTCTGAGTTTAGGGAAGAAATTGTATTACCAGTTCGAGTCTTTCGTTCACTGTTTTTATCACGCATTTTGTCTGTTTTCGTGCATGAATCAGTAGCTTTGATTGCAGGAATAAGTATCACTACAAGGAAAATACCCTCTAGCGGAGGTTATAAAGGAGGTTTTTAGTCTTATAAAATTGGCCAAAATTGTCAAAAACACATTTTCTACAACATCCGTTTATAGTTACGGAGGTTTTGGCGGAGCTTTTAATGGAATTTCAATACAAATAAAAAAACTGGGCGGTCGGAGCTTGTTACAGACATTTTTTTCATCGGTGCGCTACTAAGGTGTCAACACACTGATGCGTGTCATTTAGACGGTCGGCCTGAGGTGGTCGAAGGTGCATGCATGCATGGCCCAGGTTCGATTCCCTGATTTGCATTTGAGGGAGGGTGTTAGATTTTCACATTCACCTCGTTGGGAATCGATCACGTGGACTAATCGCCACTCTGGGATCCACCCTGGGACCACTCAAAAAGGTAATGATAATGGTTTGGAAATTTAATAAGCCTATGGGTTTTGGTGTAATGGAAAACCTAACATGGTATAGCTCGTTTTCTCAAGTAATAAAGTGTGTTTCTCTTCTTTCTTCATCTTGTGATCTCTTGGTAGAAGGATTGTTTAGCTTTGTAGTTTGATCCTTGGGTATTTTAATACTCTTTAATGGTATCAAAGCTTAACTATGAGCTCCCTTCTCTTTGTTTTCTTTTTACTTTAGTTACTCCCTATGTTTCGCTTAAGGGGGGGTTTTGGAGTTTGTATTTTCCAACGCTCCATTTCCCTATGAGCTAAGTATCGTGAGTTATAACCTCACATAGGGACTTGAATCAATCCATTTGTCATAGTTATCCTTAACTAACACTAGGCCGCATCCGTTGCTATTTAATAATTCCAACTCCATGACAATTTGAGCACTGACATTTTTCTCTCTTTTGGGGGGGATTTTTTTCCTACGAGTTTTTCTCTCCTTCTCTGCTTATGAATTTTGTACATGGGTACCTAAAAATTCCTATTTTTTGAGACCAATTATTTGTGTTCTTTTTTCTTTATTTTCCTCCCTACGTTTCACTTATGGGGGGGTGGTAAAGTTCCAATAAATATTGAAACTTGTAAGCTTACGTAGTGATCTTATCAGTTGTGTTGTCAATTTTATCCTTATATATTGAGTCATTAGCCTTATCTTCTAGTTATCGTTAGAATCCTCTATTGTTCCTATAAATTAGGCTCATGTATAACTCAATTTCTCAAGTAATGAAGTGTGGTTCTCTTCGTTCTTCATCTTGTGATCTCTTGGTATAAGGATTGTTTAGCTTTGCAATTTGATCCTTGGGAATTCTAATACTATTCCATGGTATCAGAGCTTAAGTGCGAGCTCCCTTCTCTTTTTTTTAGATCCATTTTAAAGATTTTAAAATCTATTTTTGGATTTAGATCTACCTGCGGGTTTTGGTGTAAAGGAAAACATCAATAGTTATGGCATAAATTAATCAAATTTATTGTACCATTGGAGAGGTACCAGTTTTAGCCCATAAAGGCTCTTTTTCGATCCACGAACAAGATCTTATTTACCTTTTACCTTGAATCCTTCCGGTTGTTCCATATAAATTTATTCCGTCAATTCTCCATGAAGAAAAGTTCTCTTCACATCTAATTGTTCACATTCAAAGTCTAAAGCAACAACAAGACCAAGAATAACTCTTATGGGAGACATTTTAACAACAAGTGATTTGTTTTTTGTTTTTTAGGGCATTTCTTCCTTTTAGAAGCTTCACTAGATCCCAAGTTTTATTTTTCAACAAAGAATCCATTTCTTCCTCCATTGCTTCCTTCCACTTTTCGCTAAACAATTAGGTTTACCTTCATCAATTAGAAAAATATAATCTGAGGGTTGATACCTTTGTGACTGTGTTTGAGGCCCAGTAGACCTGAAAACCAACTTTGGTGGTGTGTTTTCCACTTGAATCTCTTGTAATGGTTGCGGCAATTTTTCTTCTTCTCGTTGTCCATCCTGTTCTTGAGTTTGCTGCTCAAATTCTTCCAATGGTGGGATATTTTCTTGTTTTTCTATAAACATGTCAAAAAATTTATTGACCTATGTTTCACGTACATGCCTTTTATACATATCATATTCATTAAATATTACATCCTTGCTTCTAACAATTTTTTGATTAATTGGATCCCATAGATGGTAACCAAGCTCACCATCCACATATACGAGAAAAATTGACTTCCTTGATTTATCATCTAATTTTCTTCTATGCTCTTTGGGAATATGCATAAATGCTTCACATCCAAAAAAAATTAGGTAAGAATAATTTACCTTTTTACCAGTCCAAACTTCTTCAGGAATACCACCATTTAGGACTGTAGGTGAGTGCTTGATGAAGTAAGAAGTTGTCCTTACTACTTCCGCCCAAAAATGATTTTCCAATCTGGAATTTGACAACATACTCCTCACCTTCTCCATAATAGTGTGATTCAACCTTTCTGCAGGTCCATTTTGTTGTGGAGTACCAAGCACAATCTTCTCATGTTTAATGTCAAACTTAATGCATTAATTCTTGAATGCATTGGAGCAATACTCCCCACCATTATCTGTTCTCAAACACTTGAGAAATTTATTAGTCTCCCTTTCAACAACAACATGAAATTTATGAAATATCTCAAACGCCTCACCTTTAATTTTCATAGGGTAGGCCCAAACTTTCGTAGATGCATCATCTATGAATGTAAGAAAATATGAGGCACCTCGTCTAACTGAGAGCACCCACGAAAATATAAAAGTCAAAGGTTTGTCACATGCTCCAAGCCTGGTATGTTATTTAGCTTCACACATCCCCATGCCTGCAACTCTTCCCAAAATGTGAATAAGTCCATACTTGACAACTCATTTAACCCAGAGAAACCAGAAACATCTAAATGTTGAGGTTTTGTTGTCTGCTCCAACCCCCTTATGTTCTTCAGCTTTGCACATCCCTCTGCCCACAACTCCTTCAAAAATTTCAATAATGTCATACTTGGCAGATCATCTAATTGAGAGGACCCAAAAACATGTAACACTTGAAGTTTTGTTGCCTGCTCCAACCCGCCTATGATTTTCAACTTCGCACATCCCTTTGCATACAACTCCTCCAAAGATGTCAATAATTCCATACTGGGCAATGTTGGAATTTCTGATAATTCCTTAACAATAATGAGGAAAAAAAATGTCCTCTGTCATCACAGAGAGAACAATGAAGCAATGTGCATAGAGAAGGATTAAAAACTCTATTTCATTAAACAAAACACTGGCCTATTACAAGATAAAAAATTTCCTCAGAATTACAGTTCTGGATTACAAAAAAATGCTTCAGTTGGCTGCTACACACACACAACGCTCTCTTATTCTTCTGATCTCGGCATACACAGTGAAATACCATAGCTTACTAGTCTCGGCATATTACACACAGTCCCATTATTATTGTTCTATTACATATGTTTATATATATATATATATATATATATATATATATATTGTAAACATTCATGTTTACAATATACATCATAAGACATTTAACCTAAGTTTTAAAACTTAAAAATGAAACTTATATCGCGGTGTAAAAAACATTTAAAACACTAAACCAAGGTTTAAAAACCTTATTACATTATTTCGCAATAAATTTTCAAACAATGTGATGGGCTTTATCGCATCGATAAGCCCGCCCGATGACTGGGCATCAAAACTATGCGAAAGAGCGCTATTGGCTGAGAGTGAATGAGCTGGCAGAGGTGGGCCAAAACTTATTGCATGGTTTTGGACCTATGATGATGTATGCACGAAACTATGCGATACGTTTGTGGTTGGTTTACGGCTTGTGACATGCCATGGTGGGGTGGACCCATATCGCAAGAGTTTGAGGTGTGGTGATGAGGCTCCGAGCCTTTGCGATAAGCATTGATTGGTTGTGGAGATATGAAACGTGGAATCGTGGGGACCACAATAATTGACGTGGGGTGTTCAAAATTAAAACAAAGTGTGGGAGTAATGTATGGTTGATGCGGGGTTTTAATGGCGGGTAGGTGCAGAGTTAAATGGTGGGGTTGCATGGTTTTGAACCATGGCTTGCATTCAAGAAAGGGCTATGGCCTTTGAACAAAAATTGGTTTTTGCAGGGGTTTTTAAACAAGGATTCAATGCATGGTTGAGTGCCAAAATAAATTGGAAATTTTGCTGTTGCAGTGTTTTTACACAGCAATTTTTCACCGTCCCTGCAATTCCCCGTCCCGCACATTGGAGGGCTTATTCCACAACCTGTGAACAGTGACATGATCTGAAAACACTTTCATGGCATTTTCCTAGACATGGACTTTCATTCCCCTGAAGACATCTCCTTGTGAAAAACCCTAAAAATAGCCTTTTCATCCTTGGCGCGACTAGCCAGTGTTATACCGGCGCCAATGGGGGAAATCTTCCAAAGAGGGCGCACCAATTGGCGCTCTGTCTCAGAGTCGCACTCGCGCCATGCTTAATAAAGGGTGTTTTTTAAAAACAAATGGTGGAAGATTGACTCCAACCAACTCCTGAATTGGTCTCTAAATTGAGTTGGGACATTTGGCTCGGATTTCCATGTAGAGGAAGTAGTTTTCCACCTCTCATGGAAACTTCCTTGAGGATAGGGCCAATCCCATGATTTTAGGGATCCCAAATCCTCTTCCACCATCTATATAAGCTTGCCATTTCTCCTTGCAAGCTAATCTCCAAGAGCCTTCATATCCTAAAGAATGCTGCAAGAGCTTTGATAGTCCTCATAGTGCCAAATCCATAGCAAGGAGATTGACGATCGAAGAGAGAGGCTTGTCCCCATTCCCGACAAGATTTACCGAGACGTATTCCGCTGACGACCCGCCAAAGGAAGGTTCAGTGTCAGAGCCTGGTTGTATTTTCCTTTGTATGAATTAATGATAAGCGACTATTGGTTATGGTTCCAATCGTATTGTTCACTATGATCTTGAGTTGTGTCTTCTATGACTGATACAAAATTGCATATATCGGGTTTGACGCTTGTGTTTGTCGTGTTTCTCGAGTGCCATCTTCTCTACGAACAACAACGTTGGACTTGAGGTAGGCCTTCTTCACAAGTTGGTTTATTGTAATTAGGAACCTACGCCTTAGCGTGATACGATTGTTTCTAGACCCGATTTGGGCTAGTAGGGATCGCCTCTGTCCGCAGAGGGGATTTACCTCTATAAAAAATTGGCGACTCCACTGGGGATTTAGCTTGTTGTTTGCTTTATAAATTACAGACGAAGCTTGAAGTTAGCCAGATAGCCTTCGAAACGCTCTTGCTCTGCATTAGTGAAAGTAGATGAATGCTACTTTAGTCAATCTCCGGTTTAGTTTATGAACTGAACACTTGGAGTATTGTCTTGTCTTTTGGTCGATTCTTGACTTTGCTTGATTGATCAGCTCTTTTGGCTGGCTCTTGTCGTGAGTTTGGTTTTTGGTTTGAGCTCCAACATCACTGGTCTGCTTCTTTGATTGCTTATTTTTATTTTTTCATAGCAAACTTGACTGGCGCGCTTAATATCCTGACAGTCGCACTAATTGGCGCTAGTTGCCAGTTTACTACCTGCGCCAATCCTATCATGGCGCTAGTTTCAGCCTGACAGTCGCGCCAATGCTAAAAGGTGCTAGGGTTTGTTTGGTTTTGAGCTTTTTAAGCCTGATCTGTGGTTTTGGTTTCATTTTTTCGACTGCCTGAGTGTTATGGAGCCTTGTTTTACTGACTGTGACCTTCATCCTTTGGTTGTTTTCCCGTTTCTATCGATTTTACATTTTAGCCCTAGGGCATCTAGGTGCTATTGTGCGTCGAGCCTCCCTTGGGAGTTTGTGGTCTTTATCTGCCCAGTCAACTTTGTGATTGCTTCTCTGCATTCGTTTGGTGGTTGTCTATCGTTTTAGTGCATTATTTGAGTGATTGGCTCCTTCTACATTCGAGTTCCGGCTTGTCTCGTTTTGGGCCTAGATTACATGGTTCAATTGAGTCTTTGGGTGTCTTTTGATTTGAGGGACTTTTTGTCGATTTGAGATCTGATTGTGTGCTTGCATTGAGTGAAATTTGATTGTTTTCCTCTTTTGATTTTGCTTCTCAAATTGCTTGTTTCATTAGTTTTCATTTTGTTAGTGCATTTTTCCCTTAAACATTTAAAATACAAAAAAATCTCTTTTGCTTTGGATTAGTTAGTGTGAATTAAATATTTTCGATGTTATTAGCGATTAGTAACTTTGAAAGAAAAGCTTTTAGCTTCCATTAGCTGCATTAGAGATATCATTGGTTGTTTTCTGATCGTTTTGTTATTGTGTGAAAAGCTCTTAACTCTCTCATAATTAGCTTTCATCAAATGAAATGATGGACTGTGGCATGTAGTATGAATTTAAGAGATTTTGAGACATAACACTCGCTAGGGCCTGAAAACTGAAACATAATTGAAGATAAACATTAAAATTCATTTAATTTACACTAAGGCAGCATTGAAACATTAACGAAATATTTAGAGGTCTAGGCTAGAGACGTGTTCCGGCGTCTTTAAACCTAGTAGCTATCGTTCGCCTCTTGGCTTTAGACAGCACTAGTACGGACTTGTGCTCCCCGTACCATTGCATATATAAAGGGATACCCCACTAGGTTTCTATCCTTTATCCATAGGAAGCCAAGTCTGCCGCCCTATACCCGTGATACACTGGACACAGCATTCGGGGAGATTGCCCGCACGTACGTTAAGTCCTTGGTTGATTTCTCTTTCATTTTGAAACCAAGGTGTATATTGAAATTCATGGTTATTTGGTACACCCTTTGCCTAGCGTTCCTGAGCAGTCATTTTGATCTGATCTGACTCCTTAAATTTGAAAAGATCACCAAGCGCTTGTCCTTTCACGCTTGTTTCAAAACTGAAAGAGATAGAGTCATCTTTCATCCGTTTCTCGACTCTTAAAACATGAAATGGTGAAGTTTCTAAGTTTCAATGTCGTAAAATAAATCACCCGCAATCACACGCCCTGTTAGATTTTGCTTGTTGGCCGTTTGATTGTGTGCCTTGAGTATTTTTCAACCCGTGTGTTGTGTTTGATCTTTTCCTTTCATCATTACTGTCACAGTGGTGGAACCTTCAGTTTCGTCTACTAGTAGTCCATATACCGACGATTCATCAGAGGTCTCACAATCCTCTGCTGAACCACAACAGCCCATTGTTTCCAAGTTTCCCGACGGGGGACCGGTTCTGTTTGAGCTTCCCTTTGGAGGACCAGTTGAGTTCAATTGGCCCTTTTCCGACCCTTGGTTTGGATTTGGAGTAGGGGAACATTTCCCTCCCCTTACATCGGGTTCGCCTTTTTTAGATGCTGTTATTACTCCTAGTCCTCACCGTTTGTTACGAGATCTAGCGGCAGGTTCAAATATGAGTGAATCCAGCCATTCTCCTAGCGAGGAAATCCCCACGTCTGGTGAAGATTACCAGCTATTCCCAGAAGTAACCCGGAAGTTATTCCCAGAAGACAACCCTGAATCATCTGTTATGTCTTCGCCTGGTCCCTCACTGCCAGCAGGGTATAGATCCTTAGGTCAGATTATCGCCGCCGCTGCCTCTATGGGGGTATCAGCTCCTTCTACGAGGCCGGTTATTCCTTCACTGGGGATGTATCCACGGACACCCATTACATCATCCCCTTAGGTCACTTCTGTACCGGTCAGGCCCACTGTTTGTGTGGTTGCATCTACACCTGCTATTACCACTCAGTTCGTAAGGACCACATCGCTTCCCAAAGACGTCTATATAGCTTCTGCTATGCCGGAGAACATTTCTCCTGAGGAGTATCGATTTTCCCTCCAAAAATCGAACCTCGAGGTCGGACAATCCTCTCAAGATCCCAACCGCTCGTATTTTTCGTATTATGCGCAGGATGGTACGCCCGTGTACATTTTTCCATATCAGTACGATGAGTACGGGAATCCTTTACATTTACCCACTCCTGAGGCTCAACTTCATGCTCAGGGTTTACCGTATAACCAGGCTGGGCAGACTCATAACCCGCAAGGACAACCTTTTCAAGGCCAACCTTCGGGCCAGCCTGGATATCCTTATGACCCGCAAGGTTACCTCGCGGGCCAGTAGGGGCCATAATACGGTCCGCAAGGATAGTATTACAACCCTTCAGGTCAACTCGTGCAGCCTCTCCCTGGAGTCCAACCTGGGCAACCTCAAGGACTCACAGGTCAACCGGGGTACCAACCAGGGCCAGTATATGGTCCTAGGGGGCAAGTCCAACCTTCACAACCCATGCAACCTCAGTATCTCGTTGCTCCAAATGTTGCACATCAGGCAAGATCATCTTATGGTCTTGTTGCAGGTCAAACCGGTTACCAGCCACCACCTGGATCCATTCCACCACCAGGCCAACCGGCCCACCCGACATAACCTGGTGCTCCACAACAGCCAGGTCAACCTGCACAACCAGCACAACTTGTTCACCTAGGGAAACCTGTTCAACCAGGTTAGCCCGTTCACCCAGGGCAGCTTGTTCAACCAGGTCAACCCGTACAACCTGGCCAGCCTGTCCAACCAGGCCAGCCTACACATCCTGTCAACCTTGCTCAACAATCGATTTACTCGATGCCACAACCGAATCAACCGGTGCATCCTAATTATCGCCCTCAGCAGGGTCCCACCTATCAGCAGCCCGCTCAACCTCAAGGCGGTTACTACCCTCACAGTCAATCTTGACCGACTTATAATCCGCCCCAAGGTTCCCATTATTACACTCAAGAACCTGGCTACACCTATACTCAGCAGCCAAATCCACAGACTGCTCAAACGGGGCCGACATATAATCAGGGTCCATACTCTGGTTATCAACCCCCGTACACTGGTTACCAGCAACCAAATCAGGCTGGTTATACACCCTATACCCCCTACGGTCAGAATCCTTTGGGACAGAACCCATGGGGGCAAGGATACACTCAACCAGCGTGGAGTATAGGTACCGGTCCTTATCGAGGGCCTGGCATGCCATTTAATCTGCAATTGTCGTTCTTGGATACCTTGGAGTTACCAAACGTTTCTAAATTAACTAATGATCCGATTCTTCATAATCCTTATTGGCCTCCGGTTCCGACCAAGGTACCCGGCGACTGCCCTAAGTTTGAAGGTAAAGCTGGTGAAGACCCCAAAGCTCATGTAATGACCTACCATTTGTGGTGTTCGTCTAATTCTTGGGTCGATGATTCAATTCGTCTACGTCTCTTCCAGCGCACTCTTATCGGTGCTGCCACTAAGTGGTATATTGAACTACCCCGTGGAATCTCTCAGGATTTCAATACTTTAGTAATGGCTTTTCTAACCCAGTTCCAGTTACTGGTTCGCTATGAAGCCGAGACACATCTCCTGACTTCTTTGAAGCAGGATAAAGCCACCCACATATCCAATCATATTCATGAGTGGCGACGTCGTCGTAGGCTGATCAAGTTTGACATACCTGATCAACTACTAACTCATTGGTTCACCACATCCTTCGTTAACAAAATCGCTCAAGATATTGCTATGGGGGCATGTGTGACTGAGGAACAAGCCATTGTGTGTGCCCAGTATCTTGATCTAGTATACTCTCAGTCTGGCACGCTGTATGATATTTTGACTGATGCTCCACGCCTAGGAACCTCTAAAGCTCCACCTACCCCAGCGGTGGATGGTTTCATTGGTTCCATGTCTCAAAATTCTCGGAAATCTTCGAATGGGAAGTAGAAGTCCAATTATTCCAATAATTTTTCTCTTCCCGCCCCTCCATATTCTGGCAAAACTGTGGAGGTCAACATCGTTCAGGCTAATCCTACGGAGAAAGCCTCCAAAGGAAAGAAGAAGGGCAAAGGAAAATCCAAACCCGACGCCCCAAATTTAGAGTCTTCTAAACCTCGTACTAATGACGATTCCCAACGTAAACCGAAGTACCCCTGCCTTATCTGTGAAGGAGATCATTATACCAAAGATTGTCCTCGACGATCTGAAATTATTCAACTCATGAAAGGTTCCAAAGGGACTCCGGCAGTTCTTAAAGAATCGTTCCCATCCTAGCAGACCCAGATGGTTGAGCATCCCTCACCATCTGCCCCATTTGGGTCCCAGGTCTTTATGATGAATGGTGCTGCACCTGTCTCAATTGCTACACGTTCAAAGGATTACGCTGGATCGCATCAGGCAGCTGGGAAGGAAGTTGTGGATGGCCCACCTCCTCCTCCTGTCTCCGGTTCTTTCGAAATTGAGAAGCCTACTGCTGAACCTGTTGTGAGGCCGCCTTCTAAAGGTGTTCTACGAAGGTCTTCCTACAATCCAAATGCCCGTGCCCCTCAGCACTACAGTATTGTTGAGGATTTGGCTCAGGCACCTTCCACTATGTCTGCATTGGAAGTTCTTCAGAGTTTCCCTTCACAACGAAAAGCTCTCTTACCTACGATCGGTGGGATTGATCCCACCAATTCTAGTCTTCTCACCTTCGACCTAGAAAACTTTACCCCCCGAATTCCGCAACAAATTTCTCTTGTGATTCAAGTCAGGATCAACGGTCTTAACATCCATAGGACCGTTGTTGATGAAGGTGCTTCCACCTGTGTCATGTCGTCCGCCTGCTGGAAGGCCATTGGCTCTCCAGCACTTTCATCATCTCCCAATGCCTTAGAGGCATTTGATGGTCTGCAATCGAAACCCCTGGGTGTTCTCGAGAGTTTTTCAATTACGTTATAGGGGAAGATAGTCAACGTGGAAGTAGAAGTAGTTGATGCCAAGCTTAACTACAATCTGCTTCTCGGCCACAGTTGGACTCACGCCATTTTATGCGTGCCATCCACCCTCTTTCGACTTCTTAAGTTTCCTCATGAGGGAAAAATTGTTACTGTGGATCAGTTGTCTTTCTTCACCTCCACCTCTGAGAACAACGTTCCTTACATGGATAAGATCCCCAATCCCCCTAACAGTGTAGGACCCGGTCTCTTCAAGGACCCCATCCTCATGGGTATTTTTCCCGCGCCGCCACCACACACCGTTCAAGTTAATATGGTCTCTAGGTCTGACGACCCATGGATCATCCCTTCGCCTGAACAGGTGACCGATTTTGGAGAATCGATGCCCTTAACTCCAGTAGAGATTAATTATTGTGAAATCGTCGCCGCATCTGATCCTCCTCCCTCTCAACATGCTCCCTCGAGCATGGCTTTAGATATCTAATCTCAATCCCCCTGGCTCGGCGAGGCCAACTCGCCTGATCCTCTGAAAGAGATTTTTCCTTCTAACGAAGCCATTGTTGAAACAATGTCTCTTGAGGAGCTACCTTGGAGCGATGGACATCATCATTCCTCCTTCATGCCCAGCCTGGGGGCAATGTCAGATTTTCTAGAGAATTTTTCATCTCAGGTTCCTACTCCACCTCTCCAGACGCCCATTTTGACTCATGAGGTTCTTTCGGAAGGAAACCTAGGCAACATTACTCAAACCACTCCGATCGACATCTCCGTCAAACCAGGGATAGTTGAAAACATACATGTGGGAGTAACTTGTTCTCCTGAAGAGATACGAGTTTATAATGATCTTTTCCATGAATTCAGAGATGTGTTCACTTGGTCCTATGAGGAAATGCCTGGGATTGATCCTAGCATAGTAGTGCATGAGATTCCTACCTATCCCGGTGCAAAACTCGTGCGCCAACGCCTACGCCCAGTGCATCCTCACAAAGCCGCTGCCATTAAAGCAGAAGTTGAAAAACTTCTGAACGCGGGCTTCATTTACCTGATTCCCCTCACAAAATGGGTCTCAAACATTGTCCCTGTAGATAAGAAACAAGGCACTATAAGAGTCTGTGTTGATTACCATGATATTAATCGGGTCTGTCCTAAGGACAACTACCCCACTCCTTTCATATATCAAATCATTGACGAATGTGCTAGGAGTGAGATTTATTCCTTGATGGACGGCTTTTCCGGGTATAATCAGATAAATATTTTACCTGCCGATCAACACAAGACTGCATTCATCTTTCCATGGGGTACCTTTGCTTATAAAAAGCTCCCGTTCGGCTTGAAGAACGCTGGAGCTACTTTTCAGCGTGCTATGTCTTACGCATTCCACGACATATGCCATATCGTTCAACCTTATCTGGACGATCTGCCAGCTCACTCAGCTCGGCGAGAGGACCATCCCGAACACCTCCACCAGATTTTCCTTCATTTTCGACGCTATAATATCCGGCTTAACCCTCATAAATGCGTCTTTTGCATGGATTCTGGCCGTATTTTGGGGTTCATAGTCTCCAAGGACGAGATTCGCCTTGACCCTCTAAAGGTCGAGGCCATTGTCAACCTCCCATCACCCTCTTCGTTACACCAATTGCAGAGTCTGCAGGGAAAAGCTAATTTCCTTCGACGCTTCATCCTGAACTACGTGGAAGTGGCCAAAGGTTTCACGTGTCTTTTAAAGCAACACGTACCCTTTCGCTGGGACGATATTGCTCAGCGATCCTTTGAAAAGCTTAATACGTTACTTGTTAATGCTCCATTGCTTCGTCCTCCCAACTATCACCGTGATTTCACTCTATATTTAGCCGCCGCGTTTAGCACCATAGCTACGGTTCTGGTGTAGGATGATGATGATGGAAATGAACATGTTGTTTATTATCTATCACGAAATCTTCTCGACACAGAGACACGTTACGCTCACGTCGAGAAATTGGCATTAGCTGCAGTGCAAGCTTTGCAGCATTTCCACCACTACATCCTGCTGCGTATAGTAACCATGGTTTCAGATTGCAACCCCATGACATACATTCTATCTCGACAATTACTGGGGGGAAAATACTCTAAATGGATTGTTATCCTTCAGGAGTTCGACTTAGAGTTTACTACTGCTAAGTCGACCAAATCATTGGTTTTTGCGGATCTCATTTGCTCGCTCCCGACAGACTCCACCCCGTCTCACTCTGAGGAACATATCCCAGACGAAAACCTCTTCCTTATCAGTACTCGCGATCCATGGTACGGTGATATTATTGTATATCTTCAAACATCAAAGTTCTGGTCTGAGTTGACAAAGGACGCTTGACGTCGGATTCGACATCAGTCTCAACCCTACCAGATTGTAGGAGATACTTTATACCGCATTGGAGTAGATTCGGTGCTTCGCCAGTGCCTCACCCTGGAGGAGGCTGAGAGAGTCTTGAATGACTGTCACAGCGACGCCTGTGGTGGTCACATGTCTGGATATGGCACCGCCCAGAAGATTCTACGTGCGGGCTACTTCTGGCCGTTGATATTCAAAGACTGTATTGTTGCAGTCCGAAAATGTCATGCGTGTCAGGGTTTTCAGCGCAAAATGCGCGCGCCACCTCTTCCTCTGCATCCTGTCATTACTGTCGGCCCTTTTACAAAATGGGGCGTAGATTTCATGACGTGTAACCCTCATTCAGCTGGGGGGCATGCATATATAATCGTCGCTGTCGACTAATATACTAAGTGGGTCGAAGCGATGCCTACACTAGCCGCCGACGGTAAGACATCTACCCAGTTTATTTTCAGCCACATTATTGCATGTTTCGGGGTCCCTCAGGCCATTGTTACCGATCATGGTACTCATTTTCGAGATTACATGATGGCCGAGATGACATCAAGATTGGCCTTGCGACACGATAGCTCAACGCCATATTACCCCCAGGAAAATGGCCAGGTTGAGGCTGTAAACAAATTTTTGGTCACAATTCTTCAACGAACAGTTGGAATTCATAAGTCCAATTGGCACCTCCAATTGTTGTCAGCTCTATGGGCCTACTGGACATCAGCAAAGAGTGCGACTGGGTTCACACCTTTATAATTGGTGTATGGTCTGGAAGCAACTCTTCTGGTTGAGTGCGAAATTCCTTCTTTAAAGCTGGCTGTGGAACTTTTTCCCAACACTTATCCTGAATAAAAGCGTCTCTTGTATTTGGAACGGTTGGATGAAACCCGCTTCTTAGCTGCTTTAGTCATTGAAGCACAGAAAAATCGGGTCAAAGCCCACTTTAATCAATTTGTATCTTCGCGTTCCTTTCTCGAAGGGGACCTCATCCTCCTATACGACCAAGCGCACGACAAAATTGGAGCAGGAAAGTTCCAACCCATGTGGCATGGACCTTACATAGTAAAATGAGTATTGAATAATGGGGCTTATGAGCTCATTGATTACGAAGCAGTTCTGCTAGCGCAGCCTAGAAATGGGCTGTACCTTAAAAATACTATGCTTGAAGTTATTTTTTGGTGTGATGTGTACATAGGCGTGTATATTCATTTGTGTGCATGTGTGGTGTGGTGTGCCATGTAAGCATCTTTCTGCTGATCGGGTCTTCCTGATTGTGTAGATGTCTATTACTCCGTTTGTCAGTTTCGCGGATGGTGCCTCCCGCAGTACCAGGAATCTGTCTTCGGCAGCCTGGTAATCTATGATCTTGCTGGTGAGTTGGTTAATTTGCAAGGTGTGTGTCTAGGGCCTACCACAAATAATGTTGTGGAATATAGTGTTGTTTTAGAATTATTAACCGAGGCCATTAACCTCGGCATTCGTGCATTACTTGTGTATCTAGACTCACAGCTTGTAGTATTACAACTTAACGGCCATTATTCAGTAAGAAACCCATCCATTTTACGTCTGTATTTGCGTATTCGTTTACTGGAAAGAAATTTTGATTATATTACATATCAACACATACCCAGGCATATGAATACATTAACAAATGCAGTAGCTAATTTGGTTTTAGATAGACATTTGCGTAATTTATAAAAACATCATCACATGTAAAAAGATCCATCCAGAAATAGGTATATATATATATGTGTGTGTGTGTGTGTGTGTGTGTCAAAATGTTTTCATAGTGTGCATCACATAAAGTCAAAAAATATACATGTTTGTCTGATAATATCCAGAGACAACATGTCTCTCAAAAAATATGCATCAAAAGCCCTAAAATAGATAATCAGCATGGTGCTCGTGGTAACATGCCACCGCGCGCACCAATCACCTCAGCAGTCTGTGAAGGTGACTAGGAACCCCCACAGTGTGTCGCTGGTAAGCTAATGGGACATCTGCCAATCGTGCGTAGTCCGGGATCCCCCGGGAAATGCCCTCCAAGTTCTGGATCAGTTCCCTCCCTTCGCCACCCTCAGCCTGAGGGTCATGGCCGACATGGGTCCTCTGCGCAATGGGCGACATGCCCGCGGGCCTCTCTGGGCTGACGTCTGCATACACATAAAATTGTTGTTAGAACGGACATGTATTACCAAAAAAAATCATAAATACATCAAAATAAAAAAGAATATCATACCCAACTCCTCGTCCCAATCATCCCCCTCCGGGAATGGAAAATCGGGATCTCCGGTGAAATTGGTCCCAACATAAGGCCAATCCTCGACCACGATCAGTTGTCACCGTAACCATCCAAAAAACTCCGGCCTCCAGGACATCTGTTGGCCTCCTCCTGATCTGGGCATAAGTGCTTCCCAGCGAGCCATCCTCGACTCTCTCGGTATCGGCTCGGCAACTATGGCCCCTTGGCCCTGGAAAATGGGTAGTCGTTCCAGGATGAATGACACCAAAATGGAACCATAGCCGAACTGCTTTAGTTTGTCCTGCTTGCATCTTGTTAGCTGCCTCTTTATGTTGGTGGTCACCGATGTAGCCCAATCGAACAGTGTAGGACTCATACAGTCAGAGGCTAGTATGAGTTGGGCCTTGGTTGCCTCATGTGGAGCTTGCGATCCTGCAGCTCGTGTAATGGTATGAAGCACTACCCTGAGTGCTAGGTCGCGGATGGTGTGGATGTCCACCTTCCCGCTTCCCGATCCTGTTCGTGCCCCTGCGCACACTCTTGCCATTACCATCTCCATTTTTTCCCCGGAAGGTCTGCTGCCGGTTATGATTGGCACTGGACCTCTGCGCGACAATCCGGTTATAAAGTAAACATCAGATACCTCAAGAGCTAATACTTGGTCCTAAAGTTTGAATACTTCCTCATTCTCGTCCCATATGCTGACCAAGTACTGTAGCAGCTCAGGTTGAGCTCGTAAGCATGGTGTAAGGAATAAATTTTTGAGTCCACAATTCTTGAGTGCATTCATACAGGCTTTGTTTTCCATAGCCATTTCATCTTCCTCCCCATGTTCCCTCTCCTTCCATTCAATAACCATTGTGCCCGAATATCTGCATCAACACAATAAAAAATGCTTTATTAGACCTCTGGTACATTTGAAAATCCACATGGGTAGCCCACATTTTGAAATTATTAAGCAGAAAATTAAGTTGCGCCATTGTCACGACTGTTTTTCTAACAGTCGCGCCAGTTGGCACAACCCCTGTGTGAAGAAATGTCCATTGGCGTGGGTCCGTGCCCGATACCCGCGCCAATGGAGCGAGCCCTAAAACTTTAAAAAGGTCCCTCCAGGAGTCTAATGCACAATGAAAACTCATAAAAAGTGGATTAAAATGGAGTTTAAGGGAGTGCCTTTTACCTGGAACAAACGAAGAGCTGGATGGTGTCCCGGATCAGTCGTAATCACTGCCGCAAGTTTGCACACAAACAGACCACTGTTGCTCTCCGAGTGAGGTAAAAAGTAAAAGTAAATTTGTTTTACCATTTGAAGCCTATTTATAACTTCTTAGGTCAAAATTAGGTTTTAAATGTCATTTTTCTCAGTATTTTAATATATTTTTGTCGAAAAATGGGTTTTACACTTGCCTTTATGTGCAGCGATGGGTTTTTACGCGACTTGAACGGTGATACGAGTTGTATTTTATACTTTTTCGGACTCGGTAAAAACACGAAAAAGTCATCTTGGAGTCATATTTCAGCTCTTTTCTGACTATCTAAACATGAAAAGATTGCTGAGTATCTTGTCGTTTCGTTCTCGTTAAAGTGGACACGAAACGACATCTACCCAGTATACGTTTACCCGTTTTTCGGGCTGGGATAGATTATTTACGAAAAAGGAATACCCTAGCCTATCATGACTAGGAGGTTTTCTCGGACATAGTTTTCTACCTTTTCGGATCTGAGGAACTATTTACGAAAAGGGACTTTTGGAGTTTACTTTTCTGCTGTCTTTTCAAACTCTCTAAACATGAAAAGACGCCGAGTTCTTCCTTTGTCAGAGTCGTTAAATCCTGATGACATTGGATTCAGTTGTAATGACGATATTCGAGTTTCTCCTTCCTAGGGCTTGTTAAATGTACTAGGATGGATTCATCCGAAGGACGAACTTATATGGCAAGCATATGCTATTCCCTTCAAGCTTGTTTTCAAAAATAATTGGGGTACTCGCCAGAAATGGTGGGGAAAAATGGAACCAGCATTATTGTCATGTCAGCAGTATGTCGCTCTTGAACATGGCACTTGTCTGCATTCGTGCCAGGTTGGGGACATCTCATCTCATTATATGTTTGCCTCCGTGGGTTTGGGTAATCCTTTTTGACCTCTCATCTGCTCTTTGCCTCGTCACCATGACCTTTGATCTTTTGATGTCAAATACTGCCAAATCCACGTCGTGCCGCCGATATGTTCAAGAGAAGTTGACCTCTGCAGAATTTCAACCTTCCTCTGATTCTCATCTAGTCTTGATTCACAAAAACATTATACTCCTCTGTCTCGCATCAATGATGTGGGAAACACTATGGCCCACCTTCGATCAAGATCACTTCCTGTCGACTTCAGCTCATTATCCAAGAAGCTGATCTAGAGACTCCCTTCTGGTACCTTGGAGCCTGCATGCCTCAATGACAGGTTCTTTGCATTCGATGTGAGGTTTTCATCATTGGCCTTCGATCGAATGATTCTATGGGTGTTCGAAGCCAGCTCACTGATTCACATGCCGTAGATTGTACCTATAGTACCTTGAGGGCCATTGTCATTATTGGTGGTACCTCTCACGTCTGTTAACAACTTTCATCATTGGCTGGTAATCAAGCGATGTTCTTGCATGTTTGACTTCAGCTCACTTATTCGCATGCTTGAACTTGTACTTTGTTCGGGTCGAGATGGAGCGCAAGACCCTAGGTTTTGTCTGTTGGAATCCAGGCTACGATTTTGTGGATTATTATGATTGGTTACATGACTCACTGATTGGATGGCTGCGACCATACATGAGTCTCTTTATCGATCCTTATTGGATGGCTGCGTCCATGCCTTGGATCTGGATTCTTGTATACTCTGTTATGGATGGCTGCGCCATACCACATATATATCATGTATTTGAGATATCAGTTGTACTTCTCTACGTAGGTTTTCCGACGGTAGTGTTTTCAATTGGACACGTTCTCGTAAAGCATTTCACCCCTCTCTCTCTTTCGGGCCTCATGCTTTAGGGGGCATCTGTTACATATAAATTTGTCACCGTCCCTGCAATTCCCCATCCCACACATTGGAGGGCTTATTCCGTGACCTGTGAGCAGTGACATGATCTGAAAACACTTTCATGGCATTCCCCTAGACATGGACTTTCATTCCCCTGAAGACATCTCCTTGTGAAAAACCCTAAAAATAGCCTTTTCATCCTTGGCGCGACTAGCCAGTGTTATACCCGTGCCAATGGGGGAAATCTTCCAAAGAGGGGGCGCCAATTGGCGCTCTGTCTCAGAGTCGCACTCACGCCAGGCTTAATAAAGGGTGTTTAAAAAAAATAAATGGCAGAATATTGACTCCAACCAACTCCTGAACTAGTCTCTAAATTGAGTTGGGACGTTTGGCTCCAGATTTCCATGTAGAGGAAGTAGTTTTCCACCTCTCATGGAAGCTTCCTTAAGGATAGGGCCAATCCCATGATTGTATGGATCTCAACTCCTCTTCCACCATCTATATAAGCTTTCCATTTCTCCTTGCAAGCTAATCTCCAAGAGCCTTCATAGCCTAAAGAATGTTGCAAGAGCTTTGATAGTCCTCATAGTGCCAAATCCATAGCAAGATTGACGATCGAAGAGAGAGGCTTGTCCCCATTCCCGACAAGCTTTACCGAGACATATTCCGCTGACGACCCGCCGAAGGAAGGTTCAGCGTCAGAGCCTAGTTGTATTTTCCTTTGTATGAATTAATGATAAGCGACTATTGGTTATGGTTCCACTCGTATTGTTCACTATGATCGTGAGTTGCGTCTTCTCTGACTGATACATAATTGCATATATCGGATTTTACGCTTGTGTTTGTCGTGTTTCTTGTGTGTGCAGGTGTTCGATTGCGGCGAGCGAGAGGATTTTGATCTGCTGAAGCAAGGAAACAGGAGAGCCATCTTCTCTACGAACAACAGTGTTGGACTTGAGGTAGGCCTTCTTTGCAAGTTGGTTTATTGTAATTAGGAACCTACACCTTAGCATGATACGACTGTTGCTAGACCCGATCTGGGCTAGTAGGGATCGCCTATGTCCGCAGAGGGGATTTACCTCTACAACAATTGTCCTTCGGGATCAAATCGAAAATTGAATTTTCGTCCTCCTTCTGATCAAGTTTGCAGTTGGGGTTATCTCCAACACTCCCCCTTAATCACAAATGTCGTTCTCATACATTCCCAAACACTTCCTGAGAAAATTAAAACTTTTCTGCCTCAATGGTTTTGTTAAAATATCAACAAACTGCTCTTATGTTCTGCAATGCTTCAGAACAATTTCACCATTGTTCACTAACTCTCTAATGTAGTGATATTTTGCATCAATATATTTTTTTCTTTCATGAAACACTGAATTCTTAGATAAAGCTATAGCTGAGCTATTTTCACAATAAACGGTTGTGCCTTTTACCTGTTCATGACACAAACTTCTCAACATTCTCCTCATCCATATTGCTTGACATATTTTTGTTGTTGTAGCTGCCACATACTCTGTCTCTGCTGTTGATAAAGCCACAATTGGTTGGTTCTTAGAAGCCCATGAGATGGCTCTTGATCATATATGAAAAACATATCCATAGGTGCTTTTTCTGTCATCTATACTTCTAGCCCAATCACTATCAGTATATCCAATTAATTCAAAATGATTTGAAGAGGTGTATAAAATACCATACCTCTTTGTTCCTTTCACATACCTCAGAATTCTTTTTTCTTATTTCCAATGTGCCGCCTTTGTCCTTTCCATAAATCTAGAAATTAAAATGACAACATGCATAATATATGGCCTAGTTGCAGTCAAATACATAAGGCTGCCAACTATGCTCTTATACAAACTTGGATCAAAATCCTCGTTGTTGTCTTCTTTGCTTAATTTCAATCCTATCACTGTAGGAATATTTTTTTCCTTGAAATCCTGCATGTTAAATCTTTCCAAAACTTCTTTTACATATTTAGCTTCATAAATAAAAAATTTATTTTCATTTTGCTCTACTTATATTCCTAAGAAGTATCTCAGCAATCCCATATCAGTCATCTCAAATTCTTCTTTCATGACTGTCTTAAAATTTTTAATGAGGTAAGCATTATTACCTGTGAATATCACATCATCAACATATAAAACAACAATCAACATATTACCATATTTTTCTTTGATGTATAATGTGGGCTCTCCTTCACATTTATCAAACCCATTTTCTAGTAGATAGGCATCTATCCTACTGTACCATGCTCTTGGTGCTTGTTTCAGCACATACACAGCTTTCTTCAATTTGCATACCTTGTGCTCTTGGCCTTCTTTCTCATATCCTAGAGGTTGTTCAACATAAACCTCTTCCATCAATACTCCATTCAGGAATGCTGATTTCACATCCATTTGGTAAACTTTCCATTTGTGTTGTTCTTCTATGGACAACACTACTCTTACTGTTTCCATTCTTGCAACTGGTGCGAAAGTTTCTTCATAATATCTTCCTTGTTGTTGCTTGTAGCCTTTGACAACAAGTCTGGCCTTGTGCCTTTCAATCTTACCTTCAACATTTATTTTTGTTTTATAAACCCATTTTACTCCAATTACTTCCTTGCCTTTTGGGAGATCAACCAATTCCCATGTCTTGTTCTTCTCTATTGCATTTATCTCTTCATCCATAACATCTATCCAATTCTTATCTTTCACATCTTTTTCAAAATGAATAGGATCTTCTACATGAAAATATAATGCAAATAAAGAGTTCATACCTTCTTCTTTCTCATAAAATTCATTCAAACTTATGAATCTGGTTCCTCTTTCACTTCCTGAACTTGTGCTTGAGGAAGCACTCAAATATGTTCCTTGTGATGTGTTTGGAGAAGCACTGTCATCACTTCTTAAGGGTGTTCTCATACCAGCTTGTGGTGTCCCTTGTTGTCCTTGTGTTGGTGTAAGTGGTGCTACTAATGAGGTATTTCTTTCATTCATTTCTTCCTCATCTTCATCATGAGACAAACATGTTTTTACATTCATTGTTTTCTCAATGCTTCCATCCCAAGCTTCTTCCTCAATAAGCTGCACATCTCTGCTTATCATAAACTTCTTGGTTGATGGGTTATATAGTATATATGCCTTATATTATTCACTGTATCCAAAAAATATGCACTTCTCCCCCTTACTGTCCAACTTCTTCCTTAGCTGATCTGGAATGTGTGCATAAGGCACACAACCAAATACTCTCATGTGGGTGACGAATTGTTTTATGCCACTCCATGCTTCTTCCGAAACTACGTTCATAACACTCTTTTTTGGGCATCTATTCAAAACATATGTTGCACAATGTACAACTTTAGCCCAATATTCATTTGGCAAATGTTTTCCCTTCATCATGCTTCTTACCATATCCAAGATGGTTCTATTTTTCCTTTCAGCAACTCCATTTTTCTGTGGTATATACCTTGCTCTAAATTTCTTATGAATTCCATTTTCTACGCAAAACCACAGAATATATTTGGAGATATATTCTCCTCCTCTATCTATCCTTAAGATTGTAATATGCTGCCCACTTTGATTCTCAACAAGAGCTTTAAAGTGGCAGAATTTCTAAAACACTTCACTCTTCAACTTCAAGAAATAAACCCATGTTTTTCTTGTGTAATCGTTAATAAAGGTCAGCATAGAGTGGCTACCTACTAATGATGGTGTTTGCATTGGTCCACTATAATATCCCAAAATAGGGAAGACTCAGCAATGCATGCAATGAAAATGTTGTTTTTCAGAAAAATATATGAAAATAGGGAGAATTAACTCATAAAATGTGTTTAGAAACACATAGCCATCAAATGAATGAAACAACAGCAAAAAGAATCACTTCTACATCCTCCCAAGTGGGGAAATGCAGCAAATAGACCCTAAAAACGTTATTTCCTGAAGATTGAGTTATAACAGGGGAAAATAACGGTTGGATCCCTTAGCATATGTATTAAAGCCCTCACATACGAAATAGAAATAGAAACAAATCTCTTTTTTTAAGTTAAACAGATCTCCCGGCCTTAAAATGACTTAAAAATAGCCAAACCCCATGACTTAAGCTATATAGAAATTCCTGAAGCATGTACAACGTTATTTTAGAGGTTTTTTACAAAATTATAATATGGAATCATGGATCTAGATTTTCATTGGACAATATGCTAATAAAACAGAGATCTGGCCTCTTCAATGTATTATGGAAATTACCCGGCAAGGGTTTCTTGAGAGCACAAGTACAAAAAGAGAAGATCTGAATATTCAGCTCTGAAAAACGCAGTATTAATGCAACATTACAGAAATATGGCTGAAAAATAAAAAATAGGGATGAGAATCCCTTCCTCTAGCTTTCCGGGAGAAGGGTTGGCCCTTTTCCAAGGAAACTAGCTCAAAAACAAGGGCTTTAACCTTGCTGCAGCAACTCTATGCAAAATGACGTAGTTCCTGCAAGGCACTACACTGTAGGAGATGAGGAATAGTGTGGCCAACTGCCAAGATGTGAAATAAGCCCAGAAATATTCCTAGTGGATCTCTCAAGAGAAGGAAGGCACCCTCTACTGAGAAACAGACTTGGAAGTGGTGTTATCAAACCTCCACTGCAACACATCAATATTATGCGATAGAAATAACACTGAGGCTGAAGAATGGTGCTTGGACTCAAGCCTGGATGTGAAGCAATATAGAACAGAGCTCTCCCAAGAGGCCTCTCATGGGAAGAGGTGGGATTCCCGCTTGGGAACACCCTGTGCTAAACAACACTGCAACCCTGCTAAACAGCAAGAGGAAGCCAAGTCTAAATAGACCAAGATAAAATGATCATATCCAAAAGCATGAATAACAAAGGCTCTCATCCTCTCCATATATAGAAATTGAAACTCTTCACATTAAGTCCCATCCATATGTGCCATCAAGTTCACGCAAGTTTTCCTCCACCAAAATTGTGTTGTTCATCAAGGAGATTCAATGTATCTAGACAGCTTTGTTGACTTTGTCAAAGTTGATTGAATCAACATGATCCCATCTCTGTTCACACTCAATGGTGCTCAAATTCGCTGCTTATTCTTCCTCCTTTCACATTAGGAGTGTTATTGATCCTTCTAAATAGTTTAAGGGGCCTCCCTACCCATTTATTTATCTACCTAGTGATGAAAGAACTCTAATATTCCATTTAGCTTGAAGGCTAAATTTTTGGAATATTACAGTCCTCCCCTCCAAAATGTTGCTTGTCCTCAAGAAACTATATAAGGAGATAAAAAGTACTCCCATCCTCTTCTTCTGGCCTCCTCATCAAAAGTTCCCACCCCTACTCAAAATGATCTGCTACAAATCTGTCCTCCAATGTTTCCTCCCAAGCATGCAAAACCATATGGCTCACATCATAGAAAGGTGGAAGGTGTAAGTGGAAACCTCCTTGTTGTCCAATTACCTCCTCAAGGTAGGAGTGATGATAAACATGGGGAATATTATTCCCAATGAGTGACTTCCACACCCATGCTATCATCCAAATGAAATGAGCCAATCTAAGTAGCTCAAAAAGATCCTCAACCCCCAATTCATACAATGTGTTGGGGCTGCATGGAGAGATTGGATCCTCCCATCCAAATGGTTTCTCTCTCCATTTATGATAAGTATGGGGCTGCTGCTAATATTGGGCTGAAATTTCATGACCTCCAAGAGTGGCCCAAGCTACCCCACCAAACAAATAAACCATGAAGTGCCTCCTCCAAAAACTCAAGTTCTTCAAATGGCTCCTTCCACATGAAGAAAAGAGATGTAGTTTGGAAATCATGGGTTGCCCATTACTTCCCCTGAAACATGCATCATGTAAATTAAAGAGAATCATACTCCAAATGGGCATCTCTAAATCATATCCCACTCTCCAAACAAAGCTCCCCATGAACATAAAAATATCAGCAATACATGGAAGAAAAAACCAATAGAAACAAATTGTCATATGACAACCGGAAAGTGGATCAAGGTCCCACACATGGAACCAGTGCAGTGCATCCTTTCTCTGCATAAAATCAAACATTAACAACTATTTTTCCATCCACTTGTTTTCTACCACAATCATTTTAAAAGGTAGAAACATGAAAGTACAAAGTGGTGTCAATGGTGCACACCAAAAATCATGTGGCTTCCCCCACAAACCACCAATAAGATATCCAATATCAATGATAAAAATGGCTTCAAGTACATCATCATACAATATGAAAGAAGGGATAATCCTCCTTGGTACAACATGCTGCTCGTATGAAGTAAAGAAGTACAAAACATAATGTGGAATGGTACATTTTCCACCATGTACTTGGGACCTTGAGTTGAAATGGCTCAACCAGAAATTCTCCCTCACCTCCAAAGAATAGGGAAGTGGCGGTGACATCCTCTCTATCACCATATGAGCTATGCATCTCTCCATATGTTGAAATATATCATGCAGGATGCCCTCCCAAATAAACTCCTATGCCAAGGAAATATATGCATCAAGGTGCATGGAAAAGAAGTCCTCATGTGCTGCATGTAGCAGCTTATCCTTGAGATTAAAAGCTCTAGTCAAGAAGACTCTACCATAAGAACAGATGACCACATCATCCACCATATATCTATCATCTCCATCCGGGTCATCAAGAATCATGCAAGCACCAAGATCCTTGGAGTACTCTACCAAGAGTTGAGACCTCCAATATGGATCAATCCTCCTAAGAGGCAGCGCTAATGATCTGAAATGTGAAGATCCCCACATGTTACTGTCTTTTCCTTTGACATCCCTCATGCCAAATTCATCCTCCAAATTTATACCATGCCCATCATGCATCTTCTCATGCTAAAAAAGAAGTAGGAATCTTTGGAAGTTGGCCTCCAATGAGAAGCTCCCATCTAAGAAGAATCTCCCAATCTTGGCCAATGCAAGCATGAGTGGCCTCCATCTACTCCAATGCATGGAGGATTCCTTCATCAAAGGAAGTACACTCTGTTTCTCCAAACTCATGGAGCAGCTCCCTTGCACCATGAAGGTGCCATCCTCCATCACTGTAACAACTTCTGTCAGCGTAGTATATATAGTGAGAGTGGGTGGTGTTGAAAATGGGACAGTGCATACCTCCTCCTTGAGTCTATCCCAAACTCTCTGCACTATACTAGACTCCTCTAAAGTCTTCACCTCTCTGGAATCTAAGAGGGGTGAACCAAATGGCAAGATGCCTCTCACCAACTCCAGATCTAGTGGCCTCCCAGGTGGAATGCCTCGATGTAGTGAGACATCAATGTCAAGAGTAGACTATACATATGGTTGGGCAACCTTGCCCTTACTCTCATAGCGCAAATCAGTCTGCCCCTTCCTTGTAGCAGCTCTCTGAAATGGATAGGGGTGTGTTCTCCTCATCAAATGATGCTGACCCTCCTCCCTACCTTCTCCTTTCATCAATAATATCTCACAATCATGATGTACATTGATTGTGCCTTGACCTCCATATGTGAGATCCTGGGGAAATTCTTGCAATGATACACATTAGGGGAATTTTGAGGTCTAAAATGGGCCTCCTAAGGAAATTATAAAATAATAGTGGAAAAAATGAAATAAGATTTGATGACATCATCAAATTTTAGAGGGAAAAATGGAAAAACTACTTTTTCAACTCATATTTTCAACTTATCTCCCAAAGTTTTTACTCAAATTTCGAGCGGGAGTACTCGTTGGATGCGAAATTTAATTCCCCGTCCAAGGAGTACCCATGTTTCATACTTTCGATGGGTCCTACTACACGAAAAATGAGAAATACATAAAAAAATGTGATTACAATCACATTTTTTATGTATTTCTCATTTTTCGTGTAGTAAAGTTCATCGAAAGTATGGAACATGGGTACTCCTTGGATGAGGAATTAAATTTCGCATCCAACGAGTACTCCCGCTTGAAATTTGAGTAAAAATCTTGGGAGATAAGTTGAAAATACGAGTTGAAAAGTAGTTTTATTATTTTATTATTTTTTTAATATTTTTACCCTTTTATTTAAAAAATGGTGAATCATCCCCCATGGTTGACATCATCATCTTGAATCCTATTGGTTGTTATAAAGTTTTTTTTTTTGTACATTTTTCTTATGAGGCCCATTTTAGACCTCAAAATTCCCCTAATGAGAAATCCTCCTGTTGGAGCATGTGCTCCTCCTTCCTCTGCATGAGGTACTAGATATGCTCTAGATGTGACAGTGTTGTAACTGCCATCCTTCTCTTCCTCTTCAATATTCATAGGAGGTAACTGCTCAATAAGAGGATCCTCTTTTGAAAAAGGAACCTTCATGCCCTCTTGTCAAAGGTTATGAAACAAGGATATTGCCTCTAGCAAGGTATCATACAAGATGTGAGCTTCTCCAACAATTTTCTGAAGTGGATTTGAGTTTGTAGGTCCTTCCAACTTATGCAAAATTTTTATTTGTCTTGGCTTGATTGTTTCATGTTTTTTATCAAAACTTTATACCAATCTCTTAGTGAACTTTTCAAAAGAAGAATTATTGACATTCTTCAATGAAAATGACTCAAATATCCACCAAGCATAGGCCTTACCTTCAAAATGCAGCGTTACAACTTTGATGGCTTCATCTTCAGAAATTTGGTGCTGCTGCAAATAGGTGTGCAACTCCTCCACCCAAGCTTTGGTTGAACAATTTGGGGATCCATCAAAGGTAGATAGAGAAAATATATCTATGTTATGCATCTTTCTCCTCTCCACCTTGATCTTGCAAAACTCTTGGAAAGTGATATGATCTCTAAACCTTTCAGTTTGAGATTCATACTCTTGTAGAAAATTACTAAGAGTTTCCCTCCTTGGCATTTCCTCTTCTTTCATCTCTTTCATAGTAGATCTGGACATTTGACTGCAGTGTGCATAAGAGGTTGTAGCTGCATGTTCACACCTATCATATGCAAATCTAGATCTGGCTCTAGAATCAAACTTCTCTGGAGATTCCATCTCCTCTCTCATCTTCTTAAGATCTTCATCGATGCTCTGCATAGATTTTGGAAGAAGATTTAAGAGCCTCTCCTCCTTATTTCCTCCACATAATGGAGTCTTATTTCTTTTCATATCTCCTTCTATTGATAGCTGGAACTCACAGGCTGAGCGAAAGATCATGCTCCGATACCACTGTAATATCCCAAAATAGGGAAGACACAACAATGCATGCAGTGAAAACGTTTTTTTCAGAAAAATATATGAAAAAAGGGAGTATTAACTCATAAAATGTGTTTATAAACACATAGCCATCAAATGAATGAAACAACAACAAAAATAAGCACTTCTACATCATCCCAAGTGGGGAAAATGCAGCAAATAGACCCTAAAAACGTTATTTCCTGAATATTGAGTTATAACAGGGGAAAATAATGGTTGGATCCCTTAGAATATGTATTAAGGCCCTCACATACCAAAGAGAAACATAAAAAAATATCTTTTGATAAGTTAAACAGATCTCCCGGCCTTAAAATGACTTAAAAATAGCCAAACCCCATGACTTAAGCTATACAGAAATTCCTTAAGCATGTTGTTACACTAAAAATTTTCACCATGACGTTTTACTGTCTATATGGGTTCATCATTACTCATGAAATACTCCCTTAGAAGTCTACAAACATCAAGTTCCTAAAACCAAGCCTTGAAATTGAGAGAAAAGCTTATAAAAGTCATGAAAATACTTGTACCACATTTTCTCTTAATATTACCTACGGTTCCGCAACTGTTTGTTCTAGAACATGTGGAACCGGCCGCACTTTTTCTTCATTCAAGGTGCAGTTTCCTGTAAAATGTAAAGTGAAGGCGGAAGTAAAATTTGAAAGCCCAGCTAGTTGAATCTGGAAGCTTCTGGAAGCAATTATCCGGTGGAAACTTTTCTCCTTTCATGTACATTCATCCCTCCATTAAAGGAGCCAACCCCTTGGTACGTGGAACTAAATCCCTTTGAAATAGGATTCTATCCCCTCTTATTTGGAGCTGCAACCTCTTCTCTTTTGCTATAAATTGAGGCCATAGTTCAGCCTCAAAGGGAGTTAGGCTTTAAGATTTTTTGAGGAGAATTGTTGGAGAAAATCAGACTCTCTTAATTGATTATCATATGGGAATGATTACACACTCATGTGTAAGTTAGTCGAGAGAGTGAAAAGGCTTGTCAATGTTGAACCCTTAGTTAAACTGAGAGGGGGGGGTGAATCAGTTTAACACATACATGGACTTTTAAAACTTTTTCCTTAAAACTTATTTACACCTTCATTTCATGATCAACTTAATATGTGAGAAATATTAATTTGTGAGCAGCAAGTATCAAGTAGATTTGTTAATGTAACAGCAGTATTAATATGTGAGCAACAAGTATTAAGAAGATTAGATAAACCACATCAACACATAGACATCATGCACAGAGAAACCAGGTATAAGTGGAAACCCATAAAGGGAGAAAACCACATCTTATTATTGTTGTGATGCAAAGGCAAGCTCCAACTCCCTCTCACCACTGATTTTCTGTAGGCACCAACCTACAGGAGGCTCCAACCTCAATTCTGCAAGCTACAACTTGCAAGGAAGCTCCACCTCCCATCAATTTTCTGCAGGCACCAACCTACAGGAGGCTCCAACCTCAGTCAGCTACAACTGACATTTTATCAAGCTACAACTTGATGTGGAAGCACCAACTCCCATCTATTTTCTGCAAGCACCAACCTACATGAGGCTCCTACCTCAGTCAGCTACAACTGACATCTATCAAGGTACAACTTGATAGGGAAGCTCCAACTTCCTTACTCTTTCAAAAGAGAAACAATTGCTGATTTACCTTGGATATCAGCTCTGTTCTGTTCCATCTGCTCTGTTGTTCATCTATTCTCATATCTGCCCTGTATCATCTCTACATCTTCTCAGATTCTCTATCAGCTTCTCCTTCTTCTCTGTTCAGCTCCTCCTTCTTCTCTGCTCAACTCCTCTTTCTTCTCTTCTTCACTGCTTAATTTCTGCATTCTCTTCACTCACTCTCTCTAACCTCCTTGTGCATATCAATGTGATATTATATATATAGAGTTCATCACATGAATCTTTACATTCCTCAGGGAATTTGAAGTGAATAGTCCTGACTTTTTTCCTTCTGCCTTCTCATTTCTTTTACCCGCTTATTCAGAAAAATATAACAATATGCATTAATTTCAATATTACAGTGGGAGTTTTGTTTTCCTACTGGAGACTTGCCAATGCACCACAAACAATAAAAAATTAATTACAACATTTACATTCACATTTTCAGTTACATATTTCGATTTCACTCAACTCCTTTTCTGGATTTTGGCTTTACTGGATTTGTCTTTTTTGCTGCTGTTAAGTAACTGATCTGCATACTTCTATTCATCATGCCTACAAAATTCCCTGTGACTTTTTCAGTACCTACATTCTTTGTTTACCTCTGTTAGGCCCACATTTTCATCCCTGTGTTTATTCACCTGTTCACTGTACTTTTGTGCACCTACTGCATATATAACTTCTTTTCCAAGTTTATCCTCAAATAAATATAAATCTAGGTAATGTCTATTCATTATTAATCTCTGTGCTCGAGCTCCCTACTTACACCCTCTCTGTCCATATAATATACTTTCAAATCAACCCCTTTGAGACCTTTTGGATCACCGTACATTTTTCTGCAACTGTCTTTCTCTCTTTCGTTGCAGTTGTGTAACTGCTGCACATATAACTGTCTTTTAATATACCAGCTGATTTTAAATCTGGGCAAACTTGAATTAATGCAGAAACTTCATTTTTCCATGGTTATAAAACCACACATATAAATTCATTCATATTTCAATCTTTACAATCTTTCATTCGGGACCATATATATCGGTACCCACATATTCCAAAGTCTTCAGAGTGAAAACGCCTTTTGAATAGTTTTTACTACAGAACCTTTGGTTTAATCAACTCTCGACATCTTCAAAACTATGGTTAAACCATAATAAAAAACCCAACTTATAATATTTCGAATTTATGCTGAAGTTTACCTCCTTGAAGAATCTATGGCTTAAACCATAGTCGAATCAACTCAGACCAATCAATTTAACATTGGTTAAACGACCAGGTTTCCACACATCACATATATGGTGAATTTTTTCTCAACACTTCTTTTAGTCCGCACTCTGGTTACAATTTCTGAGCTCGACCATGGCAAATATCACCAACTTTGGAATAAAATTCAAAGTGATGGCCCAATCGCTTTTCTTCATAATTTATTTTTAATTTAAACAAACTTTGGTTAAACCCGCAAACATTAATTTGAAAAGTCCCAATCAATATAATTTAAACTGGGGCCCACATATATAATCAATGACCCACTCACATACTCGCACCGTACCGTGGTTATCCTTCGTGCACATTCCTCATATGGCCACTGTCCGATGGCTCTCCTCCAGATCGACGGCGCTCAACAATATCGCGTGGCTTCCTTGTTCGGACATTAATGTGCGATGGCGCGCAGTGATGGCGGTTTTACAGATTCATTTAGGGACGCGTGTCGCTCGTTCTATGGAATCGCTCCCAATCACTTGAATACCGCTTGCCTGTTGAAGGTGGTGCTATGAAAACCACCAGTTCGCTCTAAACCGCGTCCACTGTTCCTCCTTCGTGGTTCCGCCCCTTCGCTCAAGGTTCCGTCAATTTATATTCTAACCTTTGGTTCATCAATGTTTCAACACGACTCCTCCGCATACTACAACGCGCTGCTTCATCAGGTTATACATTCCCCATTGCTCACTGTATCGTGGCCTTAGCAACCCGATATCTTATACAGGTTCACGAATCTACTCCTTCCACAGAGCTTATGATGTTTACAGACCATGAGTAACAAATTCACACTTTCACAATAAATTCAAGCAGTCTACACGGGCATAATCCCATCTGTCAGTAACACAGGGTTTCATAATTGTCCACAGGGACTCAAATATCCTTCCTACTGAATTCAATCAAGAATATACATATAATTCACAGATAATTTAGAAGCAATCCCTCATCATTATATACAAATGTAACCATTTACAAGAACATTCACTTATTCTTCTCAATTGGCTAGATTTTCTATTCGATGGCCTTTTTCTCCTACTCTGTCTCTGGACAACTCTGCTTCAATTCACTGCTTGTCTCTGCTCCTTGACTGATACTACTCTCTGTAAATGAACTCTTCCTCTGTTCTTCTCTGCTGACCTTTGTTCTCTGCTACTTTTCTTTTCTTTTTTCCTAGTTACTGTTTTAGATGCTCCTTATTTTCCAATTCCTTTTCCATCAATGACAACATTTCCAACAGTCTCCCCCTTTGGCATTGATGGCAATACTCTTCCTTTGTTTTTCTTATAGAAGCCCCTTTTTTATTTTCCTCCCCTTTGACATCAATGGCAAAGGGTTGCTCATTTCCTAGTTTGCTTTCTGCATTTCCTCTCTCTAAGATGTGATTAGGCCTTCTTCTTCTGACTTTGTACCCTGCTGCTCCACACTGGTGTAAAATATTTGTTGAGAGAACACTTTTGAGGATTATTGATCTTGAATGTACACTGAAAGTTGATACAATCCCAAATCACTGACTCCTTTCACTTGTATAAAGTGTAGGTGATGACAGCCATATATAATCATACTTGTATAATCAGAGATGTATAGTTGTATCCAAGCTTAAAGATCGTGAATGTTCCATGTGACATATCAATCTGGCTTCAGCTATACTACTGTCTATATTATAATCTTCATCTATGATGCATATCTATTGAGGAAGGTTGAAGATGAAGTAAGTCTTTTTCTGAGAAGTACATCTACAGTACACATCTGTTCAATTGTGATGAGGCCAATATATCTTTTATTGTTGTGGTACACCTTTCTTGCTTATTGGTGATGATATTACACTTAATGACTAAATAATCCTTGTTTCTGAAGTGAATCAATGAATCAAACCCGAGCCTACAGTTTATTGTGAGAATAGGAAATATCTTTCAATATGAAAGAACAAATAACTTTTCTGCTTGTTCAATGTATTTTCAAAACAAACCCTTGAGGCTAGATACATTCGATGTATTAGTCAATCTCACTTATCAACCATGCAGTTTTATTTATGACATAATGGGTATGTATGTCAATAATCAATCTCTCTTTAAAGGTGGATTACCAGTAAATCCTTTGTGCTAAAGTAGGATTTAGATGATTTTAAAAAAAAAACTTTTGAGCTTTAGATGGTAATCACAACTAGTCCTTTATTCTTCAGATAATTTGACTGTTCTATCAGAATCAACTTCCACAAAATCATATTCAAGATGTTTAATTGAAATCTCAGCAAACAGACTTCACACAGTTTTGTAACTGATCTTTAAAAAAAAAGAGGCCTTGAAGATATACATGTACCAACTTCAGGAAGGCATGAAATTATATATAGAAAAAGATACTTCTTCGGTGCTCAATATACTACTTCAAGTGTAAATAAGATACTGATCCTTTAGCACTACTACTGCCCTTTTCATGCTAAATGCATATAACCCTAGGAGTTTTACCTTGATGCATTCTTGCCATAGTCCTCTGATCCTGAGGACTTGTATTATACTACTGCTCTATGACAACACTTGATATTTTGTTGATAGGCATGCTGCTCGTACCTAAACACCAATTGATATTACTTTGATAAACCATGCAGAGATTTCAATTCAGCTTGCACATTAACCCATAATTGATGCATCCTTCATAAATTCTATTATTTATCTTTCCACTATTCACACCAACAATCATCAATATATTGAATCTGATCTTGACATTATTTACCACTCTTCTTTTTCTGTCCTTCTGTTCCATAGAAAGCCATTGCATGTTTCTTTCTAGGACTGCTCTATAATCATTGCTGCTTTATATTCAATTCAATTGTTCTAACATAAATATTCAGGAAGACATCTTCAATTTATTTTCTATGAATCTTCATGGGCTGATTACTCAAAGATTTATTACTCACTTAACTGCATTTCTCCAAGTGGACCTTTTGAAAGATGTAATGAAATGATGATAGGCGCTTTTCTTACTCAACCTTCTTAATGTGATACATTTTTAATTCTAGCAGTATAGGGCATAGTGTGATCATCACTTTAATGTGCTAAAGTCTTCTTAGCTTATATGTTCATTGCTAAGGTTTACTCTATCATCATGGCTTCTTGCTCTCTTCTCTTCTTCCATCAATCTGTCAGCTAATTAAAACATCAGATAATATTCTTCCTCTATAGTTCTCTGTTAGAGGAATTTCCTTTCACTTCCTGATCTCATAACTGTTCTCATTTCATGGAGCTCTTCTTCGACTACTTTTTGTGGGGACTACATATGAACTGCTCTCCCCCTGGGATGTTGCTTCATATTTATCACTGGTTGGATATTTTCTTTGTTTCCTAGAGCAGCTCCCCCTGATACTAGGATGTATTCATTATGTTATTGAGATAACAGGCTCCCCCTTTCTCTTTTCTTTCCATACTTTATTGGGGTTCTTCATAATGACTGCTCTTCCTTTTGATTCATAGTTTTGATTGATCTGTTTTGATTCCATCATATGTCTAGAGTTCTTTAATATATCTGGTAGTTTACAGTCCTTTGCTTTGTGGCCAAGCTTGAGGCATATATAACATCTTATTTTATCAAAGTATATTTGAGCTGATGTATAATATTTCATTCCCCTTTTTGAACATAATTTACAATTAACAGATTTATGTCCAAATTCATTGCATGCATAACAGTAGCCATGGAAATGATTTGTGTACCTAGTGAAAGATTGTCTTTTCCATTTGCTTGCTTGAGGGGTTCTTCTCTTTTGTTGCATCCTTTGCCGGTTGGACTGGATTGGCTTTGTCTTACAATATGCTGCATTATGTCCTAGTTTATGACAAGAGAAACATGTGCTATTTTTCATAGGAGGAAAGAACCTTCTTTGACATCTTCCAAATTTATTCATTTCATCTTTAGGAGCATGTGAGCCTTTAGCAGTTGATTGTTTCATCTTCTCATTCTCTGTTCTTTCATTTTGCTGCTTCATTCTATTTTTTTCTTTGCAACTCATGTTCTTGATGGCTTCTGCTTCTGTAGGAATTTGCTGAGCTATTTCACTGTTCTTTATAGCTTTTACAAAAATGATTTTCTTGTTATCTTCTGCCTTGGACTTACTGGTTTCTCCTTCATATCCTATCCCAGCATTTATGAGAGGAGACCTTTGAGCATTTAGAATTTGGTCCAGTTGTTCAGAGCTTTTCATTTGAGGAGTATTCATTAATAAGTCTCTTTGGGCGTTTTCTAATTTCTTTCTCAGGTTCACTACTTCTTCCAATTTTTCACATTCCGGATTTTTCTCTCTCATTTGTTGCAGCAGAGTGTCTTCTACTTTCTTTACCTCTTCAAGCTGTGTCTTCAGGCCAATAATTTCTTTCCTATCTTCATATTCTCTCTCATCACATATTAGTACCAATCTCTTAAGGTCTTTTTTTTTATTCTTCAATCTTTCTATTTCACTTAGAGCTGTGTCAAGTTTGGCTTTTTCTTCAGCTGCAATTTCTTCATGGCTCTTACTACCATTCACACTAGCAGGTACCTCATTTGATTGAACATCTTATTTTTGACATGAATTTCTCTTTTTCCTAAATCTCTTCTCCTTCTTGACAATGCAATCCTCAGTGTCTACTCCATGCATGAAATGTAGTCTGTCCTAGATTTCTTTTGCCGAAGTTAAATCCATTATTAACTCAAGATCCTTGTTATGAAGATTGTTATATATCACACATTTTTCCTTGGCATTCCTCTGTTGTTCTTTCATCGTGGGTGAGTCTTTGCAGTAACCATCACATACAAGCTTCTATACCTCATGTTCATAGGCCATTAAACCTATTTTAACCTTATCTCTCCATTCAGGAAAGTTTGTTGTATTTAACACAGGTGCATTTTGATAGTCCATGACTCAACCAGATCTCCTTCAAGCTATTAAGCTTACACCAAAGGAACCAGCTCTGATACCAATTGTTGAACCCTTAGTTAAACTGAGAGGGGGGGGGGGGTGAATCAGTTTAACACATACATGGACTTTTAAAACTTTTTCCTTAAAACTTATTTACACCTTCATTTCATGATCAACTTAATATGTGAGCAATCTTAATTTGTGAGCAGCAAGTATCAAGTAGATTTGTTAATGTAATAGCAGTCTTAATATGTGAGAAAAAAGTATTAAGCATATTAGATAAACCACATCAACACATAAACATCATGCATAGAGACACCAGGTATAAGTGGAAACCCATAAAGGGAGAAAACCACATCTTATTATTTTTGTGATGCAAAGGCAAGCTCCAACTCCCTCTCACCACTGATTTTATGTAGGGACCAACCTACAGGAGGCTCCAACCTCAATTCTGCAAGCTACAACTTGCAAGGAAGCTCCAACTCCCATCAATTTTCTGCAGGCACCAACCTACAGGAGGCTCCAACCTCAGTCAGCTACAACTGACATTTTATCAAGCTACAACTTGATGTGGAAGCACCAACTCCCATCTATTTTCTACAGGCACCAACATACAGGAGGCTCCTACCTCAGTCAGCTACAACCGACATCTATCAAGGTACAACTTGATAGGGAAGCTCCAACTTCCTTACTCTTTCAAAAGAGAAACACTTGCTGATTTACCTTGGATATTAGCTCTGTTCTGTTCCATCTGCTCTGTTGTTCATCTATTCTCATATCTGCCCTGTATCATCTCTGCATCTTCTCAGATTCTCTATTAGCTTCTCCTTCTTCCATGCTCAGCTCCTCCTTCTTCTCTGCTCAACTCCTCTTTCTTCTCTTCTTCACTGCTTAATTTCTGCATTCTCTTCACTCACTCTCTCTAACCTCCTTGTGCATATCAATGTGATATTATATATATAGAGTTAATCACATGACTCTTTACATTCCTCAGGGAATTTGAAGTGAATAGTTCTGACTTTTTGCCTTCTGCCTTCTCATTTCTTTTACCCGCTCATTCAGAAAAATATAACAATATGCATTAATTTCAATATTATAGTGGGAGTTTTGTTTTCCGACTGGAGACTTGTCAATGCATCACAAACAATAAAAAATTAATTACAACATTTACATTCACATTTTCAGTTACATATTCCAATTTCACTCAACTCCTTTTCTGGATTTTGGCTTTACTGGATTTGTCTTTTATGCTGTTGTTAAGTAACTGATCTGCATACTTCTATTCATCATGCCTGCAAAATTCCCTGTGAATTTTTCAGTTCCTACATTATTTGTTTACCTCTGTTAGGTCCACAATTTCATCCCTGTGTTTATTAACCTGTTCACTGTACTTTTGTGCACTTGCTGCATATATAACTTCTTTTCCAAGTTTATCCTCAAATAAATATAAATCTAGGTAATGTCTGTTCATTATTAATCTCTATGCTCGGGCTCCCTGCTTACACCCTCTCTGTCCATATAATATACTTTCAAATCAACCCCTTTCAGACCTTTTGGATCACTGTACATTTTTCTGCAACTATCTTTGTCTCTTTCGTTGCAGTTGTGTAACTGCTGCACATATAACTGTCTTTTAATATACCAGCTAATTTTAAATCTGGGCAAACTTGAATTAATGCGGAAACTTCATTTTTCCATGGTTATAAAACCATACATATAAATTCATTCATATTTCAATATTTACAACCTTTCATTCGGGACCATATATATTGGGACCCACATATTCCAAAGTCTTCAGAGTGAAAACGCCTTTTGAATATTTTTTACTACAGAACCTTTGGTTTAATCAACTCTCGGCATCTTCAAAACTGTGGTTAAACCATAATAAGAAACCCAACTTATAATATTTTGAATTTATGCTGAAGTTTACCTCCTTGAAGAATCTATGGCTTAAACCATAGTCGAATCAACTCAGACCAATCATTTTAACATTGGTTAAACGACCAGGTTTCCACACATCACATATAGGGTGAATTTTTGCTCAACATTTTTTTTAGTCCGCACTCTGGTTACAATTTCTGAGCTCGACCATGGCAAATATCACCAACTTTGGAATAACATTCAAAGTGATGGCCCAATCACTTTTTGTCATAATTTATATTTAATTTAAAAAAACCTTGGTTAAACCCGTAAACATTAATTTGAAAAGTCCCAATCAATATAATTTAAACTTGGGCCCACATATATAATCAACGACCCAATCACATACTCGCACCGTACCGTGGTTATCCTTCACGCACCTTCCTCATACAGCCACCGTCTGATGGCTCCCCTCCAGATCAATGATGCTCAACAATATCTCGCGGCTTCCTTGGTCGGACATTAACGTGCGATGGCGCGTAGTGATGGTGGTTTTGCAGATTCGTTTAGGGACGCGTGTCGCTCGTTCTATGGAATCGCTCCCAATCTCTTGAATATCGCTTGCCCTTCGAAGGTGGTGCGATGAAAACCACTGGTTCGCTCTAAACCACGTCCACTGTTTCTCCTTCATGGTTCCGCCCCTTCGCTCAAGGTTCCGTCAATTTATATTCTAACCTTTGGTTCATCAATTTTTCAACACGACTCCTCTGCATACTATAACGTGCTGCTTCAACAGGTTATACATTCCCCATTGCTCACTGTATCGTGGCCTTAGCAACTCGATATCTTATACAGATTCATGAATCTACTCCTTCCACAGAGCTTATGATGTTTACAGACCATGAGTAACAAATTCACGCTTTCACAATAAATTCAAGCAGTCTACATGGGCATAATCCCATCTGTTAGTAACACAGGGTTTCATAATTGTCCACAGGGACTCAAATATCCTTCCTACTGAATTCAATCAAGAATATACATATAATTCATAGAGAATTTAGAATCAATCCCTCGTCATTATATACAAATGTAACCATTTACAAGAACATTCACTTATTCTTCTCAATTGGCCATATTTTCTATTCGATGGCCTTTTTCTCCTACTCTGTCTCTGGACAACTCTGCTTCAATTCACTGCTTGTCTCTGCTCCTTGACTGATACTGCTCTCTATAAATGCAATCTTCCTCTGTTCTTCTCTGCTGACCTTTGTTCTCTGCTACTTTTCTTTTCTTTTTTCCTAGTTACTTTTTCAGATGCTCCTTCTTTGCCAATTCCTTTGCCATCAATGACAACATTTCCAACAGTCAAAGTAGAGGAAACGCTTGTTCCGGACCCCAGAAGGACCTATACGACATCAAGGCGAACACGGTTGTAAGGCTCCTTTTTTCATTAAAGATAATACAAATGGATCTTGTTTTCTCAATGAGTTGTTTATTTAAATGGCTTATTTCTTGAATTCCTTGATCATCAAGATAGATTTATGGTCTATGAATTAGTCTATATTAGGCAGGTGCTTCTGATTCTTTCATGTCTTTGATTACAGATCCCGAAAGAAGACTTATTCAAAGCAACAGGAAAGAAGACTACGATCAGCGTTGGACTACAGGTAAGTCCTAAATCCTTCATTATAGATAATTCTAGATCCAATATAATATAGAGAAAGCAGTTTACATTTGTCTATTTGTTTCTAGTTATCCATAGGATACTAGGGAGATCTGTCTTGTCCGCAAGAATGATTTATCCGCCTAACAAAATGGCAACTCCATTGTTCGAAGAGTGATGCGCTTTAGGGGGCAATCTGTTACACTAAAAATTTTCACCATGAATTTTTACTGTCTGTATGGGTTCATCATTACTCATACAATACTCCCTTAGAAGTCTACAAACATCAAGTTCCTAAAACAAAGCCTTGAAATTGAGAGAAAAGCTTATAAAAGTCATGAAAATACTTGTACCGCACTTTCTCTTAGTATTACCCGTGGTGCCACAATTGTTTGTTCTAGAACGTGCGGAACCGGCCACACTTTTTCTTCATTAAAGGTGTGGATTCCTGTAAAAGGTAAAGTGAAGGCGGAAGTAAAATTTGGAAGCCCATCTGGTTGAATCTGGAAGCTTTTGGAAGTAATTATCCAGTGGAAAGTTCTTTCCTTTAATGTACATTCATCCCTCCATTAAAGGATCCTACCCCTTGGTATGTGGAACTAAATCACCTTGAAAGAGGATTCTATCCCCTCTTATTTGGAGCTGCAACCTCCTCTCTTTTGCTATAAATTGAGGCCATATTTCAGCCTCAAAGGGAGTTAGGCTTTGAGATTTTTTGAGGAGAATTTCTGGAGAAACTCAGACTCTCTTAAAGGATTATCATATGGGAATTATTACACACTCATGTGTATGTTGGTCGATAGAGTGAAAAGGCTTGTCAAAGTAGAGGAAACACTTGTTCTGAACCCCAGAAGGACCTGTACGACATCAAGGCGAACACGGTTGTAAGGTTCATTTTTTCATTAAAGATAATACAAATGGATCGTGTTTTCTCAATGAGTTGTTTATTTAAATGGCTTATTTCTTGAATTCCTTGATCATCAAGATAGATTTATGGTTTATGAATTATTCTATATTATGCAGGTGCTTCTTATTCTTTCATGTCTTTGATTACAGATCCCGAAAGAAGACTTATTCAAAGCAACAAGAAAGAAGACTACAATCAGCGCTGGACTACAGGTAAGTCCTAAATCCTTCATTATAGATAATTCTAGATCCAATATAATCTAGAGAAAGTAGTTTACACTTGTCTGTTTGTTTCTAGTTATCCATAGGATACTAGGGAGATATGTCTTGTCCGCAAGAACGATTTATCTACCTAACAAAATGGCGACTCCGCTGTTCGAAGAGTGATGTGCTTTAGGGGGCAATCTGTTACACTAAAAATTGTCACCATGATGTTTTACTGTCTGTATGGGTTCATCATTACTCATACAATACTCCCTTAGAAGTCTAAAAACATCAAGCTCCTAAAACCAAGCCTTCAAATTGAGAGAAAAGCTTATAAAAGTCATGAAAATACTTGTACCGCACTTTCTCTTAGTATTACCTGCAGTGTTGCAACTGTTTTTTCTAGAACATGTGGAACCGGCCGCACTTTTTCTTCATTAAAGGTGCAGATTCCTGTAAAATGTAAAGTCAAGGCGGAAGTAAAATTTGGAAGCCCAGCTGGTTGAATCTGGAAGCTTCCGGAAGCAATTATCTAGTGGAAATTTTTCTCCTTTCATGTACATTAATCCCACCATTAAAGGAGCCTACCTCTTGGTATGTGGAAGTAAATCCCTTTGAAAGAGGATTCTATCCCCTCTTATTTGGAGCTACAACCTCTTCTCTTTTGCTATAAATTAAGGCCATAGTTCAACCTCAAAGGGAGTTAGGCTTTGAGATTTTTTTAGGAGAATTTCTAGAGAAACTCAGACTCTTTTAACTGATTATCATATGGGAATTATTACACACTCATGTGTATGTTATCCGAGAGAGTGAAAAGGCTTGTCAAAGTAGAGGAAACACTTGTTCCGGACCCCGGAAGGACCTGTATGACATCAAGGAAAACACGGTTGTAAGGCTCCTTTTTTCATTAAAGATAATACAAATGGATCCTGTTTTCTCAATGAGTTGTTTATTTAAATGGCTTATTTCTTGAATTCATTGATCATCAAGATAGATTTATGGTTTATGAATTAGTGTATATTATGCAGGTGCTTCTGATTCTTTCATGGCTTTGATTACAGATCCTGAAAGAAGACTTATTCAAAGCAACAGGAAAGAATACTACGATCAGCGTTGGACTACAGGTAAGTCCTAAATCCTTCATTATAGATAATTCTAGATCCAATATAATCTAGAGAAATTAGTTTACATTTGTCTGTTTATTTCTAGTTATTCGTAGGATACTAGGGAGATCTGTCTTGTCCGCAAGAACGATTTATCCGCCTAACACATGCACAACATGATTTTAGAGGGTTTCTGCAACATTATAATATGGAATCATGGATCTGGAGTTTCATTGGACAATATGCTAAGAAAATAGAGATCTGGCCTCTTCAATGTATTATGGAAATAACCCGGCAAGGGTTTCTTGAGAGCGCAAGTACAAAAAGAGCATATCTAAATATTCAGCTCTGAAAAACGTAGTATTACTACAAAATTACATAAATATGGATGAATAATACAAAATAGAGATGAGAATCCCTTCCTCTATCTTTTTGGGAGAAGGGTTGGCCCTTTTCCAAGGAAACTAGCTCAAAAACAAGGGCTTTAACCTTGTTGCAGCAACTCTATGCAAAATGACGCAGTTACTGCAAGGCACTGCACTATAGGAGATGAGGAGTAGTGTGGCAAACTTCCAAGATGTGAAATAAGCCCAGAAATCTTCCTAGATGATCTCTCAAGAGAAGGAAGGCACCCTCTACTGAGAAACAAACCGGGAAGTGGTGTTATCAAACCTCCACTGCAACACCCTGTAACACAGCAATATTATTATATATAAATAATGATGAGGCTGAAGAATGGTGCTTGGCCTCAAGCCCGGATGTGGAGCAATATAGAACAGAGCTCTCCCAAGAGGAATCTCAAGGGAAGAGGTGGGATTCCCACTCGCGAACACCCTATGCTAAACATCACTGCAACCCTTCTAAATAGCAAGAGGACGCCAAGTCTAAACATACCAAGATCAAATGATCATATCCAAAAGCAAGAATAACAAAGGCTCCCATCCTCTCCATATATATCAATTGAACCTCTTCACATTGGGTCCCATCCATATGTGCCATCAAGCTCATACAAGTTTTCCTCCACCAAAATTGTGATGTTCATCAAGGAGATTCAATGTATCTAGACAGCTTTGTTGACTTGGTCAAAGTTGACTGAATCAACATGATCCCATCTCTGTTCACACCCAAGGGTGCTCAAATTAGCTGCTTATTTTTCCTCCTTTCACATTAGGAGTGTTATTGATCCTTCTAAAGAGGTTAAGGGGCCTTCCTGCCCATTTATTTACCTACCTAGTGTTGAAACAACTCTAATATTCCATTTAGCTTGAAGGCTAAATTTTTGGAATATTACATCCACACAAATCTGAATGGACTATTTCTAAGGGTGCATTTTCCCTTATGCTCTTTCCTGATGGAAAGCTTTCTCTGTGTTGTTTGCCCAAGATGCAGCCTTCACATAGGCTATCTAGTTTCTCAATCAATGGTAGTCCTTTTACCATACCTTTTATATGCAACAAATTCAGACCTCCAAAATTGAAATGTCTGAACCTCAAATGCCATAACCAGTTTTCATATTTTTCTTCTCTTTGGTAAGTCTCTTGTGTCACTGCTGCCATTGAAGCTCCTTTCTTCAAATCTTCTCTCATCTTGAGAGGAAACATTATGTTTCTTGTCATCTTCACTTGTGAAATCTTTTGTTTGCTTGGTGGTATTTCCATAATGGTACATACATCATCTTCAAAGAATACATTGTAGCCTTTCTGAATGAGTTGTCCTATGCTCAAATGGTTACACTTCATACCAGGTACATAATATACATCTAATATGGATCTCCTTTCTCCTTTCTTTGTCAAAACAATTACTCTGCATTTTCCCATGACAAAGACTTTACTATCTCTCCCGAATGTTACTTGAGACTTCACATTTTCATCTAATGTGGAAAAAATTTCCATGTTTCCAATCATATGGTTATTGCATCCTGAATCTAGAAACCATATATCTTCACTTTTCTCTTCAGCCGTATTACATGCTAAAAATAAATTCTCTTGGCTTAGAGTTTCTTCAGTAAAGTTAACACTGGGTCTATTACCCATGTCACTATGTTTCTTCCTACATTCATTTGCATAATGCCCATACTTCTTATAGTAATGACATTGGACTTAGGATCTATCATACCTTTATCCATGTGCTTGATTTTTTCCACCTTGGTGGTTGTTGCCTTGGCTTTGATTCTGACTTTGGTTGCTGCCCCTTCCACTTGTATTTGTAGGGCTGCTTCTTCCTCCTCTGTTTTGGATTATGCCTCTACATTTTCCTCTGTAGTTTAATCTGCCTTGACCTATTCCTCTTCCAAAGTACATTTGGGTCTTGAAGGCATGCTCCAAAGATGAGTCTATTGTTCTTCTCAATATTTGTTCATGTGTTATCAATGATGCATGAAGCTCATCAACAGTAAACATTGAGAGATCCTTTGTTTCTTAAATGGTTTTTACTATCACATAAAATCTTGAGGCTAAGCTTCTCAATACTTTCTCCACTTTTCTTCTTTATTCTATTGTCTCTCCATGAGATCTCATTTGGGTAACCAACCCAATCAACAATGTGAAGAATGAGTCTATTACATCAGACTCTTTCATACAAATGACTTCAAAATCTCTTCTCATTAATTGAAGCCTTGTTGTCTTTACCTTCTCCATTCCTTGATAGGCTGTCTAGAGGGTATCCCATGCATCCTTGGACTTCTTTTCTGCTGCAATTCTTGGAAATATGCTTTCATGCACTGTGTGATAGAGATAGAAGAGAGCTTTTGATTCCTTCTTCCTATTACTCTTCAGCAAATCTTTCTCTGCCTGTGTTAAGGCATTAAATTCTTGTTCATCTGCTGGTTCTTCTAAACCATATTCAACTAGCTCCCATAAATCTTGAGATGCAAATAGGGCTCTCATTATGATGTCCCAATAGTCATAGTTCTCCCCATTAAACTGTGGGAGTTGAGTATTTCCCATACTCGTGCTTGTTGGCTTGAGGGGTCCTAACCCAGGTTAGGAGGTTAAGGCTTTCCAACAAAACCCTATACTATTGGCCCTTTCGGTAGTGACCTGATTGCGCAGGCCAAAGTCTCACCCAAAGCAGTATGGGAGGGTGCTGAAACTAGGTTTCTACACCCTGGGAGAGGGTAGGTAAGTCCAGAGCTGAGTTCAACCTCCCAATTACCAAATCTTATATCACAGAGCCTAGATCTATTGAATTCCTTTGCATCCATGTGCATAATGCTAATTATAATCACAGTAATTAACAGATCATCGACTTATATGTAGCTATCATATATATTCTTGCATAAAGTATAACAGAACAGATTCAGATCATGTGTCAACGTAGCATAACAGATAACACAGTTACATTTCGTATCTAATACAGAAGCATGCATAACATAAACAGATATCAAAGACTTGCATCAACAGTGATTCCATAGATCCAGATGTTCCAACAACCTTTTACATTCATTAGAAGTTATATTCTCTTACTATACCCAAAATCCCAACTTGCGCACATAGCAGTAGCGTCTGCACATAGCAGGACTGAGGATCTCCGTGCACACAGCCAGCAGGAGTACTTTCCCCAATCCAAACAGATCCACTAATCCAAAATTCGCATCGATCTATTTTCATGCCTACCTTACAACTCAAAATGCTCATCTATATATAAATATTTAGCCTAACTTTCCTGTGGTCTGAAAACCGTGGTTTACGGACTCTAGGTCTACCTTTTGACCCATTACAATGCTTTTTGGCACTTTAACCCACCCAAAACCCCTGCGTTAGAATAAAATATGCCAAAAATATACAAAAATATGCAAAATTGTCCCAATTCACAGCCTTTGGAGGACCGTGCTCCAACAGTCCCCCAACACAATCTTGTGACTCATCCCGAGTCACTGTGGTGGTGGGGTCTCCACCTGCGCGCATAGTTGATTGATGGCCGCGATCAACAGGGGCAGCACTCCTTGACTCTGAGTAGCAACACTCTGCGCAACATCCACGAGCTTCTGTGATGTTGGTCCTTTTGTTGCAGCGGTGAAACTTTCGAGCGTCTGGTTTAGTTGCTTAATAGCAACATCAACATCCTGCGAAATCTTGAGGGCTTCGGAAGCCCAAGGCTTCAGTCGTTCACTGATAACGTGCTTCTTATGGCGGAGTTCCTCTATCTCATCTTGGAGGGCGCAGATGGTCTTCAATCGTGCCAAATGCTGAGCAAGAACCAAGGTGGTCAATGTAGCCTCTATCTTCTCGAACGCTTCCTCCTTTTGCCGCATGTCCTGATTTATTTCTCGCAGGATCGGATCGCGCTGGAACCTGGTCCATAGCTGCATGATTGTCTCCAAAATTTGGGTGCCCTATGCAACCTGCCCTGTAATGGTGTTTGTAGCCGTGGTTACCAGCACAACTTGCTAGGCCCGTATCTCCGGAGGTGTTTCTGGCTGCACTTTGGCTTGTAAATTAGCGATTTGTTGCTCCATCTGTGTTTTGACGACCCGAATTTTTGTTCTGGAGACCTTCAATGCTGTGACCAGTCCTTCAACTTTAGCTTGGGGGGTGGCTACAGCTGGGATTTCCTCTGTAACCTTTGTTCAGAGCTAGTGAATCAAGTTTTCGAGCTCCGCTTGCTGTGCGATATGGAGGGAAACTTTGACGCTCTGCGCTGCGATGGTCTGCTCGGTCGTACTGAGTTGTTGGTGCACTTGTTGGTACCAATGGTGAATCTCCTGAAATACGGTAGTGTGGAGGCCCTACAATGCCTCATGGGACAGCCTGGCTAGATTCAACTGCACCCCTGCACTGGCTGGGAGTTGCATCCCCAGGTTGGGTGGACTGATCACAAGGGCGGCGCTAGGTAGGGAGCAGAGACAAATTCCTTCTGTGACTAGCACTGCACTGCTGATTTCTAAGGGAGTACGTACTTGAATTAAACTGGTCTGCAAAGCGTGGAGCTCAGCCTAGATGGTGTCAATCGTATATTTTTGTTCTTCCTCCAAGGCAACCCATTTATCCTCTGCAGCCAGAGTGACTGTGTCCGCAATTTGTTTGAGGTCTCCATCAGTTAGCGTGACTGTCTCATCACGTTTCGCCTGCTGAGAGCACTAATTCTTTCGGCACCCTTTAACAGGCTCACCTATTCGCTTTGTGCCCTGGGGGGAGGTCATACCCCTGATGTTCAACCCTTTCGTGCCCAGATTTGGCTTCGAACCGGCCTGAGTCTCGGCCCCAGTGTCCTTCTCGGTGGTCTTCTTTAGCTGTGTATCCTTATTTGCTGCTGCGCCCGAGTATTTTCCGGTTCACTTTCTTGGGCTTGTGGTATCCTTGATGATGACAAGTGGGAGCACCTGCATCATGCTAGTTCCATCAGTGCCCCTCACGCTGGTTTTGAATTCGATCTTCAAGGTAGGAGGCCAGAGTGTAATCACACTATCAATCTCTTCGTCCGCTACCATATAAGGAAGCAAGGTCCAGGTTTTATCCTTGAGGCCTATGATCTGAATGTTGTGCATGGTAACCTAGAATGCCGCAATACTTTGTATCTATCATATACTGTTGGGGACAGCCGGGGTCAAGAATTTATGCCTGCTGCCAAGCTGCTCTAGAAGAGGACCCAGAAGACTTGGTTATCCTCTATGCGTTGTGCGTCCTTGGAGTCCCAAAGATTGGCATATCAAGCCCCTTCGCACATTTCTGGAGTGAGCTCGGGGAGGACCGACTCCGCAGGGGCTTCCCAGGTGACCAATGTTATAAGGAACAGTAACCAGGAGTAGAAAAAGGCCTTCCTTGCTCTTGAGACTCGCGGACATTGGTAAAAAACTCATCGCATAAGTATTGGGCCCAATTGAGGGAGACCCCCTTCGCACATTGGGTTGTTAACTGAATGACATAAGCAGGGGTAGTCGCGACCTGGAATTTTCACATTATCTTGCATGCTAATAACATGGTACCCAGCTACGTAGCAAGGTCACTAATAGAATTGATGACGAAGCCCCACGTATTTCTTTCCACGTGGTAGGTCTGGCACACATATTCAGTAGTTTCTCCTTCATATTTCTTGCCTACGCGCTCCAGAGGGTGTGGCCATTTCATGGGAAGGCCAGTAATTTTGTGAACCAGCGCAGCATTTATGGGGATTCTATCCCGAATCCACAGGCAGCCATCATGAAGCAGGGCGAGCAACTCGCGGGCCAGCCGATCTGTGACGTTGTAGTGGCCAAAGTGGGGCATTCCCAGTAGGCTTAGGAGCCCGGATCCAGCCAATCCACATACCCAGCACTGGGGAACAACTGTGACCTCATCATTCGCATAAATCGTTTCAAAGTACTACTCGAGGGCCAGCTCAGGGAAGGCTTTAAAATTTTCCAAGTTGTGATCATCAAATTTGATCTCATGGAGCCTTCCACAAGGGTCGCTAAGGACAGGGATCTTTCCCGGGATCAATGGATTTTGAAGATAGGTGATCAGGCCGTCCAGGTTCTTTATTGTGCGCGTCGAGGGCCTTTGCAGTCGGAAAAAGGGAGGTAACTAGCTGACCGAGTCGGCAGGCTGGGCCTCCTCCCGCGCAGCCTGAGCCCAAGGCATCGCCCGCGAGGATTTGACGTTTCTCGGGGAAGTCCTGGGCTTCCCTCCCACCCATTTCTCAGGTTTTGGGGGTTTCCCTGAGCTTTGTGCCTTTTCCTTATCCTTCCTTGTGATGGGACTGGTGTGGAGATAATGTCTTCGGTCTTGGATTCAATTGCCACCACTTCCTCTGTCTCTTGTTCCCCTAAGGATACTGGCACTGATGCTTCAGTAGGATTAGTGGCTGTCATTCTGGCGCAGAAGATGAATTCCAAATCTGGGTGGCTACTGTCAGATGGAGTAGTTTGATCAGACATGAAAGGGACACTATAGGCCCAGAAAATATTACAGCTCAAATTCGTCCGGGACAAACAAGACAAGTACAAGCTATTCACATGATACGGAACACTTGTCTAAGCTATCCTGCCCTTCTTATAGTTATTGTGATCGACCAATGGTAGGGTAAAATTCACCTGGAACTTACCATCAGGTAAACGGTAAAAAATCCCCAAACTTCGCCTTATTAAATGCCAGTCGGCCGCTCTATTCAACGGTAACTTTTTTTTTACCAGATTTTATTGTGCCAACGACTAGTTTTCGCACCTCCTATGCGCTCAACATACCTGCTACGCTTGGGTTACACACTTGTGCCTCCTGCGCATCCTCCCCCAGCACAAGTTGGTTCCCTGGGTACTTCAAAACTAGAGACGTGTTCGCCTGACATGCGCCATCCCCACAGAACCAAACCTCCTTCGTAAGCAAGTTTCATAGAGGTGTTGTGATCAGTGCATAATTTTGAACAAAATTCCTGTAATAACCTGCGTGGTCGAGAATTGAACGCAATTGTTTCCTTGCTGTAGGAGTTGCCCAATTTATGATAACTTTTTCTATTGTATTCATTTCCCCAATCTTAGCCAACGTAGGGTGCATTTCAATTTGACTTGTTCGTAGCTTGAGCGGCCTAGTAACTGTGCGCATTCCCTCTAATTATGAGACAAAAATAGCTGGTGGATCATCCTTACACTTTTCTAGGGCTAGGATGTGGCATTTGACCATGTTCGGTATCTCAGGTGCGACATACAGGTGCAATTCACCCCATGCAACCATGTCAATGTCCTGCAGAGTTGTGTCGAGCACCTCCGTTCCACCTTCTAACCTAAATGCCCCCAGAAATTCATCCTTCAAAGTCCCCCAATGGCGGGTGCGCTGATGGAGCTCCACATTTAAATACCATGCAGTGGGAAGTGGTCCCAAGCCATGAATAAACATATGAACACACTCTCTGGTAGTCCTGTCGCACCACTGTTCTATCTAAGAAAACATATATTCACGTGGGTCTCCTGGCACAAGGAACTTCTTGACTCGTACCTCAGCTGGGGCTTCAAATCATAGGATCATCATATCCCGAGAGTCCTCCCAATCCTGGAATTCTTCCTTATGCGTGTCCCACCACCACGTAGGTGTTTCATGCATGAAAATATTAAGGGCCCATAGCCTTCGTTCTCTTGGAACCTCAGCTTTGAATGCTCGTAAAAATGGCTTAACATTACCAGAACCATTAAAATAAGGTAGGTCTCTTACCTCTGAGGAAACACAGCAGAAGTCCTTTGTGACCTGAAGACATCGCAACGCAGAGACATCATGTAACCAGTTTTGCCAGTTCTCTATCTCCCCATCGGAGTCGGAGAAGCATTCATTGTCCTTTTCCCAACAGAGTACTCCATCCTCCATGGGGTTGATCCAATCTTCATCCCGCACAGTCAACTTATATATGTGATCCACATCCTCTTCATCATGCACTGGCTCTCTGTATCGTTCGTCTTCCGCATGATCTAATGGTACTATCACCCTTGTACCATTATTTTCAAACACAATGCTTCTCTTATTCAAGTTAATGATACTGCCCATATCTATGGCCCAATCTAACCCTAGAAGCGCAGGGTAGGGGTCCGCATCTTCTGCAATCTGAATGACTTCAAAATCAGCCAAGACCTTGACCCTTGCGATATCAACTACAATATTCAACAGTTTCCCCAAGGGTATGATCTTGTGCTGATTGGCCATACGCAGATGGATAGTGGACCACTCCAACTTGGGTTCTCCCATTCGCTGCGATGTTTTCTTTGGTAGTACATTTGCATCTGACCCCAGGTCCAAAATAACCTGATCCATTTCGTAATAACCGATCTACGCTGTCAATCGCATCTCCCTACCGGTGCGTTTCTTATATTTGTATAGTTTGTGTATATCCCTGACTTTCGGCGGTAGGTTAGGTCATATTGCGCAGCTATCTATTAATTCCTGAAGATTTTCCATGGCCTTTGGGTTGTGCAGTAGCTTCATACATGTCTGCAAGAAGGGTTTTGTTGAGATATAAAAGGTGTCTTTTTAACGCCTATTTATCCTACATTAATTATCAATCCAGGTATGATTTTTTATTTCAAGAGTGTACTCTGTCTGAGGCTACAATTCAATCTAAGAGTAATGCCTTGTAATATGTAGTACAGTGTTCTAAATACAAAAGTAAACGGATGCTTGGAAATGAAATCTAATTACAATAACATGAACTCAAATGCTCTAAAATCCAATCATTCAATAGGAAAACATCAATCGATGATACAGTAGCAATAACTCATTCCTATAGAAATTGATGCAATTGAAATCAAACTGGAACAAAACAATCAATCTGGGAATGAGGAAGCAATAACCAGTGTTCTCTATAGTTAACAGTCTTGCTTTTAAAGCAATTAAAAGGAAATAGAAATTGAACTAAAGATGTTATTTAAAGTAAACTAAGAAAACTCTTTAAAACCAAACTCTTTGTAATATGTGAACTAATGAATTGGAATTAAAAAACACACTGGAATTGAACAACAATGTAAATGAGTATCAAACTGTAACTTAAACGAATCGAACAACAAATACTAACTAATGAATCAAATAGCCAAGTCTATGGAACAAAAAATCCCATTGAACAACAATCTGTAATTAAGAGAATTAAACAGCAATCAGAACGGAACAACAAATGGAATCAAATGTTGAACAACAAAGCTCTGTTAAAGCATAACAAGATAAATGATACAGGCATGAGGATTCTTGTTAGAATGGAACAACGATGCGATTCATCAATGTAACACGCCAATATCCATAAGCAATTAAACAGCAAACCGATTAACTTGCAAACTGTAATAAAAGAAAATATGAACTATCTCACAACAATAATGAAAAGATAGAGATACAAACAGCGGATCTATCCACCAGGGTCGGGCCCGTAGCCACTAGTGAAACGCCGCTGGGCTTTACTCCAGAGTTAAGAAATGGAATAGAAACACATTCTTGTATTAATCAAACATAAATAACGTTTACATCAGTTTCTCTTCGATCACGAGAGTCAAGGAATTACAAAGTTACAAAAAGAGAGTTTAATCATCAAATCCCTTTTCATACATAATACATGCTCTCCTTTTATAATCAGAAAGAGGAGAAATTAAATAGTAACTATGATCCCTCATAACAATATTGGATTTTCCCTTACCAATTGATCAACAAGAAAATATATTTCCATCAATCTTTCAACAAGAGCAAGTCGAATTTGGATTTGCAGCTGAGATAATTTGGAGGACGACTGCAACACTAAATCTAAGAAAATCATGCTCAAAGAACCTTCTGTTTCTCTCAATACATGCCGAATTTGGGCAAACCATTCATTAATAAAGTTAACTCAGTTCGTTCTAGACAAAACCCATGTTCCGGATTTTCCAGATTCTTCTCCGTTTGCCGAGAATATCAACCGCAAAACTGTCACTTCTTATTCTAGCGAATTTCTGAGTTGGAGTATTGAATGATGGGTTGGAGATCAAATATGTAATCTAGCAAATATCTTGGAGGCTAAAATCGTGAGTGCTGTTACAAAATATATTAATAAACCATCATTGATAAAATTATGCATAATAATAATCAATTTATTAAAAATAAAGGAGAAGAAATAATATTTATCCATAAGAGCATAAATAATTATAAAATGGATTTATATGATAAATTATGATAAAATTACATGATAAAGAAGAGTAGAAATGGATGAAATAAGTGTTAAAAAGTGGTCGTATTCGCGGCCCAACATACCCCCAAACTGAATATTACATGTCCTCATGCAACTCAAAGAAAAAAACCCATGTGTTGACCAAGCAGAAAAAATTGTTCATCCCAACTCATGAAATGGATGAAACAAATGAATTTTCCCCCAAATAATGAATATTAAATTTTAGCAATCTTGATGAAGGCATAACAATCTTTATAGTTGATGTTCAACTATATGTATATGAAGTTGTAGAAAAATGTGACATAAGTAACATCAAACTTTATTAACCATTTTCTCAAAAATCAGATCGTTTTGATGCATGGATCATGAGATATAAACAAAATGATTGTAGGTGATAGTGCATAATTTTCAAAATTTTATGAACTAATTTAGCGTGGAATTATCTGGATTTGTGTATTTTAATTATACCTCTTTGTTATTCAGAAATTACAAGAATTCAGTTCATAGTTTTAAAGATATATGCAAATCAATTTCTGCACTGTATAAAAATGAAATTGTATGCCTTAAACGAGAAAGAAAGTAGAAAACATCCATCATGTGTAGCAATTCCTCCCCCAAATTGAAGAATTAGCATGTCCTCATGCAATGCTAGAAAACAAAGAGAGGTGGTTGCTACAATCTGTTGAAATCGATGCTTGGTGTAAAACAACATGGAATAAGGGAGGTGTTGAGAATGAATAAGAATATCAATGGATGATAAAGAATATTACTGACATGGTCATAATAAAGAAATGAAAGAAAGCAACACTCCCCCAAACTGAAAGATGAGATGTCTCTGAGAAATGGGAAATGGTAAAGATGTGGAATGAATGATGATAAATAATGTTCAATGGATTCCATGAAATTCTCCTAAATTCGTAATAAATCAGAAAATTATGTTATTTTACCTCAAGTGTTACCTCCGAAAAAAAAAATGTGGAATGACATGTAGAGACTGGCCTTTGTTGAAGCTGATGTAGGCTGAGCGGATACTGAAAGTGATGCAAAAGGTGGAAGCCATGCAAGCACATCATGTCTAAATAATTGTGCGCATTCATGAGCCATTGCTGTTAGTTGCAATAGTATGGTCATGCTACAAATAGAATCCCCCCCCCATATTTTTTGTTCTCCTTTAAACAAATCACTATTCTGCATGCAATTTTCTTGAATCCACAATGTTAATTTTGAAGAGCAAAAAATAAGATGTATGCCAAAAGTTCAATCAGCAAAAATTATGTAGAAATGTAGTATGAATATTGTGGCAAATCAGCAAATTATGGCAGCACACTGCGCAACAATTATACAACATGGAAAGGCATACATACTTATGATATGATCAAAAAATTATCGCATTACTGAAATCAATGCATATTTTGAAATCGTGAGTAGATATGGAAATGTTTATGTAATGATTCGAAAATAAGGGAAAAAGACAGCTGATGTGAAAAAAATACTTATGTGGTCATTATCCACATAAACCATTATGATCGATTTATAAATAAATTGCATGCATAAAGAGGTTCCGAAAAAAGGGTTTAGGAGCATAATTTCATTTGATATTAGATAAAGATATAAGAAAAGGATTTATCATTACTATTGATTTGTGAAAAATATGACTCCAATACCATCAACAGAGCTATGTTGCCCACAGGTGTCTATAACCTTGAAAAAATTGTTTTCTCACCCTTGGAACCATTATCCTTTATTTATGCCTAGGAAAGTGCTGTGTGATGTCATGATGGAGGCCACTGTGCTAGCTTGGGAACCAGATGAATCACAATGCCATTCACTAGGAAGGAGTGAAAGGTGGGCAAGCCGGCTCGTGATGAAACCTCCTGTTTCAAGGACTTTTTATTTTTATGAGTTGTCCATTGGATCATATCCCTGGTGTGGTGGCCATAATGGGAATGCCACTTCACTGCTCCCTTATAATCATGAGAGGCTGACTCTTGATGAGACCTCCTATCCTCCATTTACCATATCATAGAATTGTTAGTAATCATATAGAGATTTTTTTATTTATTTTTCTTTACATATAGCACTTCCCTATTTATATATAAAAGGTGGCTTAACACTCCTTAAGAGTAGGCATGGTGGAAGAAGTCTGAACATCTCAATAGAGAAAATATACCCTTATTCTTATTCAATGAAATAAAAATTAAAGAAATTTATGAGAATTTAGGGAAGAACCAACATGATAAAGATAATCGATCATATTAATTTTAGTGAAAATAAATACATCAAAGGGATATATATGGTTGTGTCCTTTCCTTTTTCTTATCACTACAAAAAAAATTCTTAAAAATGATGATTTCTCTTGATTAGCTGATTCCAGTAACCTCTAATTTGTGTATCCTTGCATAAATTGTATGTTTGTCTTTCAAAGAGTCATGAAAATTTGTTGAAGATTGCAACAAGAAACAGTGAAGGAGGCATCCTGAAACATCTTTCCGATCCTAGTTGGAAAGTGATCACCTAAACTAGGTGGGGGCCACACAAGTGATTTTTGTCGCAAAGTCTATTTTTAGACATATGGATCATGGTCTATGAGTTGCAGGATGCTATTTATGGATAATTGGTCAAGTTGGTAAAAATAGATGGACCTCTATTTTTAGATATTGGGCGAAGTCTATTTTTAGACTGCCAGTCTAAAAATAGAACAGTCAAATATTATTAACCCTTAATAATATTTAGACTACAAACATTATCTTATCCTCTTGGAGCACTTCAGTTTGATGCCTGGATGTGGCACATGCAGCTGACAGAAGGAAATACGCTTTTCCTAAAGGTTAGTTGAGCTATTGCATGGTTGACTTCAGTTAGAACTCATGTGGCAGAGTTTGGTGGAGTTGATGAGACAGTTGGTGGAGTTGTGTTCGGTTTAACTTAGTTGAACTAGTTGTATTTAGTCTAACTGATAAATACACTAGTGATGAGTGGTGTGAATTAATTATTAATTAATTCACTAATTATTAAATCATAAATCAACTAAAGAACACATCAGTTAACTGCAATGCATGGACAGTTCAGTGGAGACCAGTGTTAGAGGTGGGTGAAAGGGTGAGTGTGGCTATCAGTTGTGACTATACTTGTGCATGAGATTTGCACACACATTGATTGAGATTTCCAATGAGGATTGCGCAGTACAAGCCAAGGAGATTCGAACTTGGAACTCATTCATTCACATCTTGGATTGCGCAGTAGAGGCAGGCAGACTTGTGGAGAAGATTTGAACCTTTGACTTGTTCAAATCTGAGCTAGTTTGTGTGTAACTTTTGGAGATAGTACTGAGTACTTGTGAGGAGTATTGTACTATGATTGTTACATGTTCTCTATCATTATAATATACAGATAGTTGGTGGTTTTCAGCTATCAGCTTTCCCCATTACATACTGTGTTATATGTGTGCTTGATTATGATTTAATGTGCGCATGCGACTGCTTCTATTTCCGCATATTGATGATCAATTATAGAAGAGGTTATGTATTATGCATGAAGCTTAAATAGTGTGTAATCGGGATAATCTCGGTGAATAATTCAGCTATTATTCAAATTTCTACATGGTATCAAAGCGAGAATTGATCATCGGATCTATTACAGTGATTACAATTTATTTCGGTAGACAGAGTCTGTAAGCGGGCCAGGTAGCCTCTGGATCCATCGTTTCTCTGAAAGTTGATATATCCAGTAAATGCCCCTACAGTCGATCTCTGTGCTAGAAATACTTTGTTCTCACATATCGGAAGCGGTTGAGTTTTGAGCTGGTGGAATTCGAATTTGCAGCAGAATTTGGAATTCGAATTTGCAGCAGTTTTCTTGGTGTCGAAGTCAAAATGTCTTTCAACGGATTGCGACTAGAGTATGCCCTTGAGGGTAGCTCAAATTATGTTGCATGGAAGGACAAAATGGAGGCGGTATTAGATGATAACGGGCTGAAGGAGCTCATAGAGGCCGAGGTCCCAAAGCCTACTGATGCTGCTCAAGTTGAGGCTTGGCAAAAGAAGATGGAAAGGTGTCGAAGGATTCTATTGGAGGGCGTGAAGGATCACATAGTATCCAGCTTGCATGAAAAAGCTTCTCCATACTTGATGTGGAAAGCGTTGAAAGAATTGTTCCAAAGCAAGAGCGACCAGAGGAAGTTGGCATTCAAGGATAAACTCATGAAAATAAAGATGGAGAAGAATGACACTATTCCGGCATACTTGACAAAGTTTGTCCACCTCAGGGATGAGCTTGGGAGTGTAGGAGTTAGTGTGGATGATGAGGACTTGGTGAGCTTGGCTCTCCTTGGTCTTCTGAAGAGTTGGCATTCCTATGAGGATTCTGTCAATGGTCGGGAGAAATTTCCAGGATGGGGATGACTTGGTCGGATCTTTTGCAAGAGGAGATAAGGTGGGGTACTGTGGATGGATCTTCATCAAAGGTACCCGATGAAGAAGATTGCGCTTTGGCTGCCAAAGCAAGGAAGGGGAAGGGCAAGAAGAATGCTTAATTAAATCAAAAAAGAAGAGGAAAGAGCGTGACATGTCCAAAGTGAATTGTTTTCACTGTCACGATCATGGACATTACGCCACGAATTTTCCACAGAAGAAGAAGAACAAGCAAAGTTGTTGAGCCGCAATTGGTGAGGCTCTTGCCCGCAATTCTGAGCCGGACTTCTACGGATCGCATGCATGGTGTCTAGTGCATTGGGATCGGGGTGGTACTTTGATAGTGGCGCTTCCTTTCACATGACGGGAGATGTGAATCTTTTCAGCGACTTGGTGGAGAAAGATCTCCAGTTGCATGTTGAGTTGGGCGACAATGGATGATACAATGCGACCGGCATTGGTACCATAACATTTCATAGGAAGTCAGGTAAACTCATTCTTTTACAAGATGTAGTGCATGTTCCAGGTTTAAAGAAGAATTTGATCTCAGTCGCAATGTTAGAGGATAAAGGGTATGATGTTGTCTTTAGTGAAGGAAAATTTTTCCTTCGGCACAAGGCAACAGGACAAGTCAAGAAGGTTGGGATTCGAGCCAAGAATCTCTACATACTTCAAGTAGATGGGATGTCTATAGAGCTTCCTACTGTTGGGAAGTGCGAGAAAGACATGCAATTGATGCTTGAGAGGGAGCAAGTTTTGCATGCAGGTAAGAGTGAACCTCAGGATGTGGAGCAACCATAAGATGAGGATCATGGAGTGGGAGAAACCACTCATGCGGAGAAATTTCGTGCCAGATGGGCAGATGGAGTGCATGCAGCTATACCACCAGGTGAGAGGTGGGGCGACATGCATGATTAATCCCAAGAGGAGATTTCTGGGCAGGATTCATGAGATGGTGTGGATCTCATGAATTGAACCTGGCTACGAGGTGCCCACAAATGCTGTGCCAGCAGGTACGACGCTGATTGATGCAGGCAGATCAAAGTGACAGTGTCGGATACTGGAGCGCGGATCAGAGTTGACAGCAAGTGCAAGACTGCATGGGTGCAAGAGTTCAACAGCGCAGTGGTTCCTAATGACATGTGCAGTTGGTACCAGCAGAAGTCGAAGACTTTGATGATAGATGCATCAGACTAATTGAGTTGTTTGGAGCCTATTCAGTTTCGGAAGAGTTGCAGAGCAAATGCATGGAGTTGCATGGCGCTTGTGAAGGTTGCAGGGCGAATGCATGGAGTTGCATATCGCATGCAAAGACATTCCTTTCTTGTTGAGAGGGAGTGTTGAATATTGCAACAAGAAACAGTGAAGGAGGCATCCTGAAACATCTTTCCTGACCTTAGTTGGAAAGTGATCACCTAAACTAGGTGGGGCCCACACAGGTGATTTTTGTCGCAAAGTCTATTTTTAGACCATATGGATCATGGTCTATGAGTTGCAGGATGCTATTTATGGATGATTGGTCATGTTGGTAAAAATAGATGGACCTCTATTTTTAGATATTGGGCGGAATCTATTTTTAGACTGCCGGGCTAAACATAGAACAGTCAAATATTATTAACCCTTAATAATATTTAGACTATAAACATTATCTTATCCTCTTAGAGCACTTCAGTTTGATGCTTGGATGTGGCACATGCAGCTGACAGAAGGAAATACGCTTTTCCTATGGGTTATTTGAGCTATTGCATGGTTGACTTCACATAGGACTCATGTGGCGCAGTTTGGTGGAGTTGATGAGACAAATATGGAGTTGTGTTTGGTTTAACTAGTTGAACTAGTTGTATTTAGTCTAACCGATAAATACACTAGTGATGAGTGTGAACAATTATTAATTAATTCACTAATTATTAACTCATAAATCAACTAAAGAATACATCGCTACATCAGTTAATCGCAATGCATGGACAGTTCAGTGGAGACCAGTGTTAGAGGTGGGTGAAAGGGTGAGTCTGCTATCAGTTGTGACTATACTTGTGCATGAGATTTGCACACACATTGATTGAGATTGCCAATGAGAATTGTGCAGTACAAGCCAAGGAGATTCGAACTTGGATCTCATTCTTTTCTCATCTTGGATTGCGCAGTAGAGGCAGGAAAACAGTGGAGGAGATTTGAACCTGTGACTTGTTCAAATCTGAGCTAGTTTGTGTGTAACTTTTGGAGATAGTACCGAGTACTTGTGAGGAGTATTGTGCTATGTATTGTTACATGTTCTCTATCATTATAATATACAGATAGTTGGGGGTTTTCAGCTGTCAGCTTTCCCCATTACATACTGTGTTATATGTGTGCTTGATATGTTTTAATGTGCGCATGCGTCTGCTTCTATTTCCGCATATTGATGATCAATTGTAGAAGAGGTTATGTCTTATGCATGAAGAATAAATAGTGTGTAATCAGGATAATATCGGTGAATAATTAAGCTATTATTCAAATTTCTACAAAATTCACAAAAAGTCCTAGAAATGTTGTTTTAAAAACAAGAAAAATTCACTCAAAAAGTGTTGTTCCTTTCGAAAGGAATAGAAAAAACAATCTGCGAAAATGTTGTTCCTTTCGAAAGGAACAACAAAAAAAATCGGCAAGAATGTTTTTCCCTAAAAAAAGAACAAGAAACAATCAATCTGAATGTTGTTCCTTTGGAAAGGAACAAGAAGAACAAATACAAAAACATGTTGTTCCTTTTGAAAGGAATAGAAAAACAAGCGGGAAATGAGTTCTTTTGAAAGGAACAGCAAAAACATACAGCAAAAATGTTGTTCTTTTTTAAAGGAACAACAAAATTAATCAGCGAAAATGTTGTTCCTTTTGGAAGGAACCAACAAAAATAAACACACAAACGCATTGATTCTTAAGAGGAATGGTTGTTGTTCCTTAAGAGGAACAACATGAAAAATAAAGGCACACAAAAAAGTAGGGAATATCAAAGAAAACACACGCATAAATTGCTGTAGGGAACAGCAAAGGAAAAAAAATAGAGGAAAGAACAAATCCATTGTCAAGCAAATCCAATCAACTAGAAAGGAAAAGGTAAATTTTTACAGAATTTGTGTTGTCGAAGAATTGCCTTCTGAAACTTGCATGGTGGCGTTCTTATTGTTCAATTTCCAATGGAGCAGAAACTACAATTTGAAGGGATCAACACCTGAAACACAAAAACATAAAATAAATCAGAAAAGAAACAACACTTTATAAAGTTACAACAACTATGATGTTATTTCCTAAGGGAATATCAATCTGTTAATGGAAAAAAATGATCTTTTTGAAAAATGTTTTGGCAGCAGTGGCATGAATCTTAAAATAGAAACCAATTCTTCATTTCTTCTGTTATGAATCTTTTAGGCAATGAACTAGATGAAATTCCCTTCTTTCACTAAAATTTCTTTCAAGAATCGCTCGTCCATAAATTGACCTTCTTTGTTCTACTAAGACCTGCAAAAAAACAAGTGTCTACTTGTAATAAAACATTAAATCATGGAGAAAAAGAGGTGCGCAGGCTCCCCTAATCCGATAATTATGCAAAAAACTAACAATTATTTATTCTGTAGAACAAATCCATGGACAAAGTAAAATTAATTTATTACCTGCGGGAGAGTAGTGGCCAATCATGCTAACCAACAGTGTTTCAATCATAACTTCTTTGTTTTTCGTCCGATTTGAGTGATTCAAAAGCCAAATGAGAGATAATTAAAATTTTTATCTCCAATAGAAACAGGTTTTAAAAATTCAATGCTATGATATGTCAAATTTTCTTAGAACAACCTGCATAATAGAGTCATTTTCGATTTTCCAGCTTAGACCAACAGTTGATATTTCAAGCATAAATTTTTCGTTTGATGGTGGATTGAACCAATTCAAATTGGAGATTAAATTATATTAATTTATTGATATCCAATAGAAACAGGTTTTGAAGAAAATAATAATTTATGGGTCAAATACGCTAGTGAACAGCCGAGAAAACAGAGTTTCAAGAGTGTTGATTTATGAAAGGCAGTCAGTATTTTGTTCATAAATTCCGCATACGATATCGAAATCGAGTGATTAAAATTGACTTGTAAACTATATTCATAGAGGAATCTCCCATAGAAATAGGTTTTGAAAATATATTCATTTAGGCCTCCAAAAACTTACTGTCCCAACTCTGTTGTTGAGCTACCTACTAGACACCCTGTCAATGTTTTGGTTCTAAATTTTTTGTTTCAAATCCAAATGGAGTGATTCAAATTGAGTTGGAAAGTAGAAATCAAGGGCTACTTAGGATAGAAATAGGTTTTAAAAATATTCACTTTTGGTCCCCCAAAACATGACTGTCCCAACTCTGTTTTCAGAAATTTGATCTAGCCCGCAAGCCAAAAAAATGATACTCAAGGAATTTTTCCATATTGGTGATAAAAATAAATATGAGTGTTTGTAGAATTTTTATTTTCAATATAATGCATCATCATACACAAATAAATTAAAATATTTATCACCGATGTTGATTTCCACAGCGTGTTGCAACAAAAATAACTATTTTTACAAAAATAAAAAATAAAAATGTGTTTATTTTATTTCCTTATTTATTTTAATTTTTTACACTAGCCTACTATGATTTGGAAAATGAATATGATTATGTATAAGAGTATTTCTAGTGGAGCCATTTTCTAACTAAGGCTTCAAGTATGTACATACCCAAATTTGAAAAATGCATGTTGATAAATAGTAGGGTATGAGAAGCCAACTTCCCTTCTTGTAAAAAAATTGGGTGATAATTCTCAATTTCTTGGGAATCTTGCTCAGTCTCTTCTGTTTAGCTATGTACCTCAACAAAGGCTATAGATGGTGACTCTGTGGCCTGAAGGTAACTAGTAGGTTGTCTAGAAATAACTTTCGTAGGTCCTACTGATGGCTTAGATTCATTTTTCTTAAGAATTTCGTCAATAAAGGTCGTTCTCCCAAGGATCACAGGTCCTTTAGGTTTTTCAGGTTTGGGAGGAATGTTGTCTTGTTTAGCTTTTATATTCATTAAAAAAAAACAAGCCTTCATTCCTACCTAAAGAAAGAAATTTACCCAATTCTGCTGTGAAGCGGGCTGTGAGCAAGTATGTTCCTTGCTCGGTGCGCAGGTTCTTACCTTCCGTCTTTAATATCCAATTCTTCCCAAGCAGAAAAAAAGGTCAAATGTGCATCACTCCTTCTAAATGGCATACACTCTCCCCGACAACGACGCCAAAATGTTGAGTGCATAAAAGGTGTCTTTTTAACGCCTATTTTTCCTACATTAATTATCAATCCAGGTACGATTTTTTATTTCAAGAGTGTACTCTGTCTGAGGCTACAATTCAATCTAAGAGTAATGCCTTGTAAGATGTAGTACAATTTTCTAAATACAAAAGTAAACGGATTCTTGGAAATGAAATCTAATTACAATAACATGAACTCAAATGCTTTAAAATCCAATCATTCACTCGGAAAACATCAATAGAGGATATAGTAGCAATAACTCGTTCCTCTAGAAATTGATGCAATTTAAATCAAACTGGAACAAGACAATCAATCTGGGAATGAGGAAGAAATAACTAGTGTTCTCTACAGTTGACAGTCCTACTTTTAAAGCAATTAAAAGGAAATAGAAATTGAACTAAAGCTGCTATTGAAAGTAAACAAAGAAAACTCTTTAAAACCAAACTCTTTGTAATTTGTGAACTAATGAATTGGAATTGAACAACACACTGGAATTGAACAAAAATGTAAATGAGTAGCAAACTGTAACTTAAACGAATCGAACAGCAAATACTAACTAATGAATCAAATAGCCAAGTCTATGGAACAACAAATCCCATTGAACAGCAATATGTAATTAAGAGAATTGAACAGCAATCAGAACGGAACAACAAATGGAATCAAATGTTGAACAACAAAGCTTTGTTAAAGCGTAACAAGATAAATGATACAGGCATGAGGATTCTTGTTAGAATGGAACAACGATGTGATTCATCAATGTAACACGCCAATATCCATCAGCAATTAAACAACAAACCGATTAACTTGTAAACTGTAATAAAAGCAAATATGAACTATCTCACAACAATAATGAAAAGATAGAGATACAAACAACGAATTGATCCACCAGGGCCGGGCCCATAGCCACTAGTGAAATGCCACTGGGCTTTACTCCAGAGTTAAGAAATGGAACAGAAACGCATTCTTGTATTAATAAAAAATAAATAGCATTTACATCAATTTCTCTTCGATCACGAGATTCAAGGAATTACAGAGTTACAAAAAGAGAGTTTAATCATCAAATCCCTCTTCATACATAATACATGCTCTCCTTTTATAATCAGAAAGAGGAGAAATTAAATAGTAAATATGATCCCTCATAACAATATTGGATTGTCCCTAACCAATTTATCCACAAGAAAATATATTTCCATCAATATTTCAACAAGAGCAAGTCGAATTTGGATTTGCAGTTGAGATAATTTGGAGGACGGCCGCCACAGTGAATCTGAGAAAATCGTGCTCAAAAAACCTTTGGTTTCTCTCAATACAGGCCGAATTTCGGAAAACCATTCATTGCTAAAGTTAATTCGGTCCGTTCTGGACAAAACCCATGTTCCGAATTTTCCAGATTCTTCTCCATTTGCCCAAAATATCAACCACAAAACTGTCACTTCTTATTCCAGCGAATTTCTGAGTTGGAGTATTGAATGATATGCTGGAGATCAAATTTGCAATCTAGAAAATATCTTGGAGGCTAAAATGGTGAGTATTGTTACAAAATATATTAATAAACCATCATTGATAAAATTATGCATGATAATAATCAATTTATTAAAAATAAAGGAGAAGAAATATAATTTATCCATAAGAGCATAAATAATTATAAAATGGATTTATATAATAAATTATGATAAAATTACATGATAAATAAGAGTAGAAATGGATGAAATAAGTGTTAAAAAGTGGTCGTATTCGCGGCCCCACAGCTTTGACCTCCTCTATCCGCCTCGAGGCTTACAAGTACCGAGGAAGTGATACCTTTGCCTCGTTGTACCCTTACGAGCTGCGATAAATGTTTCTTTTGCCCTATTTAGGTCCAAACCTTCTTTTCTGCTAACTGTTGGTCAGATCATAGGTTCAGGCGCAGCCTTCTCCCCAGGTCCTCCGGTGGCCATTCCACTGCGTGTTATGAAATTTACGCTTGGATCTTTGTCTCGCATTTCAGCCTTAACCCTCTGCACATTCTGCATAGGTGTTGGTTGCTTCTCCTGCATCTTTGTTATCAAGATTGGACAGTCTTAAATTGCATGGACCAGTTGTCTACAGTATCGACAGGACTGCCTTTTAGGGTTCGTACAGTCTTTTGCAAAGTGCCCTACTTCTCCATAGTTGTAACAGATCAGTAGCACTCGTCCCCGACCTGCGCTTCCTTCAGGATCAAATAAAAAATTGAATTTTTGTCCTCCTTCTGCTCAGGTTTGCAGTTGGGGTTATCTCCAATAGGAAACACATCTAATTTAGAGCACCCAAAAACATCTAAATATCGAAGGTTTGTGGCGTGCTCCAACCCCCATATGCTCTTCAGCTTCTCACATCCCTCTACAAACAAGTACTCCAAAGATCTCAATAAGTCCATACTTTGCAGTTCATCTAATTGAGAGCAGCCAGAAACATGTAACACTTGAATTTTTGTGGCCTGCTCCAACCCCCTTATGCTCTTCAAGTTGGCACATCCCTCTGCAAACAAGTACTCCAAAGATCTCAATAATTCCATATTTGGCATCACATCTAATTGAGAGCACCCAGAAACATCTATATATCGAATTTTTGTAGCCTACTCCAACCCTTGTATGCTCTTTAGCTTAACACATCCCTTCACAAAAAACTCCTCCAAAGATGTCAATAATTCCATACTTGGCAAACAAATCCTCCAAAGATGTCAATAATTTCATACTTGGAAGCTCATCTACCTCAAAGCACTCATAAATATATATAAAAGTCGAAATTTTGTTGGATCCTCTAACCCCATATGCTCTTCAGCTTTGCACATTCCTTTGCCCACAAGTACTCCAAAGATGTCAATAATTCCATACTTGGCAACTCATCTAATAGAGAGCACCCAGAAACATTTAACACTTGAATTTTTGTGGCCTGCTCCAACGCCCATATGCTCTTCAACTTAGCGCATCCCTTTGCCCTCAACTGCTCCAAGTATGTCAATAATTTCATACTTCGAAGCTCATCTAACTGAGAGAATCTAAAAACATCTAAATATCGAAGCTTTGTTGCCTGCTCCAACCCCTTGATGCTCTTCAGCTTAGCGCAACCCTCTCCCCATAGCTCCTCCAAGGACATCAACGTTTCCATACTTGGGAGCTCTTCTCACTGAGTGCACCCACTAACATCTATCCGATGATGTTTTGTTAGCTGATCTGATCCCCATATGCTCTTTAATTGCACACATCCATCTACTCGCAACTCCTCTAAACGTACAAGGCACTGCAAGAAAGATATTTATAAGTGGATCATGATTATCATCTATTAAACGTTTCAAATCCTTCCAAGACAATCTATTGATAATAGTCAGCAAACACAAACGTTTACACAACAACTTTCAATTTACCATGATTCTTGTTGCCACAATGTTTTTAATTTTTCCCTAGACACATGAAGAAACCTTAAGTTCTGCATTGGAATCAGAGGAAAGAGAAAAGAGTATGGACACTTTTTCCAGCAAAGCCATACGATATTTAGGAGATTTTCACTACTCTGAACACATTCCAAGAGAGAACCTTCAGTATCAACAAAGTGTAACCTGGTCATTTGAATACCCTCAAATTCATCCACATCATGGTATTCGCTAAGAACCAGTCTAATTCCCCGCACGGCTATTTTCTGCTCATCATAAAAAAAATTGATAGTTATTAATGCTCATTCATTCTTGTAATATAATGAACCCCCATATTTTTGGATTAATATATAAGAGGATTTGAGTGATTGACTACTTACCATTGATTGCAGCAATAAGTCATCAAAATGGCAAAACCGATGTGGCTGTGAAACAGTGGCCTCACATATTCCAAGATCCCTTAGGTGGGCGTGCATAGGTATCTGATTCCAACCATCCACTTCCACTAGACATTTGTTCTATAGATTTTGAAATGCTAACCAGCCTCCCCATTTTGAGATGTTCCATATGCCAATGGCCATATCCCTATTTTGTCCTATGAAAAAACATGCAATATCTAAGAATACTTGTTTTTCCTCTTTATTTAAGGCGTCGTAACTAATTCGAAGCCTTTCTTGTATATGTTTGGGAAGTATCTTTTGAAGTTGAACCAAATGCGAATACCAATAAGACAGGTCATTGTTTCGATGGAGAAGTGCACCGAACACTTTCAAAGATAGTGGCAATCCATCACAGGCATTTACGAAGTCATAGGTCAAGTTTTCAAATTTTGGGAGTGGATATGATTGGACGAAGGTGTTAGCCACCCATAAAATTCTGTCATATCAGATGGTGGCTAAATAATGTTGGATAGCCTTCAAGAAACAATTTCATGATTAAAATTGCTGATACTTGAAGACTTTTGATAATGTCCTATCCTTGGTTAATATTCATTATTGTTTCCATTCAGAACTCAGAAATCCTACTGATTTCTAAAAGCCAAAGTACTTCTGCAAAGGACCCTTTTCCCTTTTTATTCTTTCCACCACTAACCTCATTTTCTATTCTCCATTTCCCATGAAAACCCCACAATTTCATGTTTCTCCCTTTTTCATTTCATTAAAATCCCTTTTATAAAGTTAAAACCCACTATTTTGACCTTACCGAAAGCCTTTATCTCCTTAAAAAACCATTAAAAACCATAGAAAACACACTTTTTATATGCGTTGGACTTAAGCCCCTCAGGCTAAGCCCCACACCTTTTTCTCTCCATGTGACCCGACGCCGTGACTGAAGCGTTTCCCCTGTGGGGGCTTTGCTCTATCTGTAGGGTCAAACCTTGGTGCCCCCGTAGTTGACTCCTCGGGATGGGTAAAGACTTAATCTAACGGCTGACATTCACTACGGGGGGTTGCTCCAAAAGTCTCGTGTCCGTACACCTTGGCCCCCCGCAGTTCATCTCTGCCATTCGATAAAAAACCAATCGACGGAGCGGAACTGTTTCCCGTGGTGGTCCCCGCGCCTGCGTTCATTTTGTGAAAACCGGTGGTTTCATTCCGCACCACCCATCCATAGCCGGCGGTATTTCCCGCGGACCCAGCGATTCCACACGCCTCTTGACACGTGTCCTTTGTACCATTCCAAAACCGTTGCATAAAGCCATTTCCCCGCGCATTATCCATCGGACGAAGGCCACCCAGCGGAATCAATGATAGCCGTTAGATCGAGACCTCCGCATCCAACGACTGTCCCTCGCTGAAGTCACCCGCCCTTTAACCAAGTTGCATGTGTTTTAGCTGGGCCCCGGCGCAGCTGAAAAACCATCTCCGCCGTCAATCTCTACAGATCGACGGCTCACATTCAAATACCTGATTCTGTAGCCCAGTCAAGCTCCCTCCACCGCTAACTTTTCCGATTGCTCCCGACCGTCGATCATAGCGCAATCGACGACTCAGATTTCCCCGCTCCTCTGCACGCCCTCTGATGCAGATCTACCCATATAAACGCAAGATTTCCTCATTTTGTTTGTTTTGTGCAGGTTTAAGGTTTTTTCGATTTTAATGGAGAAATTTCGTGGGACGAGGATGACGATACTCTGCCTGTTGAGTACCTTAGAGAAATTGTCCACAGGGTGCAGTACTTTATTGTCAACGAGGTTTCATAAGACTTTGTTGTTATATGCCCTTGTTAAACCTGGAAAACAACCAAGAAATCACAGAGAAAGAGTATCAGTCGCAAGAAAGGATCCGAGCGGGAGTTTAATGGAAAAATTGGAAGGGATTACGGCTAAGAAGACTATCAGAAGCCTAATCCCTAGCCTAAAACACAGTTTAAAAGGAAAACCTAAAAGTGTTTATCAGACAGAATGCCTCCACTACCATATTTGAGGCAAATTGATTCCTCAACCACCACAGCGCCACTTGTGTCTCAAAGGATTCAATCAGGAGCTGAATTTATTGATCAGGATAAGATATTTGCCTCAACACAGCCAAAGAAGTCACTTCTGCCAGGGCCTTCAATGCAAAGAATATCTGCAGAGTTACTTCGGACTACCTATGCCTCAAAGGTCAACAAATACTCCTACCCAGCTTAAATCATAAGTGTGAATCAATTAATACGGTGAACACCTCTTCTGTTTCTTCATTGAGCATCCCAAGGGCCAATGGGCCATTTAAATCCTATATTAATTGTAATTGAGATCTTTTTCAGATCTCACCTCCTCATATTTCTATATATACCACAGCAGAATATGAGTGAGGGGTTGTTGGTTGTTGGTTGCTGTTTGATCACAAGTTGTAACATTGAAACTCTCTGAAATAAATATACAAGTCTGTTGAAGTTGAAAACAAATTGAAGTCTTGGATGTCTTGATGATGTTGTTGCATGCTCGTTCCTAAGAAGGCTCTATCATTGGATTCATGAGCTTGGTTGTTGGTGAAGTATTCTAACTGTTTAATGTTTTCTCCTGTTTTCATTATGTTTCATAATCTCTTACTACAATAGGCTGAAAGTTTTAGGCTAAGAAATGACTCCTAGAAGCACCTTAGACCTGTTCACCCTTCACTGTTTTATGTTTTCTTCTGCTGAAGTATTTTAGAGGCTTTAAACCTTCTCTTTAGTCTTCATGCTTGTTTATTTCCTTGATATCTCAAATAGTTGGTTTCAGCATGATTTATGGTTCTCCCTGCTTGTCTGCCATCACTTGAAAGTTGTTATTGAAGTCTCCCTTTGAAGTACCATTGTCTTAAGTTAATCAAAGAGGTCGGTTTTGATCTTACCCTTTGCCCCTGCTTGAACAATTGTTTTGAAGGTCTTTATAGTTGCAAGCATAGATGTTATTTAGGTGTTCCCTCTTCTATGAATGCAACTATCAGTGAATCTTTTATGTTTTCTAAGTCCTTTAAAATAAAATCTTTGAGGAAATAGGGAGTTCCCCGAATCTTAGATTTCATTTTAAAAGTTTTCTTGAAGTCATTATTTTCTTAAAGAATGTTTGTGGAATTTATGGTTAGCCTTGTCTATCAAATATCTCTTTATTGTTAAGTTATGTTTTCAAGTTCCCTTTGTTGAGAATTAAGCTTCTCTTTCCAAAAAATTAATGTCCATCTCATTCCAAAACAAAGGATCCTGTGGCCAAGTTAGATTTGCCCTTTGATATCCCATATCCATTGATGAGTTTGTCATGACCTTATTTTGACTCCATAGCCCAATGAACCGGATAATTTTTCTTTCTGTCTATCTTTCCTAGACCTTTCATGTTCTGCTGTGTCAACTCAATCCAACCAAACAAACATCCGCACTTAATAACTAGTCTAAAATCCATAATCAAAGCAAACAAGATAAAACTTTGCAAACAAATATTTGAGAGATCCCTCTCTGAGAACAGGAGGACTAGATCCTGGAACTCTAAAGATTGGTTCTGATGTTGCCTTGTCTTTTGATTTTCCAAACTGTCAAAACACGGGATACCAACATAATGGCGATCACGGTGGGACACTACTGAGAATTAGAGGTTTTAAAACCTTTCTTAAAACCTTTAGGTCCAGTATAACATAAGTAACTTTCTTCAAGCACTTCCTAACAAATGGCAATCCTGATAGGACTAAATTGAATCAGTGACAAACTAGGTAACCCTTAGGATTCTCTATAGCCTTACCAAACCTTGAAGGAACCAGTTACCAAGCCATAAGAGCAACTCTCTTTGTTTGAACACCTTAGCTAAGTGAAAAATCAGACTTAGAACACTCTCTTAACCTATAAAACCAAAATAAACTCAGAAAAACCCAAAAATATTTCAAGTTTGGCTTCATAATAAACATGGTAGTGGACCATAGAACCCTTTTACCTCCTCACGAGCTAAAAACTTCCACTTTGTAGTAAAACACTCTTTCCCACATATCACTTACCTTTGATGTGTTTTACCCTGTACTCTTAGACAGAGTCTGGAAAGGGCCAGATAGCCTCCAGATCTCATCCTCTTTTAGAGGTGATATATCTGGTGAATGCCCTCCCAGTCAATCTCTGGTTAGAGTTTGTTGTGTTTCGGGATATCCTTGAAAAATGATGTTTCACAAGCACTGTGGTGGACAGTGTACTTCTTTGAAAACACTCTAAATTTTCCACCTGGCGACTCCACAATCCTGAGCAGACCTTAAGACTCCACTAGGAAGAACCCTTACCATTATAACATTTTCCAAATCCAGTTAGAGGACTGTAGGATCAAAATTTGTGTAAACAGATCAGTTAACCTCTCAAATATTGTCATACTTGGTTGAACTTTTCTTGTTATTTTGGCTCTGAAAACACACCATAGTGGCTTCTAGAAGTATCTACACTAGTGCCCATCCTGACCCCAACCCACCTGAGATAGTTGATGACCCAGAAAGTATCCTTTGGAAGTCTCCTAAGATTAAATTATCAACTGTTTTCAGATCACCCCCAAGAGCTAAATCAGTTCCTGAAAAACTTTCAGCTCTACAACACTCACAAGCTGACTTAGTTAATCCATTTAGGACTAGGTCATTTAGTGAGTTAGAACAAATAGATTCTGAGTCTTCACTATCATCTCCTGAAACAAGTGAACATCTTGGTTGCAGAGAAACAACGCCTCTTGATTTACATTTTCTTCTTAACTTAGGTGTCTCTCATCCAAGATCAGCTCAGCAATATACTCCTGTACCATCCGCTTCTGTTCATCCTCCATCCACTGTTCAAACCACCACACCTCAGCCCACTTTCCCTTTTGTCAATCCACCTGTGACTCCACCTCCACCTCCTGCCATGGCCGCATGGTATGCTCCCTTAGCCCTTACTGTACCACTAGTCAATCTTCCACAGGACTATCAGTCCAAAATTCCATTATATGATGCTAATAATGCTACAACTGCATCACAACATGTGGACAAGATGAATGACTATTTTGACCGAAATGAAATTGATGATGATTCTGTCAAACTTAGATTATTTTCTCAGAGCTTAGGGGAAGAAGTAAGAAAATGGTTTAAAGGTTTATCCCCCCGTAGTATTAATGATCTTCAGGCCTTTCATCAAAATTTCCTAAGCAAATGGGAATTAAAGAAGAATCCTCTCCAAGTTCTTGCTGATTACAAAAATCTTCGTAGGAACCCTGGGGAAAGTGTACAAGCATATTGTACTAGATTTAACAGTGTATATAATGCGCTTTCCCTAGAACTGAAACCTTCGCAAGGCTCAGCCTTAAACAAGTTTCCTGAGGGGTTTGACTCTGACATGACTTATTCACTAAGAGAAAGAGATTTCACAACTCTCGAAGATATGCAAAGAGGTTCTCTTTCTGTGGAAGTCAACTTAATAGAAAAGAGAGCAAGAATGAAAATTGAATAGAGAGTATATTTCAGAGAGGAATCCCCTCCCTCTAATTCAAGCTCAAAAACAGAGAGAATGTTGGAAGAAATGATGAAAGAGATGAACATAATTAAGAAAGTACAAGCAAATCAAAACCAGACTGCACTTCAAAACAATCAAAACAGAAATAGAAATCAGAATTATAGAAGGGATAAAAATCAAGATAAGAAAAAGGAAAGTGACCAAAAAATTAGACCTCCCTTTCAACAGAACTATAGATCAATATGAGGAAGACAGGGAGTTGGAAAGGTTGGAAGAATCACATGTAAACTTGATTGGATCAGACAGTGGGGATGATGTTTTCCTCACTGAGGAAGAACAAGGTTTCTTCTCTAATGATCAGAATACAAACACCTATGAAGATTCTGATGACTATAGATTGGGTTTTGAAAATGCAATCATGGAGGTACACAAACAGTATGATCTTAGGAGCAAGATAAGTGTAGAAAATTCAAAGGATAAGAATACTAGCACTGTTGTCAAGAAAAACGCAGAAAACCAGCCCAAAAGGACAGCAGAAAAAACCAACATTTCGGCCAAAAAACCAGATTTAAATAAAGACAAGGGAATCCAGCCAAATGTTGAACAAAGCACCCCTAGCACTTTAGCTAGTGGTCCTAGTAAACTATTCCTATCACTAGTTCAAGCAAGGTTCAGCAAATCGAAGCTGCTGAAAAGAATTCAATTGAAAAAACAGATGTAAATATTAACAAGTCAATTATTCCTTTCAGCCTTGAGGGAGAGATTGCTAAGATAAAAATTACCATCCCCCTAGCTGAACTAGTAACCCAAGAAGTGTACAAAAACCAAGTTTTGAAAGCCTTAAACTTAGGAAATGATACTGACACCTTAAACTTGACAGATGACAAACCTGAGCTGTTGTTTGGCCCAGAGGTTGAAGGAAAATATCAAGAAGGACCAGTCCCTCCCTTCTATGTTAGCTTGAACATACACGATAAAATTCTACACAACGCCATGTTAGATTCCGGAGCTTCACACAACTTAATGCCCAATGTAGTAATGGAAAGCTTAGGCTTAGAAATTACTAAACCATACAAAGATTTGTATTCTTTTGACTCAAGCAGAGTCAAATGTTTGGGTTTAATCAAAGATTTATGTGTTAACCTAGCTCAAATCCCTGCCAAAAATCTAGTGATGGACATATTTGTAGCTGATATTCCCCCTAAGTATGGCATGCTCTTATCAAGATCATGGGGAGCCAAACTTCAAGGCAGCCTTCAAATGGAGATGTCTTATGCCACCATCCCCATTTTCAATCAAAACAGAAGATTATACAGGGAATCCCACATGAAGTACATGGTGAGTAACATGGACAAACCAAACAAAACTCCAATCTATTCTATTCAATCAAGTTTAGACTCCTTTATCTTGTGTAACGAAGATGAAATTACCCAACAAGGTAAAGAAAACATGGACCCAATCAATTCACTAGAACAATCCAATCTTACCTCGAATCAACTTCAAAATATTGACAATCAACAACAACAAGAAAGTGAAAATGAGTCAAACATACTCTGGACAGTAAATTTCGATGGATCCTGCAATAAAACTAGTGCAGGGGCAGGTGTCTGGATTCAGAACACAAATCAGAGTTTTTCATACAAATTAGATTTCCCGTGCACTAACAACATCACTGAGTACAAAGCCCTCCTCCTAGGTTTACAATTTCTCAAACAGTTAAAAGCCCAAAGGATATATATCTTAGGAGATTCTGAACTTATCATCAAACAAATCAAAGGAGAATACTCAGCCAAGAATCCAAGGCTTAGGGAATATCGAAATGCTGCCCTGGACCTACTAAAAACTTTCGAAAAATATGAACTCATTTTCATTCCTAGAGCACTGAATCATCTAGCAAATGAACTTGCCTTCATGGCCAGTAATTGCCAAGTACCTGAAATAAATGAACAACTCAGTATAAAGGTGAAACACAGACCTATTGTGCCTGATAACGAAGATCACTGGCAGGTGTTTGAATCTGACAAACACATAGATGATTTCTTGAAATCAGAAAATGATTTCATCATACCAACACCAGAAACTAGCCATGAAGAAAACTGCTTGTATATTGAACAAATCCCAGAGGCTGAAATGGCGTACCCTGCTAATATAAATCATTGTGAAAATCCATTTGAAGCAGAGTTAGTGAACAATGAAGACCAAGAATACTTGGAAGTCTTACAATGCAAAAATGATAAGATTCGAAGAGGTCACACACCTTTAGAACACCTGTTTGATCTCAACGATGTAGCTAAAGAACCCAGAATGGAGCCTGTGGAAACAAATGTAGAAGAACATAACATAGGAAATCTAGCAGAACCCAAGATGATCAAGCTATCCAGCACCCTCCCAACCCACATAAAATTGTAGTACATAGAGCTTTTCAAAGAATTTAAAGATGTGTTTGCTTGGGAATACAAAGACTTGAAATCATATGATACCAGCATCATCCAGCATAAAATCCCCTTGAAGGAAAATCAAAAGCCTTTCAAGCAAAAAATAAGGAGAATAAATCCTCTTTTACTACCTTTGGTTAAGGCAGAAATTGAGAAAATGTATAATGCTGGGATCATAGTACCCATTAGATTTTCAGAATGGGTATCAAACTTAGTTTCTGTTAGAAAGAAAACCAGGGAAATCAGGCTTTGTATTGACTTCAGAAATTTAAACAGGGCCTCTCTAAAGGACAACTACCCCTTGCCCAAAATGGACCATATACTTCAAAGAGTAGTTGGGTCAAGAATAATATCCCTTTTAGATGGTTTCTCGGGTTACAATCAGGTGTTAGTGTTCCCAAGTGATCAAACCAAAACTGCTTTTACCACACCTTGGGGCACCTTTATGTATGTCAAAATGCCTTTCGGATTAATGAACGCAGGGGCCACCTTCCAAAGGGCCATGGAAATAGCCTTCTATGAAGATATTGGCTATTTTATAATTATTTACCTTGATGACATAACTGTTTTCTCGAAAACTGATGAAGAACATTTGATTCACCTAAGAAAGGTTTTTGAGAAGTGTAGGAAATTTGACTTATCACTGAATCCCAAGAAGACCCTCTTTGGTCTCCAAGAAGGGAAACTTCTTGGTCATATAATTTCAGAAGAAGGAATCAAAATAGACCCTACAAGGATAGATGGCATATTGCAAATTATCCATCCTAGAAGCCTCAAAGAATTGCAATCCTTCATTGGAAAGATAAATTTTTTGAGAAGGTTTATTCCCAACCTTGCTGAGCTATTAAAAACCATTACAAACATGCTTAAGAAAAACGTGGGTGTGAAATGGACTTTACCAGCTAAACAATCATTTGAACTGGTCAAACAAGCTCTTACTCAAACACCAGTCCTGATTAGTCCAGATTTTACCAAATATTTTTACATCTTTTCTTTTGCATCTGAGCATACAATAGCTGCAGTTCTACTTCAAAAGAATGATTTGGGGCAGGAGAAACCAATATCCTTCTTTAGTAGGGCCTTAAGAGATGCTCCTCTCAATTATAATATCATGGAGAAACAAGCCTTAGCATTAGTGAAAGCATTAAAGGACTTTAGGGTCTATATTTTACACTCTCACATAATTGCTTTTGTCCCACATACTGTTGTCAAGGACATTCTGAGTCAAGACCCTGATGGTAAAAGGGGAAAATGGATTGCAACTATTCTTGAATATGACTTAGAAATAAGGCCCACCAAACTAGTTAAAGGGCAAGGATTAGCAAAACTTATGGCTGAGTCTAACTTCCAAGCACTAGACATGAATATGGTAGATGTGTTTGAAGAAATAGAAGAGTCTGATGCTCCTTTTATTAAAGAAACATTTCTAAACTCTCCTTGGTATGCTGATATTGTTTATGTGCTTTTATATTTAAATACCCCTCCTTCTTTATCTAAAACTAAGGCTAGATTCTTGAAACAAAAAGCTTTGAGTTTTTTCATATTAGATGGAGTATTATATTGGAAAAATGCTATTGGAATTTTGCTTAAATGTTTACTTGAAGATGATGCAGGAAAAATCATGCATGAATTGAACGATGGTGAATGTGGAGGGCACCTATACTGGAAGGCCACAGCAAACAAAATTCTTAGATCAGGTTACTATTGGCCTACCCTTTTCCCAGACACTCAGAAGCTGGTCATGTCTTGCCATAAGTGTCAAATCTTTGATGGCAAGAGAAAGCTCCTTCCCTTACCCCTACATCCTATCAGAGTTGAGGCACCTTTTCAACAATGGGGGTTGGACTTCATTGGAGAAATTCATCCATCTTCCTCAGCTCAACATAAGTGGATCCTCACAGCCACTGAATTCTTCACCAAATGGATAGCAGCATTGTCTGTTATGATTATCCTCCAACAAGAGTCTCATTAATATCATTAAAAAGCTGTTGGAAGAAAATAGAAAATCATGGCACAGTAAGCTGGTTCATGCCTTATGGGTTGATCGACTAACCACAAAGAAATAAATAAATATGTCCCCCTATCAGTTAGTTTATGGCATGGATGCAATCTTTCCTACCTCATTAGGAGTTCCAGTCATGAAGCTCCTTCAAGAAGTACATGCTGAAGAAAATGATATGCAGAGGAGGATCAACCAAACAATTCATTTGCAGCAGACTAGAGAAGAAGTTTATGAAAGAACACAGTTAGTCCAAGAAAATATGAAGAAGCAATTTGATAAAAGGACTAAGGCAAACAACTTCCATATTGGAAGTGTTGTTCTTAAATGGGATTCAAGGAGAGAAGAGAAGGGGAAACATGGCAAGTTTGAGAACTTGTGGAAAGGGCCATATATTATTCATGCTGAGAGGGGTCATAATACATTTTTCTTGAAAGAAATGAATGGAGAAGACCTGTATGGAGGTCCTGTCAATGGCAGGATGCTCAAGCATTACTTCTGCCAAGAATCCTAAGTTTTAAAGAATTTTGTTTTTGTAAATATCATAGTCTAACCATTGCATTCAAAGTTATAAAAAATCAAAAACACAAAAACAAAGAAAATAAAAGAGGGCAGTTTGCTAAAAACAAGAAAGGCAAAGCCCCATGCCAAAAAAGAGAAACAAATCTGAAAGTGTGCAAGCTTAAATGCCACTCCTGATGACCACACTTCTAGTTAGTCAAGCAGCCTAATCTTGACTAATTAGTTTTAAATTTTCTGCTGATAGGGTAGTGAATTTGGTTTGCCAAACTGTTTAATCTTGGCTTATCAGTAGATAGATTAGGATACAAATTAAAGGTTCAAACAAATTCAAAATCTGAACCAAAGTCTCCAAAGAGAGATGACTCAAAACTATTTTATTTCCTGTGTCATAAAATAAAGGAACTGGTTCTAATCTGCCCAAAATCTGAATCAGATTATCAAGGAAGAAACAACTCAAACAAAAGCAAAAACAGAGCTATGAAGAAAAGAGAAGGCCATGATGAGAAACTTTCAGATCTTAAACCTTCCATTTTGATTTTAATTTTCTGCAAATAATAATCTATGTGCAGCTTGTTTCTATGCCATAGATCACAACAAGTTAAAAAGCTTAATCTTGACTTGATTGTTTTTGAATTTATGTTATAGAATTTAGAGAATGGAAGTCTGTTGGATAGCTTAATCCCAACAGACAGTAGATTAGGTAGAGAATCATATGGATCCAAATGTTTAATCTGGATCCATGAATAAATAAGGAGTAGAGTTAGATTAGTTTTTATGCTTTCAAAAGAATAAAATTTTGTAAGAGAGTTTGCCAATCCAAGTGCACTCTGATGAAGAGAAAATGTTAGATCAGTAGGATTGGGTAGGTAGAAAGTTTGTTGATAAGAGTTCCATTGTTTTCCAAAGATTGACAATTGGTTTCCAGAAAAAAGAAAGATCTTTCAAGCAGAAGAAACAACCCAATGGATGAGGCAACTGATCAACCTCCCAGAGAATACAAGTATGCAGTTCTTGATCCCTTCAAAAGGAAACCATCCCCAAGTGGAGCCACTGTTAGCCACCCATAAAATTCTGTCATATCAGATGGTGGCTAAATAATGTTGGATAGCCTTCAAGAAACAATTTCATGATTAAAATTGCTGATACTTGAAGACTTTTGATAATGTCCTATCCTTGGTTAATATTCACTATTGTTTCCATTCAGAACTCAGAAATCCTACTGATTTCTAAAAGCCAAAGTACTTCTGCAAAGGACCCTTTTCCCTTTTTCTTCTTTCCACCACTAACCTCATTTTATATTTTCCATTTCCCATGAAAACTCCACAATTTCATGTTTCTCCCTTTTTCATTTCATTAAAATCCCTTTTATAAAGTTAAAACCCACTATTTTGACCTTACCGAAAGCCTTTATCTCCTTAAAAAACCATTAAAAACCATAGAAAACACACTTTTTCTATGCGTTGGACTTAAGCCCCTCAGGCTAAGCCCCACGCCTTTTTCTCTCCATGTGACCCGACGCCGTGACTGAAGCGTTTCCCCTGCGGGGGCTTTGCTCTATCCGTAGGGTCAAACCTTGGTGCCCTCGTAGTTGACTCCTCGGGATGGGTGAAGACTTAATCTAACGGCTGCCATTCACTATGGGGGGTTGCTCCAAAAGTCTCGTGTCCGTACACCTTGGCCCCCCGCAGTTCATCTCCGCCGTCCGATCAAAAACCAATCGACGGAGCGGAACTGTTTCCCGTGGTGGTCCCCGCGCCCGCGTTCATTTTGTGAAAACCGGTGGTTTCATTCCGCACCACCCATCCATAGCTGGCGGTATTTCCCGCGGACCCAGAAATTCCACACGCCTCTTGACACGTGTCCTTTGTACCATTCCAAAACCACCGCATAAAGCCATTTCCCCGTGCATTATCCATCGGATGAAGGCCGCCCAGCGGAATCAACGATAGCCGTTAGATCGAGACCTCCGCATCCAACGGTTGTCCTTCGCTGAAGTCACCTGCCCTTTAACCAAGTTGCATGCGTTTTAGCTGGGCCCCGGCGCAACTGAAAACCCATCTCCGCCATCGATCTCTGCAGATCGACGGCTCACATTCAAATACCTAATTCTGTAGCCCAGTCAAGCTCCCTCCACTGCTCACTTTCCCGATTTCTCCCGACTGTCGATCATAGCGCAATCGACGGCTCAGATTTCCCCGCTCCTCCGCACGCCCTCTGATGAAGATCTACCCATATAAACGTAGGATTTCCTCATTTTGTTTGTTTTGTGCAGGTTTAAGGTTTTTTCGATTTTAATGGAGAAATTTCGTGGGACGAGGATGACGATCCTCTGCTTGTCGAGTACCTTAGGGAAATTTTCCACAGGGTGCAGTACTTTATTGTCAACAAGGTTTCATAAGACTTTGCTGCTATACGCCCCTGTTAAACCTGGAAAAAAACCAAGAAATCGCAGAGAAAGAGTATCAGTCGCAGGAAAGGATCCGAGCGGGAGTTTAATGGACAGATTGGAAGGGATTACGGCTAAGACGACTATCAGAAGCCTAATCCCCAGCCTAAAACACAGTTTAAAAGGAAAACCTAAAAGTGTTTATCAGACAGAATGCATCCACCGCCATATTTGAGGCAAATTGATTCCTCAACCACCACAGCGCCACCTGTGCCTCAAAGGATTCAATCAGGGGCTGAATTTATTGATCAGGATCAGATTTTTGCCTCGACACAGCCAAAGAAGTCACTTCTTCCAGGGCCTTCAAAGCAAAGAATATCTGCAGAGTTACTTCGGACTACCTGTGCCTCAAAGGTCAACAAATACTCCTACCCAACTTAAATCATAAGTGAGAATCAATTAATACGGTGAACACCTCTTCTGTTTCTTCATTGATCATCCCAAGGGCCAATGGGCCATTTAAATCCTGTATTAATTGTAATTGAGATCTTTTTCAGATCTCACCTCCTCATCTTTCTATATATACCACAGCAGAAGATGAGTGAGGGGTTGTTGGTTGTTGGTTTTTGTTTGATCACAAGTTGTAACATTGAAACTCTCTGAAATAAATATACAAGTTTGTTGAAGTTGAAAACAAATTGAAGTCTTGGATGTCTTGATGATGCTGTTGCATGCCCGTTCCTGAGAAGGCTCTATCATTGGATTCATGAGCTTGGTTGTTGGTGAAGTATTCTAACTATTTAATGTTTTCTCCTGTTTTCATTATGTTTCATAATCTCTTACTACAGTAGGCTGAAATTTTTAGGCTAAGAAATGACTCCTGGAAGCACCTTAGACCTGTTCACCCTTCACTGTTTTATGTTTTCTTCTGCTGAAGTATTTTAGAGGCTTTAAACCTTCCCTTTAGTCTTCATGCTTGTTTATTTCCTTTATAGCTCAAATAGTTGGTTTCAGCATGATTTATGGTTCTCCCTGCTTGTCTGCCATCACTTGAAAGTTGTTATTGAAGTCTCCCTTTGAAGTACCATTGTCTTAAGTTAATCAAAGAGGTCGGTTTTGATCTTACCCTTTGCCCTGCTTGAACAGTTGTTTTGAAGGTCTTTATAGTTGCAAGCATAGATTTTATTTAGGTGTTCCCTCTTCTATGAATGCAGCTATTAGTGAATCTTTTATGTTTTCTAAGTCCTTTAAAATAAAATATTTGAGGAAATAGGGAGTTTCCCGAATCTTAGATTTCATTTTAAAAGTTGTCTTGAAGTCATTATTTGCTTAAAGAATGTTTGTGGAATTTATGGTTAGCCCTGTCTATCAAATATCTCTTTATTGTTAAGTTATGTTTTCAAGTTCCCTTTGTTGAGAATTAAGCTTCTCTTTCCAAAACATTAATGTCTATCTCATTCCAAAACAAAGGATCCTGTGGCCAAGTTAGATTTTCCCTTTGATATCCCATATCCCTTGAAGAGTTTGTCATGACCTTATTTTGACTCCGTTGCCCAATGAACCAGATATTTCCTCTTTCTGTCTATCTTTCCTAGACCTTTCATATTCTGCTGTATCAGCTCAACCCAACCAAAAAAACATCTGCACTTAATAACTAGTCTAAAATCCATAACCAAAGAAAACAAGATAAACCTTTGCAAACAAATATTTGAGAGATCCCTCTCTGAGAACACGAGGACTAGATCCTGGAACTCTAAATATTGGTTCTGATGTTGCCTTGTCTTTTGATTTGCCAAACTGTCAAAACAGGGGATACCAACAAAAGGCATGCTGGCACAAGAGCTCAAGGGATTGTTCTTTATTTAGCTCGTTTAACTTATAAATTAATATGTTTTCTACCCCTGATCTTGTGAGAACATCCTTATCTCAAAATGTAATCAATATTAAGCTATTTGAGTGGATACAAGTTCGATCTGGCACAAGTTCATCAACCTGATCCATAGTGTCTACATCATCTAAAACTAATAAAATATTGTGATAGGAAAGATGTATTTTAAGAATTTATATAGCTTCAGCCTTATTTTCTATCTGTAGATCTGGCCCAGTCAAGCTCCTAAGAATTTTTCTCTGCAATTTTATTAAAGAGCCTTTAACTACATTTTCTCTTACATTGTCTAAAAAGCAAGATCTGGCATAACCTGAACTCTCCCTATTGAAGAATTGTGAACTCTTCCTTTTCCTATTGAATATTTATTTTATAAGGGTTGTTTTTCCTACACCACCTAACCCAACAATCCCTACAACTTGAAATTTTCTTCCACTCTGTGGATGCTGCAATAAAACTTGATTTTCAAAATTGCTAACCTTTTTTTCTAAACCCGTTGGATATTTGGCTACATCCAATGGTTTATTCACATTTCCCAACACACTTTCAACAAAATTATGTAGCAAGAGCCCCTCGTCACTGGCGAAAAACAATATAACCAGTGAGAAACAGAGTCTATGCATATCCATGAATATAAAGTAACAGAAACACAGTGAAGGAAGTTTGAATTCTTACACGTTACACCCCTCCAGCTAGAAACCGCTTATGCCTGCAACTTTAGAAAGAGAATTTCGCCTCTGTTAAATAGTGGTTGGATTGTGTCTCAGCTTCTTTTGACGAGAATGAGGATCACATAGCCACCTCAGAACATTTATCCAACATTCAATAGAAAGAACAGTTCTCTCGGTTTGAGCCTCATGCATCGTCTTCTCTCCAAGTTTCTGTAGGGCTTGAGCTTACACGCCATCTTTCTGTGTCCATCTAAGATCAGCAGGTTTCACTTGATAAAACACTAGAATTATTTTACCCCTTGAATCCATTATCATTAGGAGCTCATTTAGACACCAGGTTGATTCAGCGTATGTGGCAGAAAAAATAGCCATGTGGACAAAGGCTGTTTGAATAGCCCCTTCTATTTGAGAGTTAAAATACTCTCCCTGCCACAATTCCTCCTGATCCAGAAAGACCTTCAATCCGTATGAAGTAATTCAATGGTAGAGATGACTCACGAAAGTATTTTTGACATCCGGATCTCGATGATTTATAAGCACATAAAAAGAGTAATTGTTGGTGTTTTTAGGGCTAACAGAGGTGGAAGTGGAAGTAGTTGTGGACCTTGATGATTTATAAGCACATCAAAAGAGGAATTGGTAGTGTTTTTAGGGCTAACGAAGGTGGAAGTGGAAGCAGTTGTGGAGGAGGATGCAGCCATTTCCAATTTTGAAAATAGACACAGATCATATCAACATTGAATAGATTTTCACCGATAGACATTTTCACCGATGGACAATGTATCTCATTTAGTGGTAACAATCTTAAGCTACATAACATGTGGTATCACACCACTGTTGGGTTGCTAGTTTTTCATTATTATTATCACATTTTAACACCTATTTCATCCATTTCTACCATTCTTTATCACGTCATTTATCATGGTTTATCATATAATTCTATTTTATAATTATTTATGCTCTTATGGATAAATATTATTTATTCTCCTTTATTTTTAATAAATTGATGATTATTATGCATGATTTTATCAATGATGGTTTATTAATAAATTTTTTGTAACATCACTCACCATTTTAGCCTCAAATATATTCTCCAAAATGCAGATTTGATCTCCAGCTCATCATTAAATATTCCAACTTAGAAATTCGTTGGAATAAGAAGTGACAATTTTGTATTGGACGTTGTGGGCAAATGGAGAAGAATATGGAAAATCCGAAACATGGGTTTTTTCTAGAACGGACCGAATTAACTTTGTCTTAGGGTAGTTTGCCCAAATTCAGTTCGTATTAAGAGAAACGGAAGGTTCTCTAAAGATGGTTTTCGAGATTCGCTGTTGCGGCCGTTTTCCAAATTATCTCAATTGCAATACCAAATTCAACTTGTTCCTGTTGGATGATTGATGGAAAGATATTTCAGATATGATCTTGCTGATCAATTGGTTATGAACAATCCAATTTTTTTATGAGAATAATTTTGTAATCATCTCTATTGTAACTTCTCTCTACTCTATTTGTATTTAAATGAAAAGCAAGAGATCAAAGGGGAGAATTAGGAAGAAGAATTATGGGGAGAATTATGAAAGGGAATATAGTTTTATTTATGAGAATAATTATGGACAGAACGTAGCTATGAAATGGCAGAATTATATTGTAATGCTACTCAATTTCGATGATTAATACATAAGTGAAGTTGTTATTCCTTCTTGTTATCTGAAGTAACTAGCAGTGTACGCTGGCGGCTAAGGGCCCGGCTTCTGGTGGAATTCACTGCTCCATCTGTGTCATACATTTCTGATTATCGCAAGTGTGATGGTTCGACAATATTATTTCTTTCTGTGATTTTATTTCCTTTGTTGTCCATTATTTTCCTGTGTAAACTAAATAGTTATGTTTTATATGATTTACAGTATTGTTGTCTATTCAGATTACTTCCACTTTCAGATTGAGTTTCTCAGATAATCATTCTGCTCAATGGGATCAACTGTAACAAGTATTAACTACTACTGTTAGGCTCTCAGATTGATATCATTGTTGTTTTACTGAAGATTCCATTTGGTTTAGATTCAATCAGTTTCGAAGGGAAGGGTTATCACTACTGTACTCTTCACTGATATTGTTGTTACTTGAAATGTTGTAGGATTTGATTTCATTAGATGATTGAGTTTTCATTTAATTGCAGTTAGAATTTAATTGCTACATTCATTTACTTTTGTATTAAAATATCTATACTGCAATCTATGAAACATTACTCTCTGATTCAAATAGATGCCACATATTGTGTACACTCTTGAAATAGAAGGACTTGCCCGGATTGATAATTAATGTGAGGATAATTAGGAGTTTAAAAATCACCTTCTATCACCCAACAACCACTACTTCACATTCACATAACATTTCTTTTGGACTAGTACTAGTAAAAAAAAAAAAACATACTTATTTTTCGAGTGTTTATAATTACTTATTATTAGTGTTCTATGTGTTTGTTGCAAATAGATTTTCGTTATCATTTTATGTGTTAATAAAAGACAACAACAAATTTATTTAACCGAGAAAGAAAAAAATCATGTAATGAAACAAGAAATAATCTAGAAAATTTACTCAAACATAGAACACGAGATTTATGTGGAAAATATCATTTTGGGGAAAAACCATAGGGAAAGGGTTTAGTTGATTTTTATTATCACAATAAAAATATTTATAAATTTAACTTGCTTCTTTCTTTCTCACCCATAGATGTAATTTTTTTTACTCACACCCCTATATATACAAATATTTTATTATAATACCATGGGTTATGAATACCATGGGCACTAAATACTTTGACTTGATTTGGTCTCAAGCCTAACAATCTCCCACTTGAGACCAAATAGAAGCTTCAGTGAATTTCTTTGACATTGCTTTTTTCTTCTCGCTACTAACCCTTTCCCAAGATGCATTTTTATCACGTTTGAATTACTCCAGCCAAGGTTCTACGAAGTTCTTGTTTATCCCTTGGCAAAGTCTTGGTCAACATATCAAGTAGATTTTTTGTAGTGTTTATTTTCTCCAATTGTAGTAGCCCATAATTTAAGACTTCATAGATCCAATGATATCAAACATCAATGTGCTTTGTCTTAAGATGATCTGTTGGGTTTTTTGCTAAATGAATAACACTATGACTATCACAATGAAACAAATATTTATCCTGTTTTATTCCCAAATCTCCTAAAAATCGTTGCATCCACAGCATCTTGTTACAAGATTTTGTGGCAGCGATGTATTCTGCCTCTGTTATGAAGAGGGCCACTACTTTCTGCAATCTGGAGATCCAAGATACTGCTGCTCTTGCAAAAGTATATAAATAACCAGTGGTGGACTTTATATTATCCACATCTCTAGCCATGTTTGCATCTATGTAACCTTCAAGAACAACGTTGCTATTGCCAAAACATAAACAATAATTACTAGTACCCTTGAGATACCTCAAAATCCACTTTGCTACTTGCCAATGTTATTTTTTTTGGATTTGCAAGGAACCTGCTCACTACTCCAACTGAATTTGCAATATCTGGATGAGTACATACCATAACCTACATCAAGCTACCAACGACTAAAGCATAAGGGATTTTACTCATTTCCTCCTTCTTCTTATCATCGTAAGGGCACAAATCAACACTAAGTTTGAACTGTGATGCTAGGGGTGTATCAACTAGTTTAGAATCCTTCATATTGAACTTGTATAACACCTTTTCAATGTATTTTTCTTGTGACAACCACAACTTGCTATTCTTTCTATAATCTTCATGCCCAATATTTGTTGTTGATAGCAAAAATGGGGTGCAGGCGCTAAGGAGATTTGGTCTCACTTTTCTTTGTATTTTTACTCACTAAGGGAGACTCTTCAACTTCTTGTTTCTATTTCATTCATCAAATTTAAAAAATTTGATTAATGAAATGAAATATAAACTTTAAAGTCCCTTAGACTATATCCGCTCCCTGAAAATAGACCAACATTAAAATCCCTTGGACTTGCAATACTCTTTCCTATGAAATTTCCACCGTAACATAAAACACTTATAGTAATGTGTCCGACCCCTTTAAAACAACATCAACCCTCGGCTTATAATATTAACCTCAATTAACCCTAAGGCAAGAGCTCTTTAACTCTTCCTCTAAACCCTTTCGGAATATGAGATTAAAGTATTAGAACCGACATTTCAATTCTTTTATAATTATTACACAAGTCTTAACTTAATACATTCGAACTCATTAAAATTCTGCCACAAACACAAATCAACACTTTATTTCCTTCGGGCCCACACAACCGATACATTAAATAAATGTTCAATAGTGTTAAAACCATCGGACATACCTTGTGTTATCCTCCGTGCAAGTCACTGCGTGATTGTCGTTTGATCTTCTGTCCTCCAAATCGAACGAACCGGGTAGATATCGCATTTTTTCAAGGGCTGAGAGTTAATGCTCAAAATTTACGCGATGTAAAAGGTATTCACCTAGTGACGTGTCCAAAAACTATTGGATCGGGTTTTTATTTCTAAAACCGCTTCGATCCCCAAACGCCGTGCGATACTGCTGATTTTCTCCTCCAAAACCGCTCTCTCCAAACTAGTATTGGAACAGTGTTACTTCGAAATTCTCGCTTTATTTTGGTGTATTTCTTCATTTCTTCTTCTCCGCTTGGCTCTATAATCCACCTCATTGATTCGGTTAAACCAACCAACAAAACACTAGTATTCTGTCTCAACGAATACTAACCCAACAGACATGGTTCCAATGCCTCCTACGCAGAGTTCTTACATGTTGAACAAATAGAGAATCCCTATGGTCGCGCCCCGCCAACGGTACCAATTTTTCTATCCTCCACATTCAATTTGTTTGCTGAGAATATGAATTCAAGGACATTTATAGAATAATAAGGAGATGTTCACACAGAATTTACTCTTCCAAATCATACACAGAAGTTCCCTAATCGAAGGAATGAGTCCTTCAGGAGATTTTTCAATAACATACACAGATATCAATGAGTCCATAGTTTTATTCAAAACAGAGAGAAAATTCTCTCGACTTACTCTTCTATTGCCAAAATCCCTCCAACCATGTACAGGATTAAAAATTCAATCTTTTACACAAAGATTCATACTGCACATTGCCCATACAGTTATTTATCAACTCAAAGCCCATTCACGCAGAGTTCAAATCAATCAGTACCCAGTTAGTTCTGAACCGGATTCTTCATATATATCTCTACGAAACCCTATTACATTAGAACCAAACCCACACTGTTTCCTTTCATTATGTGTAGAGTATTATCTCATTCCTAATTTAGAGTCTATTCACATAGAATTAAGTCAATCAACAAACATGCATTCAAGAACAACTCTTTCATTCATATGTACGATGAACTACTTACAAAACCTTCTGTCTTGGCCAGATCTTCAATTCGATGGCCTTCTACTTCTACCCTATCTCTAATTCTTGTCTGCTACTCTCCTTCATGCCTTGAGGCTTACATTTATAAAATGAAAATGAATCGACTTAGCTCCCCTAACAGCTCAACAAAACAGTTAAAATTCCAGATTTCTAACTCTAGACAAATCCCTTGATTTGTGGAAACTGACTCTAATTCATTCCTACTCTGCAATTTTTTCTGAATCTCTCATCCCTTCATATGCCCAACTAATCATTGACAGTAGTTACATTTCTCTCCATATCTAACTAAATTTAATTAAAACCCACTAATTCACTACATAAAATCTAACTCTCATGAAACTAGAAACCCCTAAGTCTATTTACATACAAAGTATTTCCTTGAGCCTAATGCTCCTGCATCAGAATCCCCAGGTTAAAATTATTTATGATCTCCTGATCATGTGCTTTCATCCTTGTCTTCCTGGATCCCACACTTTATTCTGTAGCTGATCATCTGCTGCAAAATTCTTCTTCTGCGCTTCTCTAGGCTTCCATATCTTATTCTGTCTTGCTCCACTAGCTGCACTTTTACATTCTCTTTCTATCTTTCCTTTGCTACTGCTGCTCCTTTGTTTTCTTGTTGCCATCTTCTTCTAAGACACTTCCACCATCAACCTTCTAATCAATTCAATTTCTCTATCTAATATGTCTTCTGACTTCTGGATACCGCTTCCTCTTGATTTCTGAACTTCTACTTCCCCTTCTGCTTGCTGAGTTCTTAATTGTTGAACCCTTACTTGTTCAGTTCTTGCTGCTACCCTAGCTTTAACTTGCTGAAATCCTGCAGTTTCCCTAGCTCTCGCTCTAACTGAAACCCAATCATCCATACCCTCTTGTTCTTTGCAACAGTAAAACTCTTCCTAATTGTCCTCCATGAAAATTTCTTCATTCTCTGACTTCAGCAATTCTCTGGACTGGTATTTAAATTTCCAGTCACTATCATCATCTCTTTTCCTTTTCTCTTGGACCAAACATTCTTTAGTCCTTCCATTAGTACCTGCAATCATAAAAAAAACACCAAAATTACAAAATCCTTGTGTCTCTTCCTCCTCTTCTGGAAACACTACAAATTGTTGCTCTAACATTTCCTTTGGCAACACTTCAATCTGTTGTTCTGCCATTTCATTCTCTTCTCTGAATGTTTTCAACAAACATCTCAGCCATCTATTATCAAGCATTTCATCAATATGCTACAAACTTGTTTCAGTATGTTATTCTTCTCCTTCTTCCTTGACAATCCTTAGTAATTTTCCTTCATCCTCTTGATTGATTCTGGCAATCAAATCAAGTTCTTCATCCTCTGTCAGAATAAAATTCTGATTTTTCACTATTTTAGCAGTCCCAAAAGTCTGCCCCACAAGTTTCCCTTGGCCCATCAGACAAGCCAATTATTCCTTGTCACCAAAAATGGCATGTTTTTGCATATGAGACATGATAGTCTCATCTTCCTTCAACAACTCATATTCATTCAAGACAACTCCAAGTGATGGATTGTCTTCTGCAGTCCCTGTCAACACAGCCAACTTGTCAAATTTAAATTTACAAGACCCAATGGTCTCAATTGATGATCCAGTCACCAACTCTTCTTTCTGCAGTTCTATGTCTTTTTTGAGACTCGAAAAATCTTCCCTGTCTTCACTCCTTTGTATATTCAAATTTTGCAATCCCCAATTTTGAAATTGAGGTTCTTTCTCTTGCATTGAATCCTGCTGATTCAACATAATCTCCAACAACTTAAATTCTTCATTCCATGGATTAAAGTCTTCCACAAAATCTTCCTCCTCTTTTAATTGACTACCCGATGGTGTCAATTTATCTTCATCATCAACAGAATCTACATTCATAAAACAATTGTTAAAACAAAAATCATAAGGCCTCGGTGCCTTTCTTTCCTCTGCCAGCATTTCAGTATGCTATCCTGAATTTCCTTCCTTCTCTATCAGCACATCAATATGTTGATTCTAATCCTTCAACCGATTCTTGAGACTGTCAGTTAGTCTCTCCTCTGCATCACCCCCTTCAAGGATGTCTCCTTGCTCTAGTTCATAAAAATGAACCTTCTCATCCTCAGTCATCTCTGCCTTTAAAATATGAACACCTTTTCTCTGTGTTTCTATCCTCTGCTCCAGAACACTTAACCCATGCCACAAACCTGTCATCTAATCTAAGAAGACATTCATACTGTCTTCACTATATTCCTTTCTATCACAAGTCAACTTTTTTGCTGTCACTACTTCTTCATCCTCCATTAGAATAGAATTCTGATCTTCCAATCCTGCAATAACTTCAGTTATCTGTCCATCACTTTTCACTTGGCCATTTAACAAAATCAATCTATCATTATCATCATTAATGAAAAATTCATCATCATCAAACATAACTGTCATATCCCCATTGAAACAATCTCTTTCATTGAACAAGGAATTTATGAATTCCTTCTGCTGCAGTGACTCAATCTCATCTTCCTCTGAAAGATAATCATCATATGTGATTTGGAAAATTTTAGCTTCATTTATCACATTTTCATCATATGAACCGTCTTCTTCAATACCTACATTCACACACAACTTGTCAGTTGTAAAACCATAAGACCCCATGATCTCATTTGATGATTTGATCATCAAATCTTCATGCTGCTCCAAGTCTTCTATACATTTCGAAATTTCTTCAATGGTCTCCGCTTCAGTTTCTTCAAGCTGTCCAATTGACTGCTCAATTCCCAGCTTCTGGCCATAATAAAAATTTAGACTTCCTCTACTTCCAATATGTTGGAAAGCAAAACCTTTCCCCAACTGTGTATGGACATTTTCAAAATATCGGGTTGTTCCATTTTCTTCCTTAGTGACAACTTCAGCAGTTTTTTCTTCTCCACCTGTTCTTCCTACAAACATAGAAAACTTGTCAGATGTAAGGCCATTTGACCTCTTGGTCTCACTTGAAGTTTTAGTCTTCCATTCCTTCTCCAGATAGTCAATCATCTTGAGTAATCTCTCTTTCAGCTGAGCATTTATCATTTGCTCTCTCTTCATCTGTAGCCTCTACCACTTTACTTTCTTCTTCATGAGCCAACCAACTCTCTGGCTTTCCTTTATCATGAGTTCCAATTTTTTGACCTGTTCCCAGATCTCAGCTACCTCTTTCCAATATTCTTCATCAGTGAATTTCTTTATCATGCCATTTTCTTTGGCATCTTCCTTCACTCTTTTGTGGTGGCCCCTCTCAGAACCTCTGCAATCTCTGCTATGGCTATCAGTAGCCATTTTATCCTTCATGATTTCCTCACTCATCAGCTGCACCAAGCCTCTGAAACAGTAAGCTCTCTTGCTGCAACTTACCTCACCAATCCTTTCCTCCGGATCTGGGATTTTGGCAAGTACTGGTCCCCTATCTACTGGAACCTTCAGAGCACTCTCTTTTGCTCTCTTTTGGCTTCAATCTGCAACTTTTCAAGAACACATATATTCTTCTTTCATCCAACCTCTGTTGGGAATCCTCCAGGTTCTGCCACACTTTATTCTTCACCTTAGAATCCTTTGTTGGACTCTTTCATCACTGCTCTCAAAGCTGTGATCTGATTTTGCTGAGATTTACTCAATTGCCTGCAATCTGAGTTCTGCAAACAATACTTCAAACCAGAGTTAAACACTACTCATCAAGTCACCTTCAGAGTTCTTTCAACACTCACTTGTAATTGCTTCTACAATTTCTCCCAATGCTCTGCTGCACTGCACGCTGTCTTGTCATATTTAAATCTGATCTACTTGTCATCACACCCGTGTTCACATCTTTCAAAACATAACTGGGAAATCTTTAAAATTATTTTCCTCAACTTCAGATTCTACAAATCTGAATTTTCAGCCTTCACTGTATGCTTATTCAAACCTGCAATTTTTGTCAAAAATATTTGAAAACCAACTTTCTTCACTGCTTCAGTACATATGCATTTCAAAAATAAATTTTCAAATAACTATGTCAATTCTAGATCTGATACCACAAATGATAGCAAAAATGGGGTGCAGGCGCTAAGGAGAGTTGGTCTCCCTTTTCTCTGTATTTTTATTCACTAAGGGGGTCTCTTCAACTTCTTGTTTCTATTTCATTCATCAAATTTACAAAATTTGATTAATGAAATGCAATATAAACTTTAAAGTCCCATATAATATATCCGCTCCTTGAAAATAGACCAACATTAAAATCTCTTGGACTTGTAATACTCGTGCCTATGAACTTTCCACCGTAGCATAAAACACTTATAATAATGTGTCCGACCCCTTTAAAATAACATCAAACCTCGGCTTATACTATTAACCTCAATTAACCCTAAGGCAAGAGCTCTTTAACTCTTCCCCTAAACCCTTTCGAAATATGAGATTAAAGTATTAGAACCGACATTTCAATTCTTTTATAATTATTACCCAAGTCTTAACTTAATACATTTGAACTCATTAAACTTCCGCCACAAACAAAAATCAACATTTTATTTCCTTCGGGCCCACACAACTGATACATTAAATAAATGTTCAATAGTGTTAAAACCGCCAGACATACCTTGTGTTATCCTCTGTGCAAGTCACTGCGCGATTGTAGTTTGATCTTCTATCCTCCAGATCGAATGAACTGGGTAGATATCGTGTTTTTTCAAGGGCTAAGCATTAACGCTCAAAATTTACGCGATGTAAGCAGTATTCACCGGGTGACGTGTCCAAAAAGTATTGGATCGGGTTTTTATTTCTAAAACCGCTTCGAGCCCCAAACATCGTGTGATACTGCCAGTTTTCTCCTCCAAGACTGCTCTCTCCAAACTGGTATTGGAACAGTGTTACTTCGAAATTCTCACTGCATTTTGGTGTATTTCTTCATTTCTTCTTCTCCGCTTGGCGCTATAATCCACCTCGTGGATTCGGTTAAACCAACCAACAAAACACCAGTATTTTGTCTCAACGAATACTGACCCAACAGACAGAGTTCCAACACCTCCAACGCAGATTTATTACATGTTGAACAAACAGAGAATCCCTATGGTCACGCCCCGCCAACGGGACCAATTGTTCTATCCTCCACATTCAATTTGTTCGCTGAGAATATGAATTCAAGGACATTCAAAGAATAATAAGGAGATGTTCACACAGAATTTACTCTTCCAAATCATACACAGAAGTTCCCTAATCGAAGGAATGATTCCTTCGGGAGATTTGTCAATAACATACACAGATATCAATGAGTCCACAGTTTTATTCAAAACAGAGAGAAAAATCTCTCAACTTACTCTTCTACTGCCAAAATCCCCCCAATCATGTACAGGATTACAAATTCAAGCTTTTACACAGAGATTCATACTACACATTTCCCATACAGTTCTTTATCAACTCAAAGGCCATTCACGCAGAGTTCAAATCAATCAGTACCCAATTAGTTCTGAACTGGATTCTTCATATATATCTCTATGAAACCCTATTACATTCAAACCAAACCCACATTTTTTCCTTTCATTATGTGCAAAGTATTATCTCAATCCTAATTCAGATTCTATTCACATAGAATTAAGTCAATCAACATACATACATTCAAGAACAACTCTTTCATTCATGTGTACGATGAATTACTTACAAAACCTTCTGTCTTGGCTAGATCTTCAATTCGATGGCCTTCTACTTCTACCCTGTCTCTAATTCTTGTGTTCTACTCTCCTTCATGCCTTGAGGCTTACATTTATAAAATGGAAATGAATCGACTCAGCTCCCCTAACAGCTCAACAAAATAGTTTAAATTCTAGATTTCTAACTCTAGACAAATCCCTTGATTTCTGGAAACTGACTCTAATTCATTCCTACTCTGCAATTTTTCTGAATATCTCATCCCTTCATATGCCCAACTAATCATTGAAAGCAGTTACAATTCTCTCCATATTTAACTAAATTTAATTAAAACCCACTAATTCACTACATAAAATCTAACTCTCATGAAACTAGAAACCCCTAAGTCTATTTACATACAAAGTATTTCTTTAAGCCTAATTCTCCTGCATCAGACTCCCCAGGTTAAAATGATTTATGATCTCTTGATCATGTGCTTTCATCCTTGTCTTCCCGGATCCCACACTTTATTATGTAGTTGATCATCTGCTGCAACATTCTTCTTCTGCACTTCTCCAGGCTTCCATATCTTATTCTGTCTTGCTCCACTAGCTGCACTTTCACATTCTCTTTCTATCTTTCCTTTGATGTTGTTGCTCCTTTGTTTTCTTGCTGCCATCTTCTTCTGAGACACTTCCACCATAAGCCTTCTAATCAATTCAATTTCTCTATCTAATATGTCTTCTGACTACTGGATACTGCTTCCTCTTGATTTCTGAACTTCTACTTCCGCTTCTGCTTGTTGAGTTCTTATTTGTTGAACCCTTACTTGTTCAGTTCTTGCTGCTGCCCTAGCTTTAACTTGCTGAAATCCTGCAGTTTCCCTAACTGCCACCCAATCATCCATACCCTCTTGTTCTCTGCAACAGTAAAACTCTTCCTGATTGTCCTCCATGACAATTTCTTCATTCTATGACTTCAACAATTCTCTGGACTGGTATTTAAATTTCCAGTCACTATCATCATCTCTTTTCCTCTTCTTCTGGACCAAACATTCTTTAGTCCTTCCATCAGTACCTGCAATCATAAAAAAAACAACAAAATTACAAAATCCTTGTGTCTCTTCCTCCTCTTCTGGCAACACTTCAAATTGTTCCTCTAACATTTCCACTGGCAACACTTCAATCTGTTGTTCTTCCATTTCATTCTCTTCTCTGAATGTTTTCAACAAATAGCTCAGCCATCTATTATCAAGAATTTCATCAATATGTTGCAAACTTGTTTCAACATGTTCTTCTTCTCCTTCTTCCTTGACAATCCTCAGTAATTTTCCTTCATCCTCTTGATTGATTCTGGCAATCAAATCAAGTTCTTCATCCTCTGTCAGAATAAAATTCTGATTTTCCACTACTGTAGCAGTCCCAAAAGTCTGCCCCACAAGTTTCTCTTGGCACATCAGACAAGCCAATTATTCCTTGTCACCAACAGTGGCATGTTTTTGCATATGAGACATGATAGTCTCATCTTCCTTCAGCAGCCCATATTCATTCAAGACAACTCCAAGTGATGGATTGTCTTATGCAGTCCCTGTCAACACAGCCAAATTGTCAAATTTAAATTTACAAGACCCAATGGTCTCAATTGATGATCTAGTCACCAACTCTTCTTTCTGCAGTTCTATGTATTTTTCGAGACTTATAAAACCTTCCCTGTCTTCACTCCTTTGTATCTTCACATTCTGCAATCCCTAATTTTGAAATTGAGGTTCTTTCTCTTACATTGAATCCTGCTGATTCAACATAATCTCCAACAACTTAAATTCTTCATTCCATGGATTAAAGTCTTGCACAAAATCTTCCTCCTCTTTTAATTGACTGCCTGATGGTGTCAATTTATCTTCATCATCAAAAAAATCTACATTCATAAAACAATTGTTAAAACAAAAATCATAAGGCCTCAGTGCCTTTCTTTCCTCTGCCATCATTTCAGTATGTTGTCTTGAATTTCCTTCCTTCTCTATCAGCACATAAATATGTTGATTCTAGTCCTTCAACCGATTCTCGAGACTGTCAATTAGTCTCTCCTCTGCATCACCCCCTTCAAGGATGTCTCCTTGCTTTAGTTCATAAAAATGAACCTTCTCATCCTAAGTCATCTCTGCCTTTACAATCTGAACACCTTTTCTCTGTGTTTCTTTCCTCTGCTCCAGAACACTTAACCCATGCCACAAACTTGTCATCTCATCTAAGAAGACATTCATCCTATCTTCACTAACTTCCTTTCTATCACAAGTCAATTTTTCTGCTGTCACTACTTCTTCATCCTCCATCAGAATATAATTCTGATCTTCCAATCCTGCAATAACTTCAGTTATCTGTCCATCACTTTTCACTTGGCCATTTAACAAAATCACTTTGTCATTATCATCATTAATGACAAATTCATCACCATCAAACATAACTGTCATATCCCCATTGAAACAATCTCCTTCATTGAACAAGGAATTTATGAATTCCTTCTACTGCAGTAACTCAATTTGATCTTCCTCTGAAAGATAATCATCATATGTGACTTGGCAACTTTCAGCTTCATTTATCACAGTTTGATCATATCATCTGTCTTCTTCAATACCTGCATTCACACACAACTTTTCAGTTGTAAAACCATAAGACCCCATGGTCTCATTTGATGATTTGATCATCAAATCTTCATGCTGCTCCAAGTCTTCTATACATTTCGAAATTTCTTCAATGGTCTCCTCTTCAGTTTATTCAAGCTATCCAATTGACTGCTCAATTCCCAGCTTCTGGCCATCATCACAATTTAGACTTCCTCTGCTTCCAATATGTTGGAAATAAAAGCCTTTCCCCAACTTTGTATGGACATTTTCAAAATATCGGGCTGTTCCATTTTCTTCCTTAATGACAACTTCAACAGTTTGTTCTTCTCCATGTGTTCTTCCTACAAACATACAAAAATTTTCAGATGTAAGGCCATTTGACCTCTTGGTCTCACTTGAAGTTTCAGTCTTCCAGTCCTTATCCAGATACTCAATCATCTTGAGTAATCTCTCTTTCAGCTGAGTATTTATCATTTTCTCTCTCTTCATCTGTAGCCTCTACCACTTTACTTTCTTCTTCTTGAGCCAACCAAATCTCTAGATTTCCTTTATCATTAGTTCCAATTTTTTTACCTATTCCCAGATCTTAGCTACCTATTTCCAATATTCTTCATCAGTGAATTTATTCCTCGTGCCATTTTCTTTGGCATCTTCCTTCACTCTTCTGTGGTGGCCCCTCTTAGAACCTCTGCAATCTTTGCTATGGCTATCAGTAGCCATTTTCTCCTTCATGAGTTCCTCACTCATCAACTGCACCAAGCCTATGAAAAAACAAGCTCTCTTGCTGCAACTTACCTCACCAATCCTTTCCTCCAAATCTGGGCTTTTGGCAAGTAATGGTCCCCTAATTGCTGGAACCTTCAAAGCACTCTCCTCTGCTCTCTCTAGGCTTCACTCTGCAACTTTTAAAGAACACATCTGTTCTTCTTTCATCCAACCTCTGTTGGGAATCCTCCAGGTTCTGTCACACTTTATTCTTCACCTTAGAATCCTCTACTAGACTCTTTCATCACTTCTCTCAAAGCTGTGATCTGCTTTTGCTAAGAATTCCTCAATTTCCTGCAATCTGAGTTCTGCAAACAATGCTTCAAACCAGAGTTCAACACTGCTCATCAAATCACCTTCAGAGTTTGTTCAACACTCACTTGTAATTTCTTCTACAATTTCTCCCAATTCTCTGCTGCACTGCACGCTGTCTTGTTAGATTTAAATCTGATCTCCTTGTCATCACACCTGTGTTCACATCTTTCAAAACATAACTGGGCAATCTTCAAAATTATTTGCCTCAACTTCAGATTCTACAAATTTGAATTTTCAACCTTCACTGTATGCTTATTCAAACCTGCAATTTCTGTCAAACAAATTTGAAAACCAACTTTCTTCACTGCTTCAGTACATATGCATTTCAAAAATAAATTTTCAAAGAACTATTTCAATTCTAGCTCTGATACCACAAATGATAGCAAAAATGGGGTGCAGGCGCTAAGGAGAGCTGGTCTCTCTTTTCTCTGTATTTTTATTTACTAGGGGGGTCTCTTCAACTTCTTGTTTCTATTTCATTCATCAAATTTACAAAATTTGATTAATGAAATGCAATATAAACTTTAAAGTCCCTTAGACTATATCCACTCCTTGAAAATAGACCAACATTAAAATCCCTTGGACTTGTAATACTCATGCCTATGAAATTTCCACCGTAGCATAAAACACTTATAATAATGTGTCTGACCCCTTTAAAACAACATCAACCCTCGGCTTATGATATTAACCTCAATTAACCCTAAGGCAAGAGCTCTTTAACTCTTCCTCTAAACCCTTTCAGAATATGAGATTAAAGTATTAGAACCGACGTTTCAATTCTTTTATAATTATTACCCAAGTCTTAACTTAATACATTTGAACTTATTAAACTTCCGCCACAAACACAAATCAACACGTTGTTTCCTTCGGGCCCACACAACCGATACATTAAATAAATGTTCAATAGTGTTAAAACTGCCGAACATACCTTGTGTTATCCTCTGTGCAAGTCACTGCGCGATTGCCATTTCATCTTCTGTCCTCCAGATCGAACGAACTAGGTAGATATCGTGTTTTTTCAAGGGCTGAGCATTAACGCTCAAAATTTACGCGATGTAAGCGGTATTCACCGGGTGACGTGTCCAAAAAGTATTGGATCGGGTTTTTATTTCTAAAACCGCTTCGAGCTCCAAACGCCACGCGATACTGCCAGTTTTCTCCTCCAAAACCGCTCTCTCCAAACTGGTATTGGAACAGTGTTACTTCGAAATTCTCACTGCATTTTGGTGTATTTCTTCATTTCTTCTTCTCCGCTTGGCGCTATAATCCACCTCGTCGATTCGGTTAAACCAAACAACAAAACACCAGTATTTTGTCTCAACGAATACTGACCCAGTAGGCAGGGTTCCAACGCCTCCTACGCAGATTTCTTACATGTTGAACAAACAGAGAATCCCTATGGTCGCGCCCCGCCAACGGGACCAATTTTTCTATCCTTCACATTCAATTTGTTCGCTAAGAATATGAATTCAAGGACATTCAAAGAATAATAAGGAGATGTTCACACAAAATTTACTCTTCCAAATAATACACATAAGTTCCCTAATCGAAGGAATGATTCCTTCGAGATATTTGTCAATAACATACACAGATATCAATGAGTCCACAGTTTTATTCAAAATAGAGAGCAAAATCTCTCAACTTACTCTTCTATTGCCAAAATCCCCCAAATCATGTACAGGATTACAAATTCAAGCTTTTACACAAAGATTCATACTGCACATTTCCCATACAGTTATTTATCAACTCAAAGCCCATTCACGCAAAGGTCAAATCAATCAGTACCCAGTTAGTTCTGAACTGGATTCTTCATATATATCTCTATGAAACCCTATTACATTCGAACCAAACCCACACTGGTTCCTTTAATTATGTGCAGAGTATTATCTCAATCCTAATTCAGAGTCTATTCACATAGAATTAAGTCAATCAACGTACATATATTCAAGAACAGCTCTTTCATTCATATGTACGATGAAATACTTACAAAACCTTATGTCTTGGCCAGATCTTCAATTTGATGGCCTTCTACTTCTACCCTATCTCTAATTCTTGTCTGCTACTCTCCTTCATGCCTTGAGGCTTACATTTATAAAATGAAAATGAATCGACTCATCTCCCCTAACATCTCGACAAAACAGTTAAAATTCCAAATTTCTAACTCTAGACAAATCCCTTGATTTGTGGAAACTGACTCTAATTCATTCCTACTCTGCAGTTTTTTCTGAATCTCTCATCCCTTCATATGCCCAACTAATCATTGAGAGTAGTTACAATTCTCTCCATATTTAACTAAATTTAATTAAAACCCACTAATCCACTACATAAAATCTAACTCTCATGAAACTAGAAACCCCTAATTCTATTTACATACAAAGTATTTCTTTGAGCCTAATGCTCCTGCATCAGCTACGTTGGACCTAGATATTTCATTGCAAATTTATTGCTCAATTCCTTCTTCAATTTATTAATCATATTCTTATCATGTCCAACAACTAGCATATCATCCACATACAAAAATAGTATAATATACCTTTCTTTGTCATACCTCTTAATGTAGACACAATGATCAAATTCTAGTCTTTTGAAGCCATGCTCCTATTAGAGTTCCAATAAATATTGAAACTTGAAAGCTTACATAGCGATCTTATCAGATGCATTGTTATTCTTATCCTTATCTATTGAGTCATTAGTCTTATCTTCTAGCTATCGTTAGAGGCCTCTATTGTTCCTATAAAGTAGGCTCATGTATATCTCATTTTCTCAAGCAATGAAGTGTGTTTCTCTTCGTTCTTCATCTTGTGATCTCTTGGTAGAAGTATTGTTTAGCTTTGCAATCTGATACTTGAGTATTTTAATACTCTTTCATGGGATCAAAGCTTAACTGCAAGCTCCCTTCTCTTTTTTTAGATCTATTTTAAATATTTGACGATCTGTTTCTAGATCTAGATCTGCCTACGGGTTTTGGTGTAATGGAAAACCTCAACAAGGTATCAGAGCCTTGGCCCAGATCCGATTCCCTAATTTTCGTTTGAGGGAGGGAGTTTTATTTTCAGATTCACCTCATTAGGAATCGATCACGTGGACTAACATCCACTCTGGGATCCACCCTGGGACCACTCAAAAAGGTAATGATAATGGTTTGGAAGTTTACTAAGCTTGTAGGTTTTGGTGTAATGGAAAACCTAACATAGTGTAGCTCATTTTCTCAAGTAATGGAGTGTGTTTCTCTTCGTTCTTCATCTTTTGATCTCTTGGTAGAAGGATTTTTTAGCTTTGTAGTTTGATCCTTGGGTATTTTAATACTCTTTCATGGTATCAAAGCTTAACTGCGAGCTCCCTTCTCTTTGTTTTCTTTTTAATTTATAGGTTACTCCTTATGTTTCGCTTAAGGGGGGTTGTTGGAGTTCGTATTTTCCAACGCTTCATTTCCCTATGAGCTAAGTATGGTGAGTTGTAAGCTCACATACGGACTTGTATCAATCCATTTTTCGTAGTTATACTTAACTAACATTGGGCCTCCTCCGTTGCTATATAATAATTTCAGCTCCATGACAATTTGAGCACTCTCATTTTTCTATATTTTGGGGAGGGATTTTTTTCCTACGGGTTTTTCCCTCTTTCTCCGCTTATGAAATATTGTGCATGGGTACCTAAAAATTCCTATTTATCAAGACCAATTCTTTGTGTTCTTTTTTCTTTATTTTCCACCCTACCTTTCGCTTATGGGAGGGGGGGGGGGGTGGCAAAGTTCCAATAAATATTGAAACTTGTAAGCTTACGTAGCGATCTTATCAATTTTGTTTTCAGTTTTATCCTTATATATTGAGTCATTAGTCTTATCTTCTAGTTATCGTTAGAAGCCTATATTGTTCCTATAAATTAGGCTCATGTATAACTCATTTTCTCAAGTAATGAAGTGTGGTTCTCTTTGTTATTCATCTTGTGATCTCTTGGTAGAAGGATTGTTTAGCTTTGCAATTTGATCCTTGGGAATTCTAATACTCTTTCATGGTATCAGAGCTTAACTGCGAGCTCCCTTCTCTTTTTTTTAGATCTATTTCAAAGATTTGAAAATCTATTTTTGGATCTAGATCTGCCTGCAGGTTTTGGTGTAGGGGAAAACATCAATAGTTCTAGCATAAATGAATAAAATTTCTTGTACCACTGGAGAGGTACATGTTTTAGCCCATAAACGTTCTTTTTCAATCTGCAGACAAGATCTTCTTTACCTTTTACCTTGAATCCTTCCAGTTGTTCCATATAAATTTCTTCCTTCAATTATCCATGAAGAAAAAGTTGTCTTCACGTCTTATTGTTCACATTCAAAGTCTAAAGCAACAACAAGACCAAGAATAACTCTTATGGAATACATTTTAACAAGAAGTGATTTTTTTTTTGTTTTTTAGAGCATTTCTTCCTTTTAGAAGGTTCACTAGATCCCAAGTTTTATTTTTCAACAAAGAGTCCATTTCTTTCTACCACTTTTCACTAAACAATTAGGCTTACCTTCATCAATTAACAAAATACAATCTGAGGGTTGATAACTTTGTGACTGCTTTAGAGGCCCAGTAGACCTGTGAACCATATTTGGTGGTGTGTTTTCCACTTTACTCTCTTGTAATGGTTGCGGAAAGTTTTCTTCTTCTCGTTGTCCATCCCGTTCTCGATTTTGTTGCTCAAATTATTCCAATGGTGGGATATTTTCTTGTTTTTCTATAAACATGTCAACAATTTTCTTGACCTCTCTTTCACCTACATGCCTTTTATACATATCAGATTCATTAAATATTACATCCTTGCTTCTAACAATTTTGTGATTAATTGGATCCCATAGATGGTAACCAAACTCACCATCCACATATCCCAGAAAAAATCACTTCCTTGATTTATCATCTAATTTTCTTCTATGCTCTTTGGGAATATTCATAAATTATTCACATCCAAAAAAAATTAGGCAAGAATAATTTCATGACCACCTCTCATAAAAACAACCCTTCTTTTCTTAACCACAAATACAATGCTCACAAAGATAAAGTTTATAGGATTTTAAATCTGAAAGTAGAGTTTTACCAACAAGAACTTTTAGCCCCTTTTCACTCATGTGGCCCAAGCACTTATTCCATAATTCGACTTTGTTTTCTTCTTTTGCAACAAGTGTATCTGATATCTCTATTGTTACTTTCATTGTATACAAGTTTCATGTGTTGTATCCTTTAGCCAACACCAATGAACCTTTAGTAATTTTCCAACCACCTTTTCTGAAGGTTGTGGAGAAACCTTCATCATCCAATCGTCCCATAGAGATCAAACTCATACACATCTCTAGGACATGCCTAGCCTATTTTAGCAAGATACCTTGTCCATCCTTTGTCTTGATTCAAATATCTCCCACTCCAACAATATTACAAAAATGATTATTTCCTAAATGTACTTTACCATGATCAACTTATTCATATGTAACAAAATTATTTTTACATGGGGTCACATGGTGAGATGCTCCAGAGTCAAGTACCCAATCAATGCTACTGCTAGAAATATATAAACATGCTTCTTCTACTGAAACATATAATAAAACATCACTTTCAGAAGCTACAACAATAGTCTTACCTTCCTTTGTGTTGTTAGATTTTTTTATTTCTGTTGATTGATTTTTGTTCCTTTTGCTCCTTTTGTTCCTTCTTCCAAAACCAAAAATCCTTTCTCTTATGTCTCGCTCTTCCACAGTGAAAACAAGTGAGTCTTCCCATTATTCATTTCGATCTACCTCTTGATTTTGATTGCCCAGTCTACCACGCTCAATTTTCCTTCCACGATCAGTTAAGACTAGAGCTTCTCCTCCTTGTTTTTCTGCAATTGATTTGCGGCGCAATTCCTCATTCATTAAACTACTAGTAACATCATCAAAATTCAGGGTCCCTACAAGTGCTGAAGTGCTAATATCTACTATCAAATTCTTCTAGTTGTATAGCATAGAGCACAATAATAAGATGGCTCTAATATCGTTATCCCACTACAAGGAAAAGACCCTCTAGCGGAGGTTATAAATGAGGTTTTTAGTGTTATAAAATTGGCCAAAATTGTCAAAAAAACATATGCTACCACATCCGTTTCTGGTAACAGAGGTTTTGGAGGAGCATTTAACGGAAATTCAACACAACTAAAAAAAATGGGCGGCTGGAGGTTATTACGGATGTTTTTGCATCGGTGCTTTTATTAGGTTTTAACGCACTGGTGCGTATCGGTAGAGAGAGCACCGGGGTGGTCTAACAAGAATGCACAGTGCCGTTAAGGAAAATAACAGCACTGGGCCTGGTGTTGGTGATATAATGCACGGGGCCGTTCTAATTGGTCTTGGGATTTGAGCGGTGCCCATAGGTCGTATAAACACGCCGGTGCGTATTATTATATGAACGCCTTGGTGCATCATATCACACAAATGAACCAAGGTTTACAATTGGTATCATTATTCGTGCGGTGAAAATATTTCATACAAATACACCGACGCTTATCGACACATAAACGCCCCGATGCATACTATCACACAAATGCACCGAGATTTGTAATTAGTATCGGTATTCGTGCGGTTCTTATTGGTCATCCAAATGCACCGATGCGTAAAGACAGAAAAAAATGCCCCGGTACATAGTATCACACAGACGCACCGCAATTTAAAATTGGTACCGGTACTCGTGCAGTGCTCATAGGCGGTGAAACAACACCAGTGCGTATAGATACATAAACGCACCGAAGTGCCATACCGTACAAATGCCTCCATATTTTTAACTGGTTTTGGTATTTGTGCGGTCCCGATAGGTAGTATAAACGCACCGGTGCGCTTAATAATACAAGCACACCGGTTTTCATTTTGTATTTTTTAGAAAAATCGACCTGTGGCAGTGCAATTATTATGATTGTTTAAGTTCATTATTCATCAAAAGTAGACACATATAATAACAATATTCATATTAATTAAATTTTCATTAATGGATTTGAATGTGATGTTTAGATTAATTTGTTATATCATATCATAATTATCGTGGTTTTCTAAAATTCATTATTCATAAAAAGTTGACCATATATTTTATAACAATATTCATATGAATTAAATTTTTATTACTGCATTTGACAACGACAATGGAGAACGCAATAGAATAAATTAAAACATTTATTATATATATATATATATATATATATATATGAATAAGACATTCTTTGTCATACAAAATGGGACATTTATTGGTATCCCTTTATCTTTCAACTGGGACACTATGTCCATTACATTAAAGAAAATGTCTGATTTCACAGACATTTTTCCAAAAATAGCACAACGCCTTGCTTTTATATCCAAACATAGTGATCATCATTCTTCGCTTGAACTGTTATCACTGCTAGAGCTACTTCCATGACTTCGGTTATTTTCAAAAATGTTTTGTTCACGACATTGATTGTTTTCTTCTTCCTCACCTTCTTCCATCTACAAACATAATAAACTGTAATGAGTGTATATACATTGGTGAGAATAATGAAAATTTCAATATTAAATAATATACATCAATATAAATCGAAAAGAAATGACATACCAATGCAACAATTGACTCATAAACTATACACATTCTTTCAAAACCATGTAACATGCCATCTTTCAAGATTTGATCTGTTGGCGCAGTGCTATACTTTGTTTCCTAGTACAAGTTTTATACCCCATAAGAAATCATATATTTAATATAAAAGATTTATTTTTTCTATTAATTATAGACGTATCTAAGTAAAACAAGATCGATAGATGCTTACAAATTCCATAATTAAGTTCTGATATGCCAACATATATGCACAGCCCATATTTAAACCAATTTCAATCAATTCCTCTGATGGTTTTTCTTTGTATGTTAGCACCTGTTTGGAGACATTCAATGATTATTTTTGTCAAACAACTTAAAAATACAAAAATTAAATCTAGTTAAGTTGTTATAAGGAAGTAACAATTACTCACAAACTTAGATATGAATCCTTTTCTTCCTTGTCGTCTTGTTTTATGTGCTAAATGGGTTCCATTTTCTTTTCTTTTCTGCAAGAAAATACTTGAAAATTAATATTTAATGCTAAATTTTTTATTTATTTTACCTAATGATAAAAAAATCCAATGATTACATATTACATTTGAAGCACGTTGTTGTTGAGATGGCTCCTCCAGCGATGCAATTTTTTCCATTTCTTTGACCATCTCCTTGTACACCTTTTTGGACATTCCTATTGGCATATTTTTGATATCAGCTCGTTCATCTTTTGAGATTTTCATAATCTTCCTGAAAATGTAACATGACAATAAATTATTTAATTTTTATATTGATATATGAAAAGTAAGTATAACAAAAGTGATATTTATAAATAATTCTATACAAACACCGAAAGGAATATTAATTTTTCATTCCTTCTTTTTTGTTGTTGTACATTTTTTCTATTAAAAGTCTGACATGTCTCATTGACCAATTCTCTAGAAACTCTTCTTGTAGTTTACATAAAATCTAGTTCTTGGAATCATTGGTTTGGTTTTTGTATTGCAAGTGGAAAAAATGTCTATACATTTGTTCTACTAGATCCCTCAAACATTTGTAAAAGTTTTCCCCCCTTTCGTTAACCTCCAACACCACTTCAGATGAGCTAAGGAGAAATTCATTTTCATTTGCATGTTCTATTGTTTTTATTATCTTAGAACAACATTCCTTTTCTGAGTTGTTGGTCCCTGTAGAACATTAAACAGAGGTGAATTAATAGAATTTTTGACACATGTTATCTAATAATTTTAATTATATTATTAGTGAAAACTAAAAAAAGAAACTCATATTGGATCGATAGTATTTTTTCATTCAGTACCTAATTCATTCTTTTGCAATTTTTCCATCAAGCTTATACATTCTTCTGGTCCTAGATCATAAATAATCTTATTGAGCTTCGTCATTTTGTGGCTTTGCATGATACACATTAAACAATACATATTATTTAAACTTACATATAGTTCAAAAGTAAATTTTTTGTAAAAAATTTACAAAGAACTTGCCTTTTTTTCTTTTCTTGATGTGTTATCAGTATTTTTGTTACTTCATCTGTTGTCAGTCATTTCTTTAACAATATCAAACCTGTATCATATCAGTCAATAATATATTTTTAAATAAATTTTCAACTTCTGAATTAAAAAAAAAAAATCTCAACAAACTGGGGCACCATTCATGGTGAACGCACCGACTTCGGTGCGTTCATGACTTTCCCACGCACCGAAAAAATAGTATAATACAGCGTACGGTGCTCTATGACAACAAGAAGCCCCGATGTGTTAAATTTCAATGGCCACACCGGTTAACCATCATAAAAATAATAAAAATCATCTAGTGTTAGTTTTTTTTAGCATAAATCGGTGCTATATTTTACATATGGTGCACCGTCAAAAAAAATATATTTTTTCACACTACTTATCCAGTGCTCTTGTAAACAAAAGAGCACTAGTGCGCTACCTTACATAGGGCACACCGTAAAAAATATGTTTTTTTTTAAACCATTCCAAGGCCGACATGGATTAGGATACGACTATGCTAATCGTCTCGTCGGTTGCATGTCTTAGGTATATATTTAGTAATACAAACCCTATAAATATAAATTGAAAAGTCCTAATTCTGAATTACAGAAAGAAGAAGAGGAAAGGGGAGAAACAAAAAGAAAGTAAGATTTGTATTTTTTGAAAGTTTTTTTTTTTCGAAACTGAACGTTTGCGGTGCGTCATAATGAAATAGCGCATATTTTTAATTTTTTATGACAATACTTTCATGGTGCACTATGATAACAGACCGCCCTGGTGCACTCTGTTTGACAGGGTGCACCGATTTTTTTTTTTTGCTTTTTATTTACGCAACGACCTACATGGATTGAGATCCGACTATGTAGGTCAACCCGTTCATTGGATGTCTTAGGTTTATATTTAGCGATATAAACCCTATAAATATAAATTGAAAATCCCTAATTCTGAAATCACAACAAGTGGGAGAAGACAGGACAGAAACAAAAATAATGTAGGGTATGTTTGTAAAATGGTTTTTTTTCTAAAACAACACGTTTTGTTGTGCTCCATAATGTAATAGTGCACCGGTGCCATATATTACGAATGGCGCACTGATAAAAACATATTTTATTTTTTTATTTTTTATCAATGTACTTTAGCGGTGCGCTTGTATAACAAAGAGCACCGGTGTGCAACGTTATGCAGGGTGCACCTGCGCAAAAAAATATGTATTTTCTTAAGACTAACGCAAGGGCCAGCATGGATTGGGATCTGACTATGCAAGTCGTCCCGTGGGTTAGGTTTCTTATGAGTACAAAAACCTTATAAATCTAAATTGAAAAGAAAGAGGGAGAAAAAATAGCAGAAACAAAAAGAATCTAGGATTTTGTTTGTAAAAATTGATTTCTTTTTTTTATTTTTGTTTATGAAAACTGCAGAAAAGGTAAAAATTTGCAGAAACAAAAAGTTAAAAAAACAATAAGATTTGATTTTGTATTTTACTTCATAAAAAACTAGAGAAAAAATAAAATAAAACAATAGACTTTGATTTCTTATTTCACTGCATAAAAAAAACTACAGAAAAAAGTACGAAAAAACAATAAACTTTACTCACGTCGTTTAAAATTCTATGGTACAGGGTTTGAATTACCAAAGGTTTGGAATTCGGATTGTCTGAATACTTCTGTTCAAACGTATTTCCCTGCTCCACAGTTCTCTCGTGCTCTGTTTGCTCCAGGTATGTATCTTGCAAATCTTTAGCTGATTTTTTTTGCAAAAATAGTGAAATAATGAGAAGTGTTTAGTATTTAAAGAAATTTTTTATGAAATTAGATTTTCGAAAATATTTTGTCGCCCAATTTTCAATTTACCACTTTTTTTTTCACTTAAAGAAAAAAGGGTTGCGCTTTTTTTATTGCGGTTATTCTTTTACCGGTGTGTCTTTTAATTCAACCGCACTAGTGCTACTTGTTACAAAAGTGCACCGGTGCGCAAAATAAAGAATGGCCGGTGCGGTTATCTGAACAATACGCACCGGACTTACATTTAGGTTTGTGCATCAAAGTTTATTGTTGTTTTGCTCAAATGCAGGGATAAAATATCATATATTATATGAAATGGAAAATTCTTCAAAATACAGCTCGTTCCATAATATTTCTCAAATTCCATCGCAGAGTTCTCCCTATCCATGTGGAGACGTAATATTTACTTCAGATTTGTTTTATTTTTTCACTATCTAATTGAATTTATGAATGTTTTTATCCATGTAGTCAATCATGCACAAATTAATTAAATTTATAATGAATACAAATTTCCAGGTTCATGCAGATTCATCATCGAGTTCAGATGCACAAAATTATATTCAAAGTACTGCTCCAAAACATCTAAAGTTCTTATCATGAGCTGCATACTGCAAGATGCATTTGGTAGATGAAAATGGACAACTGCTTCACCCTGCCAATTGTAAAAATATTGCATCTTCTAGCCACAATCCTGGGACAATGATGGTAATTATAATTATAACTATTTGGTATATATATTGATTAATATGTAATTATTTCAACGTCAAACCAATTTATAATCATGCAATATTTTCAACGTCATTACTAATTGATATCATAATATTTTGTACTAATCATGTTCATTTTTTTTTTAATTATTAGGATTCCAGTGATGATGAACGACCTACCTACCATCTTCCATTGCACCCCATGACAATTTCAAATCGAGAGAAGACTGAATTAAGAAAAAAGATCGGAGATGAACGATACCAAGAATGGTTGAATCAACCACCGATTCAATTCCCGCTACGTTCAGATTCACCAATTAGGAATGACTACATCAATAGTAGTTCTTCACAAGCTGGCAATGGAGACAATAAAATAGAGGTTGGTATGGATGATTACTTAAGGGATACGACTGCCATGGAGACAATGTTGTTAGATGCATTCCAAAATGATGATCAGCTAGGGGATGATTCTCATATCGCTGACACCTTTTTCGAAAGCCTTAAATTTTCTTCCACCACCCCTCTCATTGGACCCAGTAGTCAATAAAAGTCTACCCAGTTGGGGACAACGATGTTACTGTACAACTTGAAACCAAAGTTTGGCTTGTCGAATGCATGTTTCTCGAAACTTTTGAGGTAAGTTACCATAAAGTACTTCCGGCCTTATATATAAATTTAAAATATAATCAGTACACTGCAATGAACATTACAAATGTTAAATTTTATGAACGTTAATAATTATATCGACATTAATGTACATTTATTAATATAGTTTTCCATGATCACCAACTACAAGTTATTCAAAGATAAGGTTCTTCCGAGTGATAATGTCTTGCCCGGTAGCTGCGAGGAGGCAAAAAAATTGTTGAAAATGTTGGGTGTTGAGTACATATCATATCATGCATGTCCAAATGATTGTATTCTATATAGAGGAAAATATGCAAACAAAGAGATGTGTCCGAAATATGGGCATGTCAGGTATGATAAATAAAAAAAGAAGGGTAAATCACGTACTAGTCCTCCTTTTAAGATATTAAGGCACATGCCTATAATCCCAAGGATTCAAAGGCTCTTTCGTTGCAAACAATTAGTTGTGTTGCAGGGATGGCATGCCTCACACATAAGTGAGTTGGGAGTTATGCGAATACCAACTGATTCAATAGCCATGAAGCATATAGAGGATACATGGCCCGAAAAATTCAAGAATGAAGTACGAATTCTACAACTCAGCATAGCCATGGATGGTGTCAACCCATATTCCCTCCAGAACACCAAATATTCTGTTTGGACTGTAGTAGTGATCAATAACAATATCCCCCCATGGTTTTCCATGAAGAATGAACATCTTATGTTGGCTCTCATAGTCCCTGGTAGAAGACAAGTGAAGAATATGGATGTCTACTTACAACCACTGGTAGATGAATTGAAGGAATTATGGGATGGGATAAATGTATACGATGTATCAAGACCCATCATAGTAGAGAGGAGGTTTACGTTGTATGGCATATTTTCTTACATGACACATGATTATCCAGGCTTAGGAGTTTGCTCTGGTAAATTTCATGTTTAATTTATTGATTTGTTTATATATAATGTAACAATATTCTTTCACATATTAGTTATTTAATTCGTTGTAATATTATTTGTTTTGATCTTCATGATAGTCTTTAACGTGCCATGCATATTAATTAATGTATATAAATATAATCTCACAGGTCTTGTAACAAAAGGGTATTTTGGATGTAAATGTTGTGGACCTTCTCTGAAAGCTAGATGGTCCAAGGACCTATGAAAGCCAGTGTATGATTGCTCCAGGATATTCCTACCAGAACAACACCCTTACAGAAGAGCAGCAACCGCTTTCAATGGTAACGAGAAAGAACCCAAAGGCCTCCAATAATAACACCAACTGAATGGCTTAGAGCATATGAGAGAGAGAAGGAGAAGGAGTTTACAGAAATGTTCGATTCAAATGGGGAGCCTAAGTTCGATGATCCAGATTTCTTCAACACCTATGTTGAGAAATTTCCCATTGGGATGAAAATGAAATCTATCTTTTATGACCTCCCATATTGGGAGCATCTTAAGATTTCCCACTTATTAGATCCCATGCATATATTTAAAAATGTTTCATCTTCTTTATGGAGGCACATATCATCAAAAAAAAGTGACACATTGGTAGTTAGGAAAGATCTTATTACTTCAAAAACTAAAAAGAAATATTGGCCAAGACGATTAGAAAGTACGGGATCAGAGGCAGGCGCTAGTCCCTCTAATTCATGGTTTTTCAAAGAAGGTGATGTCCCATGGATTTTAAAAAAAGATGATATATCTTTGGCAAAGGAAGTTATAATGGATGTGAGGGTGCCAACTTCATATGGGTCTTCACTACGGCGCTGCTTCACCATGGATGACCATTTGTCGGGTTGAAATCACATGACCATTTGAATCTTCTAAGAGTACGTATAATGTCAAAAGAATAATTTTATTATTTGTTACATTATCCCATGCGATGATCATAAAAAATAACTAATTTTGTATATTATTGCACGTTTTTATAACTTTGCAGTCTCATTATCCTTTGTTTGTGCGTGCGTGTGTGAAACATGAATTCCCTTAAGACCTAGGACGTGTCATATCTAAATTATCTGCATTTGTACGTTGGATCACGTCAAAGGAGACTCATGTGGCTAGCATTCCACGGTGGCGTCAAGAGATAGTTGAGATTGTTTGTATGTTTGAGAAGGAACTACCGACGAGTTTCATGGACTTACATGTTCATCTTCTAATCCACCTGGTAGATCTGGTTGAATTAGTTAGGGTTGCTTCCTGTCGTTGGATGTTATTCTTAGAGAGGTAATGAAAAAATTGAAAGGTTTTTTTCGACAAAGGGAAAAACCCGAGGGGTCTATGGCAGAGGGGTACACATCGTATGAGTCTTTCTACTATGCCAGTGAGTACATCAAGCAGATAAAAAATAGACCAGGTGTGGTGATTTGGAGTGATGAATTAGACGAAGACAAAAGAGAAGGAGAGTTGCTCCAAACAAGTGGAAAAAAGCGCTTGATAAAGAGTAAGCGACTTATAATTTTTCAAATTTACAAAAAGTAATTAATTATATTCATGTTGAAATTCGATATAATGTATATTTTGATCTCTAAGTACTATATAATGTTGGTTTGATTTCATCAGCGAATGAAGAAATTGAATCAATCAATAAATTCATTCTTTACAATTCTGAAGCGACACAACTGTGGGTTGCATTGTACGAACAAAAAAGAATGAAATGGGATAGTGACAGGAAAGAATTAAGATGGTTGAATTGTAGAAGCATTCCTTATCCCAATCATTTAAAGGATAATATGCCAAAAATATGCCCTAACAGTTGGGTTGCTGACCAAGTCAAAGAGAAATACGGTGCTACCAGTCGTTACCCGCGTGTTGAAGAGGATGCCCTAAACGTAGGGATTGGGTGCAGCAACTCGGTAATAATTTATATGTAAATTTGAAACTTATATTAAGACATCTACATTTCATATTTTAACTGTTGGATTATTATTTATAATACACATGACACTTATATGATTTTTTAAACTTTTTTATAATAGGTGCATTTGTTCCCATCTATGTGGGCATATGGACACCATTTTCGCACAGAAAATGCCGATGATGGAAACATCACACAAGAATGTGGAGTGGAAGTCGAGTTCGATCAATCTAGTCGATCTAGCCACCATGATCAACAACTAATAAGAGGGACATTAGGTTACGTTGGAAAGATACAAGAGATCATTGAAGTAGATTTTTCTTCTTTCCAATGTGTTATTTTTAGGTGCAAGTGGTGGGACACCTTTGATCGGAATAATGTAAAACAATATCGCGATAGTAGGCTGATATGTATCAACTCTAGAATGATGTGGGATGAAGCTAAGGAGCCCTATGTTTTCCCTAAACACTGCAACCAAGTGTTTTTCTACCCAGATGTGTTGGATAGGGATTGGTGGTTCGTATTGACACATGACCCTAGATCAAAACATATTTTTGACAACAATAGTGTTATCATGCCATGCGAGCTAGAATATAATGAGGGTGATCATGAGAACCGAGAGCGATATGGTACAATATGTGTTATTTCATCAATACTACAAGCCAAACAAAATATGGATCTCTCTCCCTCTCTCTTGCCTCCCACAGGCGAACCATGTTATATTGTTCTGTCAATTGTTGTTGTTGTTGCTCCTCTTCTCTCCTTTCACGTCTCTGAATGGTTGACATATTAAACACAATTTTTTAATTAAATGACACATGTATTTACAAATATACGTATATAAATATTTTTTGAAAAATAAATAAAACAAGAGACGGTGCACCAAAAACACAGTCACGCACTGGTCATGGTGCGTCCCTACCAAGAGACGCACCGTCTACGGTGCACATAATGATATAAAAAGCACCGAGAGCGGTGCTCCAAAAAATATTTTTAGCGCACCGTTAACTAAGTGCGGTGTCAGGAGGCCAGTGCGCTGACTTCACCATATGCCTCGGGGCTTATAGCTAAGTCAGCACACCGTCCTCCTGCCACAGTACATAGTCGTACAGTGTGGCCAGGTATCCGAGCGCACCGATCTTTGTCGTAAAATTTATAATTACATGGTGCGCCTTTGGAATCCGCCCCGGAACCGGTGCGGATACACTTAGCATCGGTTTACCAGCCCGAACCATTGACAATGTCGATTGACAGTTCTGGTGCGCTGAAAAACTTACGTGCCCCGGGGTGGATAAGTTCGTCAATGCACTGGGTGGTCGCGATTCAATGTTGTCAATGGTGTGGCTTAGTAAATGACCACACCGCACTTTTTAAAAATTTTAAAATTACACCGTGTGCCTCACGGTACTGCCCTGGAACCGGTGCAGACGCCTTCAGCACCGAGTGTGGTGCAACCTGTAAATTTACAGGCAACACTGCACCTAGTGCAAGCCGAATGGTTCGAGCGCACCATGCGACAATTTTTTTTTTTTTAATGGTTAATTTTAAGGTTTTTTCAAATTCTAATCTGCTAAAAGTTTTAATTATGGAAAAACTAGAAAAATACCTGTACATTTATCCGTCGATGAGGCATATTGGCTGTACAATTTAAAAAAGAAGATTTATCCACTATTTTATAAAATTCAAGCTGGAGATTGGTGGTAATGTACAGCAGCAGTGTGTGCAATAAGTGAAATGGGAGCACAGATTTCAGTTCGGCTCAAGCAAGGATAACTTGCACCGGTGCTTGAGAGCTCTGTAGCACTGACAAAAGTGAAAAATATAGTTTTTTGGCCGTAATTTTTTTTTTATTTAACCCTGTTCTGGTGCGCCAGGTTTTTACTGGAGTACTGGTGCATTGTATTAATGCCGCATCGGGCTCTTTCTGTTTTCCCACGCTTTTAGGAAGCACCGGGGCGACGTAAATGTCACGCACCACTGTGCTACAGTAACGAGACGCACCGGCAACGACATCTGGTGAACCAATCATTTTTGCAGTTTTTTGGCCGTAATTTTCTTATTTAACCCTATTCTGGTGCGCAAAATTTTTACAACAGTACCGGTGTGTTTCCTGTATGCTGCGCTGGGCTCTTTCTGTTTCACGCGCTTTTAGGAGGCACCGGGGCAGCGTATTTTTAATGCACCGGTGCTCTACAGTAATATGACGCACTGGTAACAGTGTCTGGTGAACCAATGATTTCTGCGGTTTTCTGGCCGTAATTTTTTTTATTTAACCCTATTTCGGTGCGTGGGATGTTTTTTGGAGTACCGGTGTGTTGTACATATGTCGCACTGGGCTCATTATGTTTTCGCGCGCTTTTAGGAGGCACCGGGGCGGAGTATTTTTAAAGCACTGGTGCTCTACATTATCATGACGCACCAGTAACAGTGTCCGGTGAACCAATGATTTCTGTGGGTTTTTGGCCGTAATTTTCTTTTATTTTTTTTTAACTAGAACGGTTATATTATTGAAAAAGAGTGCTGATATGGCAGAGCCTGTGCAGCCAGTATACAAAGAATCTCATTCGGAGCAGCAGTTACATCAAGTTTGCCAAGGGCCTTTTAAGGGATAATGGTTATGTGCGGAGCTTCAGCATTTAGACTTATCATTCCTTCGTGAAGCAAACAGCCGATATTGGCCAATCTATCAGCTTCCTGATTTAGATCTCTGAGTATGTGGAAGGCTTTAGCTGAGGGGATGTCCCTCAGTATTCTGTTAACTCTGGCTAGATGTTTATTGAGCACCGAATTCTTGAGGTCCTTCTTGCTGACTATTGCTTTTATTATCACCTCTGAGTCTCCAAAGACTACTATTTCACTTGGATTTACGTTTTTGACAATTTGACATGCTTTCCATAAACTTAAGATTTCTGCTTGATTGTTGGATTTCAGTCCTAGACCCCAGCTGAATTCTTCTTTGTTTCCATTGGGGTAATAGATCACCCCGCCTGCACCCGATCTTCCCGGATTGCCCTTTGAGGCACCATCAAAGAAGACAGCGTGCTTTCCTTGAGATTTCCACCACTGGTGAAATCTATCCTCCGGAATGCGGATCTGCCAATTTTCCATGTAGACAGTGCGAAGATTTGCTGAGGAGCTGATCATGCCGGTGAAAGGAGCCAACCACAACCTTTCTTCGGGCCGAAGAGTATGATCCTCTTTGATCTGTGAGTGGATCAAGGTCTCTAGAAGGAGGGATTTGGCCTGATCCGCCACTTTAGCTGTTGTCATTTCTTTGTTGTTGAAGATGGTTTCGTTTCTGGCCAGCCAGATCTTCCAGCAAACATATTTGGGAGCGGCTGTCCACACCTTTTGCCATGTGGATTTGCTGACAATATTGTAGGGATAAGCAGCATTCCATGAGAGAAACATGGATTCAATCGTACAGTGAGTGGGAGTGTGCACATTCAGGCCAGCTAGAAAGAGGTACCAAACCTCCTTCGCGAAGTCACACTCCAGGAACAGATGACCTGTAGTTTCCAGCACTGCTTTACAATGAGCACAGCGGTGGGGACCTACAATATTCCTCTTGCAAAGATTTTCTCCTGTCAAGATTTTGTTTTGAAACAGGATCCAGAAGAAGAATTTTATTTTAGGAATGCTAAGATTATCCCAAATTAGTTTCCAAACAGCCCCAGGATGAGTCGAATCTTTCCTACTTTGAAGTTGAAGGTATCCCTTCTTTGCTGTATAGACCCCAGTTTTCCCCCATCCCCATTGGTCTGTATCATCTAAGTGCACTGGGGCATAGTCAGTGATTGCTCTTTTGAGTAGAGCGAGCTGTGAGTGCAAGAGCGCTGGTGGCATGGGAATGTTCCATTGTGTCCAGTTTCCATTGGTGTCCCAGACAGAGATATCGATCAGTTTCCTAATTCCTTGCGCTTTGAGCCAGTCTCTGAGATCTGCAAAGTCATTGGATTCGTTAAGAGGAGGGTAGCCCAGAACGCTGTCTCTCCAAATCCTGATATTTTTCCCATTTCCTGGCACTCTGTATAAATGAGAAATGAAGAAAGGAATGCCTCTGCTGCAGAGTTTCCACACTTGTGATGCTTTTGAAAGATTGTCAGCTGTGTATCGGGACAGAGGTCGATTCTGCAGGTATTTAATTCTGAAGATTTGGCTAACCAGATGTTGAGGATTCTTGACTAACTGCCACAGAAGTTTACCACCCAGTGCTAGATTAGCATTCTGGGGGTCTCGTATCTGCAAACCTCCTTCCAGAATGGGCTGTCTCACGGTATCCCAGTTGATCAAATGGAATTTTCTTTGGTTGCCGCGGCCTCCTTTCCACAAAAAATTCCGAATGAGTCGAGCAATCTGATCTGAGATAGCTTTGGGGGCGAGCATCAGTGCTGCCTGGTAAGTGGGTAACGCTGATAGGACCGCCTTAACAAGAATAAGTTTGCCCCCCGTGGAGAGCCAGAATCCTCCCCACGCGCTAATTTTCTTCTTAAACTTCGCTATGACATCTTCCCATAGTTGGTTTCGATTGGATCTAAGCGTGATTGGAAATCCCAGATACTTCAGCTTGTCCCATTCAGCAAAGCCAATGAAGCCCAGATCGTTGGCAATTTTGTTAATGGTGAATTGATCGGTGTTCCAACCATAAACAACACTCTTCTTCTCACTTATTAGCACTCCGGATATACTACAGAACTTCTGGAGAGTATTTCTGAAGGAGCTTGCCACTCTGACAGATGCGCCCCCAAGCAGAATCGAGTCATCAGCAAATAAGGCATGGTTCACTGGTTCAATGCCATTGGCGATTCTTATTCCAGGGCTGCTACCATTGCTTTTATCTTTGGTGAGTTTTCTGCTTAAGGAGTCCGCCATGAGAATATAGAGAAAGGGGGAGAGGGGGCAGCCCTGTCTCAGCCCTCTGGTGGCCAGAAAGAAGTTCGTCGGTCTGCCATTAATCAATGGGGCAATCCAGGCCTTTTCTATACAGGCTTTGATCAAGTTTATGAACTCTTGACAGAACCCGAAGGCAGAGAGCACCCTGTACAAGAAGGATCTGTTAACTCTGTCAAAAGCATTACACATATCTAGTTTAATGAGCATACCTTGTTCTTTGCGGGCGTGACTGGAGTGCAGAGCTTCTTGGACTTGAATGACATTGTCCAGAATATGACGACCTTGCACGAATCCACCTTGAGCTGGAGAGATCAACTTTTGCAAGAGAGGTTTAAGCCTATTTGCCAGGAGTTTGGCCATAATCTTATAGGAGGCATTACATAATGAGATTGGCCTATATCTATCAAAAGATCTAGGGTTTGCTTCCTTGGGAATTAGGGCAAGGAATGTGGAATTGATTCCCCCACCCACCTTTTCCTTTCTCAAGATCCCTTGGGTCATTTTTAGCAGATCGAATTTAATTAGCTCCCAGCAAATTTTTTAAAAATGTATTGAAAATCCGTCGGGGCCAGAAGCTTTATCCTGCTCCATTGACCACACAATCTTATGGATTTCTTCCTCCGAGACTGGTGTCAAAAGGCAGTTGTTGTCTTCAGGGTTGACCAACTTCGGAATACTTGAGAGGAATTCGATAATGTCTTCCTCACTCCCATTTCCTTCAGCAGTGAGTAGATTCTGGAAATGTCCCTCTGCTGCGGCCTTGATTTGTTCGAAACCTTTGCAAACCTGGCCATTGGCTAAAGTGATTTCGTTGATATGATTTTTTGAAAGTCTGGCCCTGTACTGTTTATGGAAGTAAGCAGTGTTTCTGTCTCCAGCTTTTAACCAAAGGCTGCGAGACTTCAATCTCCAATACTGCTCTTCATTTCTGAAAGAATGATAAACTCTCCTTTGCTCATTGTTTTCCACTAATAGATCTGTTGGAGAAATGTCTTTTTTTTCCATGTCAAATTGCAATTCTTCTAGCTGGAGAACAACCTCTTTTCTCTGGGAAGTGGGCGTTTTATTGGCTTTTTTAATCCAGTATTTTAGAGCCTTTTTTGTACCCTTTATCTTCTGCTCCCATACATAGCTAGGAGAGCCCGTGATCTCTGTTGTCTAGGCAGATTGCACTGTTTCATGGAACCCATCTATTCCTGCCCAGAGAGGGTTGAACCGAAAAGGCAGAGGGCCTAGGTCTTCTTCCTCTTTAATGCACAGTAAAATTGGTTTATGATCAGATGTTAGTTTTGGTAGAATCTTAGTTAGCACAATTCTGTTGTCCAGCATAATGGTGCTACTGAAAAGGAACCTGTCTAATCTAGCTGAGATGTGATCTCCCCCTGTCCTATTATTGGTCCAGGTATAAGCTCCTTTAACAGGCTTGAAGTCTACGAGGTCCCACTGTGTAATAAGGTCTTCAACAATGGGAAGGAAGGGATCCCTTGAAGAGCTCCCTCCTCTCTTCTCATTAGGATCCAGCACTATGTTCAGATCCCCTCCTAAAATTAAATTTTGCAGATGGTGAAGCTCTAGAAAGGCTGAGAGTGACTTCCAGCACTCTTTCTTTTCCTCATAATGTACTGGAACATATAAATTGATCAGTGCCAGAACTATGTTGCTTGCTTTATGTCTAAGTTCAGTAAAGATCCAGTGTTGAGATTCATGGGTTCTTTCTAGTGAAAAAAGATTTTGAGACCAGAAGGTGCCTATTCCCCCTGCTGTTCCTCTTGCACTGATTGTCTTTCCTGAGTCAAATTTCCACTTGTTGTTACTTATGTTTAGAAGATGCTCCCCCTCTATTTTTGTCTCTTGAAGCATTAGGATGTCTACGGATTCCGTTTTCAGTAGATCTTTGATAGCTTCTGCCTTATTGGGATTCCCCAAACCCCTACAGTTCCAAGAGACTATCTGCATCATTTAAGACTGGAGGAGATAAGTCCACCCCCCTTGGGGGTCCTTAGTCTGGTATTCCTTCCTAGAGTCATCTCAATGGTGGACTGACTGCCTAGGGTTTTTTGTCTTTCAGATTCCTCTTCCCTAGTTTCTCTATTAGATTTCCTACCAGCTCTCTTGGATGGCCTTTCAAAGGTCTCATCATCCGAGGATCCCATAGTTTCTGTGTTCTTCTTTTTAGACTTTATAATATCTGCATAAGAAGGGGAGGAGGTGTTACCTTGAGAGGGGATTAAGATAATACCAGTTTCTGGAGCTGAGTTGTTGTTCGGCGGGGTTGATCCATCCGTCTCTGCTTCTGGAGGGTCTGGCTGTGGAGTTAGAGATTCAAAGGGGTTCTTATCTGCTTCTATACTGGCTTTGTCCTTGCTTCCTGCTGCTTGGTTGTCTGCGTTTTCTTGCCCAGCTTTGTTCTCCGCTCCTTTGCCCTTGTTTTTGTTGTTCTGTCGGCTGTTTGATGTCTTCTTGACTTGGTTCCAGTGCTCTCCTTTTTCTTTCTCTGCTAGCTCTTCATTTTTTTTCTTGCAATACCTGGCGAAGTGTCCGTGTTCATGGCAATGTCGGCACTTGAAAGGGAGTTGTTCATAGTCAAGCTCCTGAATATGAGACCAATCTGCTACCGTGAGGTTGATGGCTTCAGGCAGCCCGACTTCAAGATCAAATTTGACACAAATGCGAGCGCAGGAATACTGATCCTTCCTTGGCACCTGATCAATGTACTTCCCAAGGGCGTTGCCAATCGACTGCAGAGATCTCTGATTCCAGCAGTGGAGGGGAAGGTGGGGGAGTCTCACCCAAACTGGCACTGCCGTGGGCACATCCTGAGCGGGGTCGAAGTCTGGCGACCACTTGTTCAGATAGAGACCTCGAGGGCCCATAAAGTATGGCCCGTTTCGGAAGATCAAACTTCTGTCTTCCACATTATCAAAGACGAAGACAAAAAAGCCTTTCTCCTTTACCAGGGGAATCCAGTTCAAAGTAAAAGCTTTCCTTACCAGGGGTACATAGCCCTATTCACCTACTTTCTACAAATTTTCTGGGGAGGGCCAAAGCCCGTTGAACTCGGCCACTGAGGCCCTTCCTATCTGTGGCAGATTCGCATGTTTCTCCACAGTGAAACCCAGTCATCGGCTGTCACAATTTCTCACTGATCCTAAGGGGGCCACATTGCCCAAGCCAAAGAACGAGGGCATGAAAGCTGCAGCCCGGGGGAGGGGGAGGCCGAGACTTCACCCGTGATCCATGGAGGGGGAGGCGGGCACCACTGTGCGCTCAAGTAGCGCCAGCAGGCTCATGGCTGAGCGCCACTTTTTATTTAACCGTATTCTAGTGCGTGGCATTTATGGGGACCCCGGTGCGTTTCCATCATTCTGCCCCGGGAATTTTATGTTTCGCTCGCTTTTATGACGCACCGGGGCGTGGCGATGTGACGCACCAGGGCTTTACAGTAACCTAATGCCCCGGTAACGGTGCCTGGTGAACCAATGATTTTTGCGATTTTTTGGCCGTAATTTTGTTTGTTTTAAACCCTTTTCCGGTGCGCGGCATTTACGGGGATCCTGGTGTGTTTCAGTCACTATGAACTAGGCCGTTTATGTTCTGCGCAGTTGTTATGAGGCACCGAGGCTGACGATATGACACACGCTGGCGCGGCTGCTGAATTAAAAGCACCAGGAGGTGTGTACGGAGCGCACTGTTTCTAGTGTGACAATGTTTTATGCAGTTTTTTTGCCGTAATTTTTTTTATTTAACCATCCACTAGTGGGCGTGTTTTGTGGGTTCCCCGGTGCGTTTCATTTATTCCACACCGGAACGGTATCTGTGTCGTCGACATGTAAAGCACTGGTGCTCTACAAAAATAAAACGCACCAGGCCTGTGTGTACAAAGCGCATGGTGTCCGATGTGCCAATTTTTGTAATGCACCGGTGCTTTGTCATATTGAACGCACCGGTGCATTTTAGGTTGATAAGAGCACCAGAAGAAATAAATCCGCAAAAAGCTTCGCCTGCCAACCTCCTCTAGGATCCTCTGCTAGAAACGAACATCTGGGGTATTTTTCTGTGGGGTTCCTCAAAACCATCCACTAGAGGGTCTTTTCCTTGAAGTGTCCAAAATAATTTTGACAGAGGCAAGTTGACTTGTTATTATATTAAACTCATTCAAATGCTCAACCACTAAAGCACCTTCCTTCATATTGAGATTGCACAACTTCTTCATCAACTTGAAGACTTTTTTCGATGTCGTGTTCTTCTCATACAAATCTTGCAACTTTTTCCACAACCCTTTTGTTGTCTTTTCTCCAACGACATTAAAATTACATTATTTGCCAAATATCGACGAATTGTGGCGATGGTATTTTTATCTAGTTTACTCCATTCTTCGTTTGTCATTGATGAGGGTTTCTTCGCTACTCCTTCAATCGACAAAAATTGATCCTTTAAAATCAATATGTCCTCCATTTGTGCATTCCATAGCGAAAAATTAGCCCCATTTAATTTCTCCAAATCACTTAATGTAGCTATCTCCATGCTCGTAATTATTCCCAACAATAACCTTTAAATAGAACAAACTTGCTCTGATACCATACCAGTTGTTAATAAAAGACATCATAAAATTTATTTAACAAAAAAATAAAAAATTTCATTCACTGAAACAATAAATAACCCTAAAATTTACTCCAACACAGAACACCAAATTTACGAGGAAAACCCTATTTTGGGGAAAAACCATGGGGAAAGGGTTTACTAGATTTTTATTATCACGATGAAAATCTTTATACATTTCACTAGCTTCATTCTTTATCACCCATACATATCTTTTTTTTACTCACACCCCTATACATAAAAATATTATAATATCATGGGTTATGAATACCATGGACACTAACAACTTTGACTTGATTTGGTTTCACTGCTAACATTATGTCTCATGTGTATTTGTTTTTCCATTCTTGTTTTCCAGTTAATGTGTTTGTTGACTAAGTCATAAATTATTTATTTTTCATGACCTTTGAGATTATTCATTCAAGGAACTCCTTCATTTATTTTCCACATGTCTGTAAACAAACTCATATTCTCCAAGCTCCAACAATTTGTGGTTTTCCTATTATTGAATGTCATCTACAAAATGCAACGTTGAATGCATTCCTTCAAGTATTCTCAACATCAACCCCTCCAACATCCATGTAACCACTGCCAAAGATATCACCTTGCCTAGAATAACATTGGGCAAACATATTCACATATATTCTCTTTCAAATCAATGTTTACCTTTTAGAGACCTTTTAATAGGTTGGAAATTCAATATCATGTGAATGTAAATATATTTGAAAACCAAAATGCTTGTTATATTTGATCGTTTCTTATTCGCTAGTTGAAGTATGATGATACTATTTTTTAGTCAAAGTGGTTGAGGTATGATGATATTATTTTGTAGTCAAGGTGCAATAGCTTTGTTTTAGGAAAACATAATTTGCATATTAGGCACATTTTCCACACCTAGGGTTGTATATACTCCGCTCTCTCCAATAAATCAAGCTTTATTTCAAGAATAATATTTTGGCTAGTTTTCTTTATTCATCCTAAATGTAAATATATTTGGTTGATAAGGGTGGTCATTTTTACTTTGTTCTTTTGGGGCCTTGAAGTGGGCGAACTAAGAAGAGGAGAGTGAGGAGTGAGTTTGTGGTTGGAGGGTCTTATACCGCAACTATAACTGAGTCACAATAACTTAACAATATATGTATTTTCTTGTGATTAAATTTATATAAAATATTGTAATTCAAATATGTTATTGTAAAAAAAGAATAATTGTTGTATTGTAAATATGTTATTTTTCTTACTTTAAAATTAAATGATTTAAAAAATCCCAAATCAAATCCCCGCATATACATTTAATAAATACTTACAAATCAATAAATAAATATATTAATAAGTAAATTAACTACATCACTATTTATGTCCACTTAAACAATGTATTTATATCCACTTAAAAAATGATGGTGAGTATTTAAACAACTTTGTAAAATTTCAATATTTTTAGTTTTCTAACATATTCAAATTCACTTGCATTGCGCGTTATTCACTGTCCATCTCTGTATACTTTAATGGACAGTTTTAAAAAGATATAAAATTGTGAAATTATAAACATTATTTTAACTTCATTTGAAATATATATTTGTAATGAAAACTTATATTTGTAAATGAAAACTTTTCAAAACCATTGTAAAAAATCATGAACTTATAGTTGGTCCAAGCTTCGACTTCAAATTGAAATGCATCTTCAGAGGGATTGATAGGCACTTAGTCCCAACACACATAACATTCAACGATGATAATTAAATAAAATGCTACCCTATATTTTTTTCACATCGAACTTATGAAAAATGTATCCTTAACTCTTTTCGTAAATAAAAATGAAAAATGTTTCCTTAAATCTTTTAGTAAATAAAAATCAAAGCCACGACCATGTACTCAAGCACCTGTGAATATATATTTTGAAAAAAGAAACTGTGAATATACCCAATTGCGAAATAGCCTTATGAACTATTTTGTTTTGATTTTCAATCGTCCGCTCCGCTGGTCCACTATTCACACAGTGAACATTGCAATTTGGGGCATCCCCTGACAAAAAGCGTCTCCACCCACGCACAATGTTCAACACATTCCAGCTCCTCTAACTCACTGCACCCATAGACACTTAGCTCCCGAAGCTGTGTACACTGCAATAAGCCACCTATTCTCCTCAGCTTCGCACATCCCTCTGCCCACAACACCTCCAAAGATGTCAATAATTCCATACTTGGCAACTCATCTAACTGAGAGCACCCACAAACATTTAAACGTTGAAGTTTTGTGGCCTGCTCTAAACCCCGGATGCTCCTCGGCCTCGCACATCCATCTGCTCGCAACATCTCCAAAGATGTCAACAATTCCATGCTTGGCAGCTCATCTACCTGAGAGCACCCAGAAACAATTAAATGTTGAATTTTTGTGGCCTGCTCCAAACCCCGGATGCTCTTTAGTCTCGCACATCCGTCTGCCTGCAACACCTCCAAAGATGTCAATAAATCCATGCTTGGCATCTCATCTAACTGAGAGCACCCAGAAACATCTAAATATCGAAGTTTTGTGGCCTGCTCCAAACCCCGTATGTTCTTCAGCTTAGCACATCCCCTTGCGCTCAAACACTCCAAAGAGTCAATAATTCCATACTTGGAAGCTCATCTAACTGAGAGCACCCAGAAACATCTAACTCTTCAAGTTTTGTGGCCTGCTCCAAACCCCGTATGTTCTTCAGCTTAGCACATCCCCTTGCCCTCAACTGCTCCAAAGATGTCAATAATTCCATACTTGGAAGCTCATCTAACTGAGAGCACCCAGAAACATCTAAATATCGAAGTCTTGTTGTCTGCTCCAAACCCCGGATGCTCTTCAGCCTCGCACATCCGTCTGCCTGCAACAGCTCCAAAGATGTCAATAATTCCATGTTTGGCAGCTCATCTAACTGAGAGCACCCAGAAACATCTAAATATCGAAGTTTTGTGGCCTGCTCCAAACCCCGTATGTTCTTCAGCTTAGCACATCCCCTTGCGCTCAAACACTCCAAAGATGTCAATAATTCCATGCTTGGAAGCTCATCTAACTGAGAGCACCCAGAAACATCTAACTCTTCAAGTTTTGTGGCCTGCTCCAAACCCCGTATGTTCTTCAGCTTAGCACATCCCCTTGCCCTTAACTGCACCAAAGATGTCAATAATTCCATACTTCGAAGCTCATCTAACTGAGAGCACCCAGAAACATCTAAATATCGAAGTCTTGTTGTCTTCTCCAAACTTCGGACACTCTTCAACCTCGCACATCCATCTGCCTGCAACACCTCCAAAGATTTCAATAATTCCATGCTTGGAAGCTCATCTAACTGAGAGCACCCAGAAACATTTAAATGTTGAAGTTTTGTGGCCTGCTCCAAACCCCGGATGCTCTTCAGTCTCGCACATCTGTCTACCAACAACTCCTCCAAATATGTCAATAATTCCATGCTTGGCAGCTCATCTACCTGAGAGCACCCAGAAACATTTAAAATTTGAAGTTTTGTGGCCTGCTCCAAACCCCGGATGCTCTTCAGGCTCGCACATCCGTCTGCCTGCAACACCTTCAAAGATGTCAATAATTCCATGCTTGGCAGCTCATCTAACTGAGAGCACCCAGAAACATTTAAATGTTGAAGTTTTGTGGCCTGCTCCAAACCCCGGATGCTCTTCAGTCTCGCACATCCTTCTGTCAACAACCCATCCAAAGATGTCAATAATTCCATGCTTGGCAGCTCATCTAACTGAGAGCACCCAGAAACATTTAAAACATGAAGTTTTGTGGCCTGCTCCAAACCCCGGATGCTCTTCAGCCTCGCACATTCGTCTGCCTGCAACACCTCCAAAGATGTCAATAATTCCATGCTTGGCAGCTCATCTAACTGAGACCACCCAGAAACATCTAAATATTGAAGTTTTGTGGCCTGCTCCAAACCCCAGATGCTCTTCAGCCTCGCACATCCGTCTGCCTGCAACCCCTCCAAAGATGTCAATAATTCCATGCTTGGCAGCTCATCTAACTGATAGCACCCATAAACATTTAAACGTTGAAGTTTTGTGGCCTACTCCAAACCCCGGATGCTCTTTAGCCTCGCACATCCCTCTGCCCGCAACACCTTTAAAGATGTCAATAATTCCATGCTTGGCAGCTCATCTAACTGAGAGCACCCAGAAACATCTAAATATTGAAGTTTTGTCGGCTGCTCCAAACCCCGGATGCTCTTCAGCCTCGCACATCCGTCTGCCCGCAACACCTCCAAAGATGTCAATAATTCCATGCTTGGCAGCTCATCTACCTGAGAGCACCCAGACACATTTAAAATTTGAAGTTTTGTGGCCTGCTCCAAACCCCGGATGCTCTTCAGCCTCGCACATCCGTCTGCCCGCAACACCTTTAAAGATGTCAATAATTCCATGCTTGGCAGCTCATCTAACTGAGAGCACCCAGAAACATCTAAATATTGAAGTTTTGTCGGCTGCTCCAAACCCCGGATGCTCTTCAGCCTCGCACATCCGTCTGCCCGCAACACCTCCAAAGATGTCAATAATTCCATGCTTGGCAGCTCATCTCACTGAGAGCATGCATAAACATTTAAATGTTTAAGTTTTGTTGCCTGCTCCAAACCCCAGATGCTCTTCAGCCTCGCACATTCGTTTGCTCGCAACAACTCCAAAGATGTCAATAATTCCACACTTGGCAGCTCTTCTTGCTAAGCGCACTCATGAACATCTAACCGATGAAGTTTTGTTAGCTGAGCCAACCACCATATGTTATTCAACTGCACACATCCATCTACTCGCAACTCCTCTAAACGTACAGGGATCTGCAAGACAGATATTTATATGTGAATCATGATTCTCATCTAATAAACGTTTCAAATCCCTCCTAGACAATCTGTTGATAATAGCAATTAAACACACATGTTTACACAACAAATTTTGATTTACCTGTGATTCATGTTGCCACAATGTTTTTAGTTTGTCTCCGGACACCTCAAGAAACCTTAAGTTCTGCATTGGAATCAGAGAATCGAGAAAAGTGTATGGACACTCTTTCCAGCTGAGCCATACGAGATTTGGGAACTTTGCACTCTTCTGAATGCGTTCCAAGAGAGAACCTTCAGTATCAACAAGACGTAACCTGTCCATTTGAATACCATCTAATTCATGAGCGTCATGGCATTCGTTAAGGACCATTCTAATTCCTCGGATGGTTATATTCTGCCCATCATAAATAAAAAATGATAGTTATTAATGTTCATTCAGTCTTGTAAGATAATGAACCCCGATATTTATTGAATAATATATAAGAGGATTTGAGTGATTGACTATTTACCATTGATTGCTACAATAAGTCTTCAAAATGGCAAAACCGAAGGGGCTATGAAACACTGGCCTCACATATTCCAAGATCCCTTAGGTGGTCATGCATATGTATCTGATTCCAACAATCAACTTCCGCTAGACATTTGTTTTGTAGATTTTGAAATGTTAACCAGCCTCCCCATTTTGTTTTGTAGATTTTGAAATGCTAACCAGCCTCCCCATTTTGAGACGTTCTATATGCTAATGGCCATATCCTTATTTTTTCCAATGAAAAAACATGCTATATCTAAGAATACTTGTTTTTCCTCTTCATTTAAGGCTTCATAACTAATTCGAAGCCTTCTTTTAATGTCTTCATGAAGTCTCTTTTGAAGTTGAACCAATTGGGCAGACCAATAAGACAGGTCATTGTTTCCATGGAGAAGTGCACCGAACACTTTCAAAGAAAGCAGCAACCCATCACAAGCATTTACAAAGTCCTGTGCCAAGTTTTCAAATTCTGGTAGTGGATCATGCTGGCCGGAGGCATGCTGGCAAAAGAGCTCGAGTTTCCTTGTATGCAAAAAACAAGTCTAACTTGTAAATTAATATTTTCGACCCCTGTGTTGGAATTATTGGAAATTCCAAGCAAACAATGGAGAGAATATAAACTCCCCTTTGCAGAACAGAGATATTTAAAACAGAAATTTTAATTTGCAGACAGAGATGGCATGAAATGCTTTCTATTTCATTAAACAAACTAAAAACAACTGTTACAAATTCTTCCTCCACAGTGAGGGATTCACCAAATATGTATGACTGCTACAGACGCAGTGCTAAGCAAAACAACTCTCTGTCTCTCTTCGAGAATGCACTAACAGTGCTCTCTGTTCTTCTTACTGTGTTTTCTTCTTGCCTGCGGGCTCACACATCGGTTCACAATACAATACAGTAATACAACACTGCTCTACACAGGCTTCGCGGGTCTCTTCCTTTTATATATGCCGCGAATATATTAAACATTACAACAAGAACTTTATTAAAACAAAAAACCAAATACAAAGGAAAATCCTTTGCGGAACCATAAAAAAATAAAACGCCGGACGTACGAGTGGGGACCACTACGCAGTCGGCAATCGACAATCGGCAAAAAAAACTTGACAACATACTTTGTGATCCGCTCAATCTTTCGATTGCGATCACACCATGGACTCGATGGCCCGATATTTAAATCTGCCATATAAGATCGTCGGGTCCGCGCTTTGTACAAGATGCGCGACCAAACAATCAAACCTTCGATCCTTCGATTGCGATCGAATGTGCCCTGATCGGGGCACACAATAAGATCCCGCCGATTGAACCTTCCGATTGAAATCAATCGATTCAATAGATCTCTGCCACGTGGTCTTATGGACCCACGGGCCTCCGCTACTGTGGGGTGATTTATATATAAGTTTCAATGTATTTAAACGTTTCGGTTTGCGGAACTCTCCCATATCAACAAGACACTGCTTCAACTTATTTTTCCGATTCCGATTCCGATTGGCATATAAATGGTGGGGACCACTTGTCCCGCCAATTCAAAAATAAAAGACTTCCGCCTGTTTCTCTTCATTCTGGTTGTTGAGGACTTTAAAGCCCGAAACGACTGTTTTTAATTTAGTCTGCTCCTCCGTAGAAACGATCTACAAAAATCTTCGTCCTTCCACTGCAAGACGACTCTGTCCATCTCCGAATTAAATTTCATCTTCAATCTGTGGCTGCGGCCCATCAAAAAATTAAATTCATCCTTACGGATTCACCAACATTCTTCAATACAGAGTGCTGCGCACTCAATCTTTGTTTCTAACAACTGTGCTGCATGTCTTCATTTCTTTTTGTCATTTTAGACTTGAACAGGTGTTCATCTTCAACACTCACCTTAAGATGATTCTTTGATTCTCTCTAATGGCATGCAAACATTTTCTTAAAAATTCAAATGTTTTCTGTCCCAATGGTTTAGTTAAGATATCTGCATATTGTTCCTCTGTTTTACAATGTTGTAAAACAATTTCTCCAGTGTTCACTAATTCTCTGATATAGTGAAACTTTGTGTCTATGTGCTTCATTCTTTTATGAAACACATAATTCTTTGATAACGCAAGAACTGAACTATTGTCACAATAAATCATTGTCCCTTTTATTTGTTCTTGGCATAAAATTCTTAACATTCTTCTCATCCAAATTGCTTGACACGCTGCTGCTGTAGGTACCACATATTCTGCCTCTGCTGTAGATAATGCTACAATCTGTTGTTTCTTAGAAGCCCATGAAATGGCTCCTGAACCTATATGAAAAACATAACCAGAAGTGCTCTTCCGATCATCTATACTTCCAGCCCAATCACTGTCAGTGTACCCAACTAATTCTTAATTTTCTGAAGTAGTATATAGAATACAAAATATTTTAGTGCCTTTAACATACCTCAAAATTTTCTTTGATGCTTGCCAATGTGCTTCTTTTGGCTTCTCCATAAATCTGGAAATTAAACTAACAACATGCATAATATCTGGCCTAGTTGCAGTCAAATACATGAGGCTGCCAGCTATGCTTTTATACAAACTTGGATCAAAATCCTTATTGCAATCATCTTTACTCAACTTCAATCCCATTACTCTGGGAGTAGTTGCATATTTGCACTCTTGCATATTAAACCTTTCTAAAACCTTATTCACATATTTTGCTTGAGATATAAAAATCCCTTTCTCACCTTGCTCCACTTCTATTCCCAAGAAGTATCTTAACAAACCCATGTGAGTCATTTCAAATTCATCCTTCATGAATGTTTTAAAATTTTCAACAAGGTAATCATCATTACCTGTAAAAATTAAATCATCAACATATAAAACAACAATCAAAATCTTACCATCCTTTTATTTGATTTAGAGGGTGGGTTGTCCCTCACACTTCTGAAATCCATTTTCCAGTAGATAGGAGTCTATCCTACTGTACCATGCTCTTGGAGCTTGCTTCAGCCCATAAAGAGCTTTCTTCAATTTGCAGACTTTATGCTCTTGGACTTTCTTCTCATATCCGAGAGGTTGTTCCACATATACCTCTTCTATTAAAACTCCATTTAAAAATGCGGATTTTACATCCATCTGATATACTTTCCATTTGTTTTGTGCTGCTATGGACAACACTTCTCTTACTGTCTCCATTCTTGCAACTGGTGCAAAAGTTTCTTCATAATCAATTCCTTACTTCTGCGTGTATCCCTTGACAACAAGTCTGGCCTTGTGTCTTTCTATCTTTCCTTCAGCATTGCTTTTGGTCTTATAGACCCATTTTACACCAATGACTTCTTTACCTTCTGGGAGATCAACCAGCTCCCATGTTTTGTTCTTCTCTATGGCATTAATTTCTTCATCCATAGCTTCTATCCATTTTCTATATTTAATAGCCTCTTCAAAATGAATAGGATCATCAACTTGACAATACAAAGCAAATAAGGAATTCATACCTTCGTTTGCTTCTCCTTGCTCATAAATTTCTCTAAGGCTTCCGAATCTTGTTCCGCTTTCACTTGGTGTAGACGTGCTTGATGAAGCACTCAATTAAGCTCCATGTGGTGTTCTTGGAGATGCACTCCCGCTCCTTCTCAAGGGTGTTCTCGCTGCTGCTTGAGGTGTCCCATCTGTCCTTTTGCTGGTGGAGGTTGTGCAATGGATGGGTTATTAATTTCAACCACATCTACATCATCTTCATCATGAGACAAACAGTTTTTGACATTGACTGTTTTCTCAATGCTTCCATCCCACGCTTCCTCTTCGATGAATTGCACATCTCTGCTAATTACAAACTTCTTTGTGGATGGGTTATACAGTCTGTATCCTTTGGAATCTTCACAATATCCAAGGAAAATGCACTTCTACCCCTTACTATCCAACTTCTTTCTCAATTTGTCTGGAATGTGTACATATGCTACACATCCAAAAACTCTCATGTGGGTGACTCCCTGTTTTCTGCCACTCCACGCTTCTTCTGGAACTTTGTTCATCACGGCTTTTGTAGGGAATCTATTCAAAATATATACAGCACAGTTTGCTGCTTCTGCCCAATACTCATTTGGTAAGTATTTTTCCTTTAGCATACTTCTCACCATCTCCATTATGGTTCGATTCTTCCTTTCAGCAACTCCATTCTGTTGCGGCGTGTACCTTGTGGTAAACTGCTTGTGTATGTCGTTCTCTCTGCAAAAACGCAGAAATTATTTTGATATATATTCTCCTCCTATGTCTGTTCTGAGGACTTTAATGTGAAGTCCGCTCTGTTTCTCTACAAGAGCTTTAAAATGACGAAATTTCTGAAAGAATTCGCTTTTATATTTTAGAAAATATACCCACACTTTTCGAGTGAAGTCATCAATGAAAGTCAGCATGTAATTGCTGCCCGAAACAGATGCTGTTTGCATCGGTCCACACAAATCTGAGTGGATTATCTCCAAAGGTGCTTTCGCCCTTATACTTTTCCCTGAAGGAAAATTTTCTCTGTGTTGCTTTCCCAAGATGCAGCCTTCACATAGGCTGTCAGGCTTTTCAATCAGTGGTAAACCTCTTACCATTCCTTTTCTGTGCAACAAGTTTAATCCTCAGAAATTGAGATGTCCAAATCTCAAATGCCATAACCAATTTTCATCTTTCTCTTCCTTCTGGAAGGCTTCTTGAGTTACAGCTGCTACATTCTTTCCTTTTTGCTTCAAGTCAATGTTGAGCTTGAGCGGAAACATTCTATTGCTGGTCATTTGAATTTCAGCAATAATTTTCTTACTTGGAGGAATATCTTTTATGGTGCACACATCATCTTTGAATATAACATTGTAACCTTTGTTTATGAGCCGCCCAACGCTCAAAAGATTACATTTCAGACCTGGAACATAATACACATCAGGAACAAATTTTTGCTCCCCATTCTTTGCACAAATACTTACTCTGCCTTTCCCTTTGACAGAGATTTTAGTATCAGTCCCTGTGGTCACTTCAGATTTAACTTCTTCATCAAGATTGGCAAACATTGCTCTGTTGCCAGTCATGTGATTACTACAACCTGAATCTAAGAACCAAACATCATCATTTCTATCTTGTGCTACATTACAAGCTAACAACACATTACTTGGGTTCTTTTCCTCTTTTGCTACATTAGCATTCTGCCTATTCTTCATGTCATTTTGCTTCTTTCTACATTCATTGGCATAATGCCCATATTTCTTGCAATAATGACACTGGACATTGGATTTTTCATACCTTTGTCCTTGAGCATGTTGGTGTTGGTTTCCACCTTGCTGGCTGTTACATTGGCCATGGTTCTGGCTTTGACTGTTGCTCCTTCCATGTGAATGTGAAGAGCTGTCTCTTCCACCTCTATTCTGGCTTCTGCCTCTTCCTCTTCCTTTTCTTTGACCTCTTCCTCTTCCTGAAGGCATCTGGGTCTTGAAGGCGTGCTCAAGAGATGAGTGTTCATCTCTACTCAATCTTTGTTCATGAGTTATCAATGAGGCATGAAGTTCATCCACTGTGAACTGTGAGAGATCTTTGGTCTCTTCTATGGTGGTAACAATAACATCAAACTTTGAGGGTAAGCATCTCAAAAGTTTCTCCACAATCCTTCTTTCTTCAAGAGTTTCTCCATGGGATCTTATCTGATTGACAATCCCAATCACATGTGTAAAGAATGTGTCAACACTGTCTAACTCTTTCATGCAAAGAGTTTCAAAATCTCTTCTCAGCAACTGAAGTTTTGCTGTTTTAACTCTCTCCATACCTTGATAGGCTACTTTCAGAGTTTCCCATGCCTCCTTGGATTTCTTAGCTGCTGCTATCCTTGGAAACACACTCTCATTTACAGCTTGATACAAACATAAGAGAGCTTTGGCATCCTTCTTCCTATTATTCTTCAATACATCTTTCTCTGCTTGAGTTAAGGCATTAAAATCCTGCTCATCAGCTGGTTCTGTGAAACCATCTTCTACTAGTTCCCACAAGTCTTGTGAGACAAACAGGGCTCTCATAGTAATGGCCCAATAATCATAGTTCTTTCCATTAAACTGTGGAAGCTGAACACTTCCAAGATTCATACCAGTGTTTGGTCCAGCCATTGCTTCTTAAACTGAACTTAGACTTTAAACAAACTGTCTTTCCTTTACTGAAAGAACAAACTCCTTTTAAACAATAAACAACTGCTCTTTTATCTTTGAGAAATACCTGACCTTGACTTATGTTGAGCTTTTCACGCTGCTGGAGAGAAACGCTGCAACACGTCTTCTTCTTCAGCTTCTTTGAAATCTTCAAAGAGCCTAGACTAGCTCCAATACCATGTTGGAATTATGGAAATTCCAAGCAAATAGTGGAGAGAATATAAACTCCCCTCTACAACACAGAGATGTTTAAAACAGAAATATTAATTTGCAGACAGAGATGGCATGAAAATGCTTTCTATTTCATTAAACAAACTAAAAACAACTGTTACAAATTCTTCCTCAACAGTGAGGGATTCACCAAATATGTATGACTGCTACAGACGCAGTGCTAAACAAAACAACTCTCTGTCTCTCTTCAAGAATGCACTAACAGTGCTCTCTGTTCTTCTTACTGTGTTTTCTTCTTGCCTGCGGGCTCACACAGCGGTTCACAATACAAATGCAGTAATACCACACTACTCTACACAGACTTCGCGGGTCTCTTCCTTTTATATATGCCGCACATATATTAAACATTACAACAAAAAATATATTAAAACTTAAATCAGAACTAAAACCAAATACAAAGGAAAATCCTTTGCGGAACCAAAAAAAAATATGAAATGCCTGACGTACGAGTGGGGACCACTACGCAGTCGACAATCGACAATCGGCAAATGTATTGACAACAAACTTTGTGATCCGTTTAATCTTTCGATTGCGATCACACCATGGACTTGATGGCCCGAAATTAAATCTGCCATATAAGATCGTCGGGTCCGCGCTTTATACAAGACGCGCGACTTAACAAACAAACCTTCGATCCTTCGATTGCGATCGGATCCGCCCTGATCGGGGCACACAATAAAATCCCGCCGATTGAACCTTCCGATTACGATGTTGCGATTGCAATTAGATACCGCCACATGGTCTTGTGGACCCACGGGCCTCCGCTGCTGTGGGGATGATTTATATATGTTTCAATGTATTGAACGTTCCGTTTGCGGAACTCTCCCATATCAACAAGACACTGCTTCAACTTATCTTTCCGATTCCAATTCCGATTGGCATAAGAATGGTGGGGACCACTTGTCCCGCCAATTCAAAAATAAAAGGACTTCCGCCTGTTAAGACAATTTCCATTCATTCTGGTTGTTGAGGACTTTAAAGCCCGAAACGACTGTTTTTAATTTAGTCTGCTCCTCCGTAGAAACGATCTACAAAAATCTTCATCCTTCCACTGCAAGACGACTCTGTCCATCTCCGAATTAAATTTCATCTTCAATCTGTGGCTGCGGCCCATCAAAAATTAAATTCATCCTTATGGATTCACCAACATTCTTCAATACAGAGTGCTGCGCACTCAATCTTTGTTTCTGCTGCTGCTGCCTTTGTCCTTTGTTATTTTTGTCACTGCCCAAGGCACGGCAGGTGACTTTAATATTTCAACACCCTGCTCTTGTGAGAACATCCTTATCTCGAGATGTAATAAATATTAAGCTATCAGAATGGATACAAGTTCGATCTGGCACAAGTTCATCAACCTGATCCACAGTGTCTACATCATCTAAAACTAATAAAATCTTGTGAGGAGAAATGATTTTTAAGCATATGTATAGCTTCAACCTTATTTTCTATCTGCAGATCTGACCCAGTCAAGCTCCTAAGAAGTTTTCTCTGCAATGTTATTAAAGAGCCTTTAACTACATTTTCTCTTACATCGTCTAAAAAGCAAGATCCGGCATAATCTGAACGCTCCCTATTGAAGAATTGTGAACTCTTCAATTTCCTATTGAAGAGTTCTTTAGCGAGGGTTGTTTTTCCTACACCACCTAACCCAAAAATTCCTACGACTTGAACTTTTCTTCCACTCTGTGGATGCTGTAATAAAACTTCATTTTCAAAATGGCTAACCTTTTCTTCTAAACCCCTTGCATATTTGGCTACATCCAATGGTTTATTCAGATTTCGCAACACACTTTCAACAACCTTATGTAGCAATAGCCCCTCGTCACTGGCTAAAAACAGTATAACCAGTGAGAAACAAAGGTTTTTTTTTTTTTTTTTTCAGAAAGAAAAAAACATTGATTTTATTATAGGAAAAACAAACAGTACATATAGCAGACGATATCGCAGCAAGGTTGCTGGAATCGATTCAAAATTTGCATTTGACAGGAAAATTAACAGAGTCTACACATATCCATCAATATAAAGTAACAGAAACACGGTGAAGGAGGTTTGAATGCTTACCCGTTACACCCCTCCAGCTCGAAACCGCTTATGCCTGCAACTTCAGAAAGAGCATTTCGCCACCGATCAATAGTGGCTGGATTGTGTCTCAGCTTCTTTTGATGAGATTCAGGATCGCATATCCACCTCAGAAGATTTATCCAACATTCAATAGAAAGAACATTTCTCTCGGTTTGAGCCTCATACACCGTCTTCTCTCCAAGTTTCTGTAGGGGTTGAGCATACACACCATCTTTTCCTTGTCTCCATCTAAGATCAACAGGTTTCACTTGATAAAACACTGGAATTATTTTACCCCTTGACTCCATCATCGTTACGAGCTCATTTAGACACTAGGTTGATTCAGCGTATCTGGCAGAAAAGATAGCAACGTGGACAGAGGTTGTTTGAATAGCCCCTTCTATTTGACTCGCTAAGGTATTTTTGACATCCAGACCTCTATGATTTATAAACACATCAAAAGAGGAAGTGTTGGTGTCGTTAGGACTGACGGAGGTGGAAGTGGAGGCAGCTGTGGAGGAGGATGCAGCCATTTCCAATTTCTAAAATAGACAGAGAGATGGGAGAGACGTGAGGGATGGCTATGAGTACGAGTCAGACTGCAAGGGAGCCTATGAATTAGGAGTTTCTCATTGCCCAGAGAAATTGTGAAATAATTGCAAGAGGAAACACGCTTTATCCAGAAATATGTATACAACAATACACATGAAACCCTTGAACCCTGGTTTTTGCTTATGTATGAAAGCTCATTTTCGTGGTGACCAACCATTCAATGTAGGGGATTGGAATCATGTGCCCAGCTAAACGAAAAACTGAACGGACAGCTCATGAGAAAACATTGATTCACACTGACTCTGTGTGAATCTGTGAATACTTTTCTTGCTTGGGCCTCCAAAACTGCAATAAATAACTAGCCCGCCATTCAATAGTTAACACGCGAGGCTGTTTATAATTTCTCTGGGCGTACATACTTTTTCTTACATAATAATAATAATGTACTTGTTTAAATCTAACTGAATTGCTTTGTTTATATATATATATATATATAATTTTTTTATATGAAAATATATTTGTTTAAATATAATTGGATTTGTCATGCCAGTTATTTTTTGCAATTTAAAAGTTTCATTAACCAACATTATATATTTTATTTTTCCTTATATATTTTTTCTTACATAACAATGTATTTGTTTAAATCCAACTAAATTACTTTACATATTTGCATTATATTTTCTGGCTAAAATTATATATATATTTTTTTGCATATATATTTTCTTTTACCTAACAATATACTTGTTTAAATTTAATTAAATACTTTGCTTATAATTTTTTTTCAAGTAATAATATACTTATTGAAATAAATCTTTAAAAAATCAGATAACAGTTTTTGCATTTCTCATGTAATTTCTCAGAAAATTTATTTTAATATGATATGAATCAAAAAAACTTACACTCTCAAATAATATACTTGTTTAAATCCAACTGAATTCGCCATGCCAATTATTTTATGCCGTCTAAACTATTCAATTAAGACGGCTTAATATTAAATTATAATCCGACTATTCAATTAAGGCGCTGGATATTAAATTATAATTATCATTCACCAACGAATGGGTCAAGATTACGATTTGCGGACGAGACAAGCGGCGTGGCTTTTTTCATGGCAAGCGGTAAGCAATGGCATCACTCCGGCATCACTCTTCTGTGTGGCCACTTTCAGAGTATTTTTAAAATCCTTGACATGATTATTTGATTACAGAGTTATTTACGTATTCAAAAAATAATTTGAATGGTAGTTTTTTTTTTTTTAATTTGGTAAAGGCATTTTAAAAAATTTAGGGAGTTAGAATATTTGAATAATTTTTTTGAATAATAAAAATAAATTTAGTAAAATTAAATATTTCTAGACATCCAAAATCTTGAATTTTAACAACAATAATCTAAATTTTTAAAAATTACTACTATAATTTTTTGTTGAAATTTATGATAATTCCAGAACAAATACTGAGAGAATAATACTCTCCTTCAAACACAGAGAGTAAAAATTTGCTCACTGATAGACAGAGTTGACATACTGTAACTATTTCATTAACTGTGAAAACTATTACCAAAAAAAACTTCCTCCTCTAATAGAGAGATCAGACTGCTTGCACAAAAGCTCTCTATCTCTGTTACAAAAAATGCACTCTGTCTTACTAACAAAATGCACTCTCTGTTCTTTTCAAGACTCTGTCTATATTGTCGAAATTACACTGCTGTGTATTTTATTACTTAACTTTTCATTTAGCCTTTGGACCTTTTATATGTGGCGCAACACATATTTTTTAACCAAAACATATGACTACAAGAATTAAAACAAACTATGTATGGAACTGCGGAGCCCGCATTACAATAGCGCAAATGATCAACAGTTATTAAAACATATGTATATATTATAAATTATCAAAGTTTATAATATATATATATATTATATCGTTTGTTAATGTAATATGATCAATGTTCATCGCGCGATATAACAAAACATTATAACATAAAACATATAACAAAACACAAACTTTGATCTTCGCTCGGACTTCAAAAGGAATTAAGCTAAATCACATAAAAATTCGCGTAACAATTCTGCATGACGTCATCACGCTCCAACTCTGTGCGATCGCATTTTGATTGGCCGAGGACTGGGGCCCATGGACTCCAAACTGATTATCAACCAGATTTCATGAAAGGTTCACGTAACAAATGGGTGTGCTGATGTCAGGCCCATTTGTAACACGAAAAACATTATGCTGCGGTCTATAAAGCTTTTCGGGTCCAGAATTGAGTTTGATGACGTCGACACCAAACCTGCGCGATAAAGCGCGATTGGTCCACACCATCTGATGTGCTAGCGGTGGGACCACTACTCCCGTGGCCCATTTCTAATCAAACAAAAAACTTTGAAACAATTTCCCGCGTACACAGAAAAAAAAGGACTCTGTCAAAAACTGTAAGGGTTTTACATTTCGAATTGACTGTGCAATGAAAATATCAAGCGGCTTTTGACAAAAATTGTCAAAACAAAAATGGAAAGCGATGATTTTCTACAGAGCAGTTGAAGTTAACACTTCAACACTCCCCCTTAAGTTCAACTGCTGGGTTATCAGTCATACTCATACATTTCCTCAAATATTCAAAGCTTTTCTACCCCAATGGCTTTGTCAGTATATCTGCAAATTGCTCCTGAGTCTTGCAATGTTTTAAAATAATTTCTCCATTGTTCACTAGCTCCCTGATGTAGTGAAACTTAGCATCTATGTGCTTTGTTATTTTGTGAAACACAAAATTTTTAGACAATGATATGGCTGAGCTATTGTCACAATAAATCACTGTGCTTTTTACCTGTTCTTGACATAAAATCCTCAACATTCTTCTCATCCACATTGCTTGACATGCTACTATTGTAGCTGCTACATACTCTGCCTCTGCTGTAGACAATGCTACAATAGGCTGTGTTTTAGAAGCCCATGAAATAACTCCTAAACCCATATGAAAAACATAAACAGATGTACTTTTTCGGTCATCTGCACTTCCAGCCCAATCACTGTCAGTGTATCCAATCAACTCAGAATTTTCTGAAGTAGTATACAAAATACCATACCTTTTAGTTCCTTTCACATACCTCATAATTGTTTTTGTTGCCTGCCAATGTGCTTATTTTGGCATCTCCATGGATCTGGAAATTAAACTAATAGTGTGCATAATATCAGGCCTAGTTGCAGTCAAATACATAAGGCTGCCAACTATGCTCTTGTACAAACTAGGATCAAAATCCTTGCTGCTGTCCTCTTTGCTGAGTTTCAATTCCATTACTGTGGGTGTCATTGGTGCCTTGAAATCCTGCATGTTAAATATTTCCAAAACTTCATTTACATATTTAGCTTGAGAAATAAAAATCTTATTTTCATTTTTCTCTACTTCTATTCCTAAGAAGTATTTCAGCAAGTCCATATCAGTCATCTCAAATTCATCTTTCATGACCTTTTTAAAATTTTCAATGAGGTAATCATCATTACCTATGAAGAGCACATCATCAACATATAAAACAACAATCAACATCTTATCATCTTTCTCCTTGATGTATAATGTGGGTTCTCCTTCACACTTTTCAAACCCATTTTCCAGTAGATAGGAATCTATCCTACTGTATCATGCTCTTTGTGCTTGTTTCAGCCCATAAAGAGCTTTCTTCAATCTGCAAACTTTGTGTTCTTGGCCCTTTTTCTCATAGCCTAGAGGTTGTTCAATATAAACCTCTTCCATTAAAAATCCATTTAGGAATGTTGATTTTACATCCATTTGATGAACCTTCCATTTGTGTTGTGCTGCTATAGACAACACTGCTCTCATTGTTTCCATTCTTGCAACTGGTGCAAAAGTTTCTTCATAGTCTCTTCCATGTTGCTGCTTATATCCTTTGACAACAAGTCTGGCAGGCTTGTGCCTTTTAATCTTACCTTCAGCATTGCTTTTGGTCTTGTAGAACTATTTCACTCCAATGACTTCCTTACCTTTTGGAAGTTCAACCAAATCCCATGTTTTATTTCTCTCTATGGCATTAAATTCTTCATCCATATCATCTATCGATTTTCTATTTTTTATAGCTTCTTCAAAATGAATAGGATCATCAAAATGAAAATATAAAGAAAATAAAGAGTTCATACCTTCATTTGCTTCCTCTTGCTGATAAATGTCATTTAAATTTATGAATCTTGTTCTTCTTTCATTTGGTGTACATGTGCTTGAAGAAGCACTCAAATCAGCTCCTTGTGGTGTGCTTGGAGAAGCACTCTCATTACTTCTCAAGGGTGTTCTTACTCCAACTTGTGGTGTCCCTTGCTACCCTTGTGTTGGTGGAAGTAGTGGTGCTAATGATGGATGTATTTCAGCCATATCATCCTCATTTTTATCATGAGACAAACAACTCTTTACATTGACTGTTTTCTCAATGCTTCCATCCCAAGCTTATTCTTCAATGAACCGAACATTTCTGCTCACAATAATTTTTTTGGTGGATGGGTTATACAACCTATAAGCTTTAGATTCCTCACTGTATCCAATAAAAATACATTTCTCCCCCTTGCTGTCCAACTTCTTCCTTAGCTGATCTGGAATGTGTGCATAAGCCACACAACCAAAAACTTTCATGTGGGTGACTCCTTGTTTTATCCCACTCCATGCTTCTTCGGGAACTTTATTCATCACTGCTTTTGTTGGGAATCTATTAGTACATATGTTGCACAATGTACAGATTCAGCCCAATAATCATTTGGAAAATGTTTTACTTTCATCATAGTCCTTACCATATCCATGATTGTCCTATTTTTCCTTTCAGCAACACCATTTTGCTGTGGTGTATACCTTGCTGTAAATTGCTTGTGTATGTCATTTTCTCTGCAAAAAAGAAGAAATTATTTAGAGATATACTCACCTCCTCTATCAGTCCTTAAGACCTTGATATGCTGCCTACTTTGGTTCTCAACAAGTGCTTTAAAATTGCAGAAATTTTCAAACACTTCAATTTTATATTTCAAAAAATAAACCCAAGTTTTCCTTGTGAAATCATCAATAAAAGTAAGCATATAATGGCTGCTTGCAAGTGATGGTGTTTGCATTGGTCCACAAAAATTTGAATGGAAAATTTCTAAGGGTGCCTTTGCCCTTATGCTTTTCCTTGATGGAAAACTTTATCTGTGTTGTTTACCCAAGCTACAACCTTCACATAAGCTGTCTGGTTTCTCAATCAATGGTAATCCTCTTACCATTTCTTTCCTATGTAACAAATTAAGACTGCCAAAATTGTTATGTACAAATCTCAAATTCCATAACCAATTCTCATTTTTTTCTTCTCTTTGGAAAACCTCTTGTGTCACTGCTGCCATTTCTTCTCCATTCTTCAAATCTGCCCTCATCCTGAGAAGGAACATTCTGTTCCTTGTCATCCTTATTTCAGCAATACATTGTTTGCCTGGTGGTTTATCCATGATGGTGCATACATTATCTTTAAAGAAAACATTGTAGCCCTTTTGAATGAGTTTCCCACTGCTTAACAAATTACATTTCATACCTAGTACATAATATACATCAGATATGCTCTTCTTTTCTCCTTTCTTTGTCAAGACATTTACTATGCCTTTTTCTGTGACAAAAACCTTACTGTCTGTTCCCAATCTGACTTGAGACTTCACATTTTCATCTAACATAGAAAACACAACAACGTTTCTTGTCATATGGTTGTTACATCCTGAATCTAGAGACCATAAATCTTCACTCTTTTCCTCAGCCATATTACATGCTAAAAACAATTTATCTTGGCTAATATTTTCTCTAGTAAAATTTTCACTGGGTCTATTACCCATTTCATTCTGCTTCTTCCTACATTCATTTGCATAATGCCCATATTTTTTACAATAATGACACTGGACATTGGATTTTTCATACCTTTGTCCATGAGCATGTTGTTGTCCACCTTGCTGGTTGCTGCTTTGGCCTTGGTTCTGATTTTGATTGTTGCCCCTTCCTTGAGTATTTGCTGGGTTGTTTCTTCCTCCTCTGTTTTGGCTTCTGCCTCTACCTTTTCCTCTGTTATTTCCTCGGCCTTGACCTCTTCCTCTTCCAAAGGAAATTTGGGTCTTGAAGGCATGCTCCAAAGATGAGTTTTCATTTCTACCCAATCTTTTCTCATGTGTCATCAGTGATGCATGTAGCTCATCAACTGAAAAATTTGAGAGATCCTTTGTCTCTTCTATGTTGGTGACTATAACATCAAACCTTGAGGGTAAGCTCCTCAAGACTTTCTCCACAATCCTTCTTTCTTCAAGTGTCTCTCCATGAGACCTTATCTGTGTGACCATTTCAATCACATGTGTGAAGAATGAGTCTATGTTATCAGACTCCTTCATGCAGAGAGTTTCAAAATCTCTTCTCAGCAATTGTAGATTTGTTGTCTTCACCTTCTCCATACCTTGATAGGCTATCTTGAGAGTATCCCATGCTTCCTTGGATTTCTTAGCTGCTGCTATCTTTGGAAACACACTCTCATGTATTGCTTGATAGAGATAGAAGAGGGCTTTAGAGTCCTTCTTCTTATTTCTCTTCAACAAATCCTTCTTTGCCTGTGTTAAGGCATTAAACTCATTTTCATCTATTGGTTCTTCAAAAACATCCTCAACAAGTTCCCATAAGTCTTGAGAGGCAAACAGGGCTCCCATGGTGATTGCCCAATAATCATAGTTTTTCCCATTGAACTGTGGGAGCTGAGCATTTCAAATACTCATGCTTGTGTTGTCTCCTGCCATGCCTAGCACTCTGATCTATGCTTTAAATCTTTTCTGTGATTTTTAAATAAACTGACTGTCTTCAAACAGTAACACAAACTCTATTTTGAGAAATACATTGGATTTTAGTTGAGCGTTCATACTGCTCGAGAAACTGCTGCAACAAAAAATCCTTCCTTCAGCTTCTTTGACACCTTCAACGAGCCTGGACTAGCTTTGTTACCATGTTGGAATTTATGATAATTCCATAATAAACATTGAGAGAATAATACTCTCTTTTAAACAAAAGAATAAAAATTTTCTCACTGAAAGACAAAGTTGACAAAATGTAACTATTCATTAACTGTGAAAACTATTACAAAAAAAAACTTCCTCCTCTAACAGAGGGATCACACCTTGACTGCTTCAGAACGTAGTGCACAAAAGTTCTCTATCTCTGTAACAAAAAATACACTCTGTCTTACTAACAAAATGCACTCTTTGTTCTTTTCAAGACTCTGTCTATATTGTCAAAATTACACTGCTGTGTATTTCATTACTTAACTTTTCATTCAGCCTTTGGGCCTTTTATATGTGGCGCAACACATATTTTTAAACCAAAACATATGACTACAAGAATTAAAACAAACTATGTATGGGCCTGCGGGGCCCGCATTACAATAGCGCAAATGATCAACAATTATTAAAACATATGTATATATTATAAACTATCAAAGTTTATAATATATATATATTATATCGTTTTTTAATATAATATGAACAATGTTCATCGTGTGATATAACAAAACATTATAACATAAAACATATAACAAAACACAAACTTTAATCTTCGCCCGGATTTCAAAAGGAATTAAGCTAAATCACATAAAAGTTCGCGTAACAATTCTGCATGACGTCATCACACCCCAACTTCGTGCGATTGCATTTTGATTGATCGAGGACTGGGGCCCGTGGACTCCAAACTGATTATCAACCAGATTTCATGAAAATTTCGCGTAACAAATGGGTGTGCTGACGTCAGGCCCATTTGTAACGTGAAAAACCTTATGCTGTGGATTATAAATCTTTTTGGGTCCGGAATTGAGTTTGATGACGTCGACACCAAACCTGCGCGATAAAGCGCGATTGGTCCACGTCTTCTGATGTGCTGACAGTGTGACCACTGCTCTCGTGGCCCATTTCGAATCAAACAAAAAACTTTGAAACAATTTCCCGCGTACACAGAAACAAAAGGACTCTGTAATAAACTATAAGGGTTTTACATTTCGAATTGACTGTGCAATGAAAATAACAAGAGAATTTTGATAGAAATTGTCAAAACAAAAATGGAAAGCAGCGATTTTCTGCAGAGCAGTTGAAGTTAACACTTCAACATTTTTTATAATCTTTTTTCATAATCTTTATTTTTTTTTAAAAGATTTTTAAAACTACCCATTTCATTACTAATACTACTCTGTTTTGAATTTAAATATTTAAAACTTTTAACTATTAAACATGCTCAAATTATAAATATATAAAAACTCTAACTATTAAACTCATTCAAACTAAAAATACCTGAGCTTGCTGATATTTATAAAATATATATATGTAAAGTACAGATTCACAAGGTGACCTCACTAAGAACGTCATAATTTTAAACTCTAAAATTTAGTGTTTTGATCACTTGTCGTTAAATAACAAAATTATTAATGTGACGAATGACTGATATTTCAAATATATATGTAAGGTACAGATTAACAAGCTGACCTCACTGAGAACATCACAATTTAAAAATATAAAATTTAGTGTTCCAATCAATGGTCGTTAAATAAAAAAATTATTAATGTGATGAACGATGGAGTTTTTGTGCATTCTAATATTTGATAATGTAATTATATTTGGATTTATAGTTTTAAGCATTTTTAAGTTATTTTTAGTGAGATTTTTTGGAAGTTTTTCTAGTGGATTTTTTCCATCTATTTTTTTTTAAATTTTGCATGAATTTATTGAAATAACAAGCTCGATGAGTAACTTTTTCTCAATCCAAGTGTCTTAGGGATTTTTCAGGGTGCTAAATCCATATATATAGTAAAAAAACCAGTTTAAATAACACAAATCAAGATTTCACCTCAAAATTTTCAGCCTATTATGACACCAGAAAATCCAAAATGTACCACTAAAGATAACTCTTTTTTAAATTGTGAAATTATATTTATAGGATAATAAAGAAATTTTAAATATTAATTTTTATTTTTGAAGGATTTTTAATTTTATTAATATCAAATTGATTTTAAAATACTACAAGACATTATAGGAACTAATTTTATAATGATATTGGAAGCCAATCTCGCTAGTATGGTCATTGCTCTTCTCTTTTATGCTCGTGAAACTATTCTTCTAGCCACAAGCCATGATGATCTTGACAAGTAGCTTAAAATTCTCATTGATCATTGCTCCAAGATGGATACAAAACTAACTTCATGATAATTAAATCCAAAAAGATCAACCATGATAATTTCATCTATGATAACAATCACTTGGACAAGGTTTCTTCATACAAATATTTACTTATTGATATCCATCATCAACTCAACTTGAATTACAACATTGAGAAAATGATTATTGGAGGCCAAAAAGGTTATTATGAGCTTGAAAATAGAGGTAAGTTGACTAAGCTATGGGTTTTGAATAAAAAAAGTTCCTCTTTGATGTTAGAAAATTATATATTATGGAGCAATGCAGCACATAAAATATGTGGAAAATACAAGCACACAAAACACATAAAACCAGAGAGACACAGATATATGTGGTTCACCCAGTTTGGGCTACGTCCACCCCGAACAACCAGTCCTTCCTTTCTATTATCTAGCAAAATGAAGAGACAAAACCTAAAGAAAATCCACTGTAATATCCTCTGTTCTCTCTCACAGTCTCCTTATCTGTTTCCTGCTCAGAGAATACACATATGTTACACAGCCGCAATACAATACCCTCATACAAAGAGAGGGATTTCCTTCTAGAGCAAAAAACCCTAAACTAAACATAACTTCTACCGTCAGATCATCCACCTAATGAACGGCCCAGATTGACTAGAAATCACTATACTTTTACAAGGCAATTTTACATATGTTTTTAGCTTCGGGGGCGCTGCCCCCGAAACCCCCGCCGAGGGACTGCTAGCCCTCAGACTCCCCAGCCAGGGGGTCAGTGCCCCCTCACCCCCCCCGCTGCAAGGGTGTACAATTTCCCTGGGGTATACATCCAGCTAAAACAAGGATCTCTGAATCAGGATGAAAATCAGGCTCCACACCCAACATTTGAGACTATCATCACCCCTATTATTTTATATGGTTGTGGGGTTTGGGGTTGCAGTGTATCCGATATAATCATGTAGGAATATTGAGTTATCCAAAAGCAATTTATAACCTACAACCTCAAGATTAAAGGAAATGCTCCCTATCATATCCACTTAATTGAAGCTAGTTTTTCCCCTATTGAAAACATGTTATGTTTAGGTATCTGATATATAACAAAAAATTTTACAGCATGAAATCCACAAGGTTCCCAAAACTTTCCTAACTCTAGCCAAAATCCCCCCCTCCAGCTCAAGGATACCAAGTCTTGGCTCAACCATTCGGGGATAAAGGAGGAGATCATCTTGGAGAATAATGATAATATTAAAAATACTATTACTTCCAAATTTAAAGATAAGGTGTGGGATGATAAGGAGTTAGAGGGGGGAATGAAGCTAAGGTATTATAAGGAGGTGATCAACTCCACTCTTACTAACCACTATTATCTTTCTGTCTTAACTAGTGCTAAGAAGATAATGAACATTGCAAAGACAACTAATTCTCATGAGCTCCAAAGAAAAACTTGGTGTTAGGCTATTCCAAAAACACCTTGGGATGAAAGAATTTGTCACCTTTGCGATACTAAGAGGGTTGAAGATGAAAAGCAATTTCTCTTGGGATTTCTGGCTCTTACTCACATCCGTTCTCATTTCCAAAACATTTTCCACACTACCAACCTTCTTGACTTGTTAAGTCAGCAGAACTATAGTGACCTAGGAACACTACTTTCCCTTCTTTTTGATCATAGAAATAAATATTAAAGAGTCTCAATTAATCTCTTACTTTCTTGAGGTCCGATAGATCACATTGATCATAGTGGATGTTAATCATCATCATCATATATAGAAATTTTAATGATCCAGGAGGATCTTAAAGAGATATCCAACAGTTTTCCATGCACCCAAGAAAAGCTCAAAGTGTAGAATTTTAATGTGTATATCCTAAATTTCTCATGAAATTTATTAAATCACATGACTATAATATACTCTACCAATATACGGAAGTAAATTCACGATTGAGAACACAAATAATTAACATACATCAATATTAAACACACATACAGAGAGATATATCTAGGGGAAAGAAACTGCTCAAAACCCCTTAGTAGTTGTATTGCGTTAATCAAAGAATCCAGATTAATACAGTATGCTTTGCTCAACCTTGAGCTCAACCTGCACATGTATCTTCTATCTTCTGCCTGAATGACTGACTTTGGCCAACACTTAGCCAATTTTCAAGCCCTCCAAGCTCCTATTTTCATGAGTTATTCCTTGAGGAATTAGGCCACTATTAATTACGAAATTTCTCATTTAGAAATGTGAAATTCCTTTAGGACTTTCTTTGACGACATGCATGACCTATACTATCAATCCAAGAGGTATCCAAAAATTGAATTGTTTATTGCATTACCCATATCATGAATTTATACATGAGTGGAGAGAATATTTTGATTCCACTTCTAAGGTCTCTTGGTTTTCTCAAATACCTAACTGACAATATTTACAATATTTACAATAATTCTTTTGGATTAGGTGTCAACGTTCCCCCCTTATTATGAAGGGATGCTAGTGATACCAAGCATCATTCTGAATCTTTAAAAAAATTTTCTTTCAAGCGCTTTGGTGAAGATGTCTGCAATCTTCTCATTTGTGAAACAATGACATAAGTGGATTGTCTTGGCCTCAACGTGATGTTTAATTAGATGGTATTTTTTATTGATGTGCTTCGTTCGATCATGGAACTTTTGGTTCTTGGCCAAATTTATTATATAAGTGTTGACAATCAAACGAGGAGTTGAATGCACTTGTTTCTCCTACAAATCTTTCAGAATTTTCCTGAGCTGCACACTTTCCTTTGTTGCTTCAGTTGCTACCACATATTCTGCCTCAGTTGTGGAATCTGCTGGAACTTATTGTTTGTGTTACCTCCAAGAGACAACTCCAGATCCAAGACTCATAACATAACTTGAAGTAGATACCCCTGTTCATTTATCTCCATTTAAGTCTGAATCAGAGTATCTAATCAAGTTGAAATATCCCACCTGTGTATACTTAATTCCAAATTCTAAGTTCCCTTCAAGTACTTTAGAAATATTTTTCCAGCAGACCAATGAACCTCACAAGGATTTTCCATAAACTTGGAGAGGATTCCAACAACAAATGAAATGTCTGCTCTGGTAGTAGTCAGGTAGTTGAGACTTCCTATGGGTTGTCTACACTTTGTTGCATCCTCGAATTATTTTCCTTCAGTGGATGTGAGCTTTAAGTTCTGTTCCGTTAGAGTAGTTAAAGGATTACACTCAGTCATGCCAAACCTGTTCAACAGATCTCCAATGTACTTCTTCTGAGAGAGGAATATAAAATTTAGCTGTTGAGTTACTTCAATACGAACATAGTAGTGAACATTTCCCAAATCTTTCATTTGAAAACCTTTCCTTAATTCCTTGTTTATGGATGCAATGTAGCCCTCATTGTTCCGTGTCATCAGAATATCCTCTACGTACACCACAAGATATAAAAATATTTTTCCAAATTTCTTGACAAAAAAAATTGCATCATCAATATCATAATGTTTGAAGTTGAGTTTCAAAAGCTGCTCAGTTAACTTTTCGTACTAGGCTCACGGTGCTTGGTTGAGGCCATACAAGGATTTTACAAGCTTGCATACTTCATGTTCATGACCCTTCACAAAAAATCCTTCTAGTTGGGACATAACAACATTATCTTTCACATCGTCATTCAAGAAAGCATTTTTTACATCCATTTGATGGACCTTCCAACAATTCTGTGTTGCCAAGGCAAAGAGTGTTCGGATGGTGGCCCATTTTTCTGTGGGGGAAAAAGTATCCTCATAGTTGAACCCTTCCTTATGTGCAAAACCTTTTTCCACAAGCCTCGATTTGTGCTTGTCAAGTTAGCCATATGCTTTATACTTGTTCTTGAATACCCACCTGCACCCTATTGGTTTGTTTCCTAATGGAGAATCAACCAGCTTCCAAGTGTCATTATTTATTAAAGCACCATATTATTTCTGCATCGCTTCTTTCCATTCATCATGAGAAGCGGCTTCTTTGAAGTAAGTTGGTTTGTAATATATAGAAAAATTTAGTTCACAATCATAAGAAACATCCATATCAACCAGTGAATCGGGATTTTCTACATCACGTCCATTTTGTCTGGTTAAGCTTCTTGTTCCTATCTTTCCAACCTCAATAGGAAGAACACTTTCAAGTGTCTTTGTCAACCATTTTGGAGTAACTTTTTGAGATGGCCCAGGCTGCTCAGTTGACTGATTTGGGGCTAAATAAAAATTTAGTCTCCCAATTCTGTCAATCATATCACTCAAAGTGTCATCAGTGGCTGGAGATTCATGCAGGGGAGAGAGTGCTTCAGAAGAATATTCCACAGATTGGTCCAGTATAGGAATCCCCCCTTCAAGATGTGTAATCTCATTATCAAATTCTTCAAAAGACTTCATATTTCTGAATCTATCCAAGCAGTCAAGTTGTCGCTCAACAACATTGTCAACCTTGGAAGATTCAAGAAAGATCACAACTCTAGATATTATAAACTTCTTACTGAATTCATCATAGAGACATTATGCTTTGGAGGTATTTGAGTACCCCAAGAAGATACACTTGCAACTCCTCGCATCGAGTTTGTTTCTATGTTCCTTCAGTATCAAGGCATAATAGACAGAACCAAAAACCTTGAGATGTCTCACCAAAGGAATGTGGCCATACCATATTTCATAAGGAGTCTTGTTTTTTATAGTGTTATATGGATACCTATTCTTTATATAAACAACACATAGAACTGCATCAGCCCAAAACATTAGTTTAACATTCTTGAAAAACATCATAGAACGTGCCATATTTAAGATTGTCCTACCCATTCTTTCAGCTACTTTGTTATATTGGGGATTATAAGGCATAGTTGTTTGATATTTGTTCCCATGCTAGTGAAGATAGTTTTCAAATTCATTTTAAGTGTATTCTTTTCCATTATTAGTGCGAATAGAGCCAATATGAGATTGTGCATCATTTTCTATCCATGCATGAAAGTTCTTGAATGTTTCAAAAGCTTCAGATTTATTATTCAATAAATAAACCCAACACATTACCATTTGTAGAAGGAAAATGATCAGTCCACATAAATATGAATGAATGAGTTCTAGTTTTCTATGTGCCCTGGAATGAGAATCATGAAAAGTCTATTTTTTCTGCTTTCCCAAGATACAAGCATCACATTGATTAAGTTTCCTAGGAATTTTAGGCAAACCAGTAACACCATTTTTCTTCAGCAAGTGAAGGTTTTCATAGTTCAAGTGTCCAAATATAGCATGCCATAAAATACTTGATGGAAATGTACATTCACCATAGTGAGAACTATATGAGAAGTTATGTGTATGAGCATAGGTTCCTTGCAACTTCAAAAGTATTTCTTCTTTTATCCCCGTCATGACAAGTGAGTGATCTGATGCTTTTCTGACTTCAAATTTTCCATCAAATATGTGAATGGAGTTCCCTTGATGGCAGATGTGGACCAAAGAGAACAAGTGTCTCCTCAACTTTGGGAGGTATAAAACATCATGTAGAAGAAATTTTGGAATACGAGGAAGTTTAAGCCTGATGGTACCAAGCCCTAACGGCTTGAGTTTTAATTTGTCTGCAAAGTATACTTCTCCATCAACATTGTTAGTGAATTCTTAAAAGAAATCTCTCTTGAAACTCATGTGGAAATTTTCTCTTGAAGCAGGCAACCAATCATATTTCCATAAAGTGAGTGAATCATTGAATAAGTCTTTAGTTGCTTCAATGTTGCAATGTACCACAACATAGTGAGTGGAATCGGGTGCTTTACCTTTCCCTTTGTCACTTGTTTTTACGTTTGGCGGATGTGGACCAAAGAGAACAAGTGTCTCCTCAACTTTGGGAGGTATAAAACATCATGTAGAAGTAATTTTGGAATACGAGGAAGTTTAAGCCTGATGGTACCAAGCCCTAATGGCTTGAGTTTTAATTTTCCTGCAAAGTATACTTCTCCATCAACATTGTTAGTGAATTCTTCAAAGAAATCTCTCTTAAAATTCATGTGGAAATTTTCTCTTGAATCAGGGAACCAATCATCTTTCCATAAAGTGAGTGAAGCATTGAATAAGTCTTCAGTTGCTCCAATGTTGCAATGTACCACAACATAGTGAGTGGACTCGGGTGCTTTACCTTTCCCTTTGTCACTTTTTTTACGTTTCCCTTCATTTATTTCCTTCTTGAAACTTACATGTGGAAGCATCATGTCCATCTCTATTTCATCGAATGCAATGAAGATCCGACTTTTATCCTTGGAATTGTCTGCCCCCCTGCCTCTAAAATTCCTCCTTCCTCTTCCTCTTCAACCACCTCTTCCTCTAGAAGAATATTGTTCATGATTCTTCTCCTTTTGTGCAAGATACACCACTTCTTTAGTATACTGAGGATTTGTCTTCTTCCCAAAATCACTCTCTCTTTCAACAAACTTCTTCTCAAGGGAGTCAACGGCAATATCTTTAAGGTTACCACTTGCTTGTAATGACTCAAGATAATGTGAATAGGTGGGATATAGTGCCTTGACATAAGCTATGAGAGGAATATCTATTTCAACACCAGTGACTTTTATGTCATGCATAATGGATCTTACTTATGATGCTAAGGCAAGAGGGGCATCATTTTCCAACTCAAGACTGAACAACTTAATCATCAATTGAACAACTTCAATTTCAGAGTGTGAGTCATACAATTACTTCAAATTATTTAAAGCTTCAGAGGAATTTGAAAATGGAGAAATATGGTGACCCGTCTCTTCATTTACTAATGCCACAATCAAGGAATAGGCCTTGTTGTTCTTGTTTTCCCAAATGGAAAGCTACTTATCGGAAGTGGCCTTTTCAGGTGCATTGTCTCCTTCTCCTTCACAAACCCCTTTCCACAACTCATGGAAAATGAGGGTATGTTTTATCTTCCAGGACCACTCATGCTAGTTATCCTTGCCAGTGAGAATTACTCCCACGATGGATATTAGTGAATGCGTCATATAGTCTATACTGGCCTCAAAAAAATTAAGTGGTTGCAAAGAAAATTGATGTATTTGTAATAAACTTCAGTGGTTATTCTTTAAAACTTCATTAGTATACGTCCATCACATATATAATTCATATGACATACCAAACATTCATACTTTCAGCCTTATAAAATATATGTACTCCTCATATAATATACCACAACCTCTCCTCTTTTTTTTTTAATTCATATATATATGACATATATGAATCATATTCAAAATTCCATTAGAAAAACTTCAACTCAAAATTTACACCATTATTTAACCACCAAAAAAATAATTCATATGCCCTTCACCCAACATATATAAAAAAACAACCATGCCCAATTCAAAACATATTATGCTTCAGTGAAATACACCATACGGTTTTCAAAAATTGGAGCTCAACGCAAGAATTCACATAACGCATACAATACCTACCATACTCAATTCAACGCATGAGGTAACTATAGGTTCGAAGCACTTTATGGAGAGGTCTCAATGAACTGTTACACATAATTCAACACAGAGATACCACTGAGAGAGCTTGGGATACGAATTCACAAGTTTATTTCATCCCACCGTAGTCCACGACACATCCCTTTTGAATCCACCAAGTTCTCGAAAATACGATGTCGCAGATCCACAAGACTTGTGTTTCACACAAGATAGGATAAAGTATTCCTTCATAAAATATCACAGTGGCATCAAATTGCACAACACGGTGGAGGATATTAAAAGTGGAAAAATTGATCCTTCGTGTTTGAGCCCTCTTAACGTTCATAAAGGAGGCTATGGTCGGATCCGGTGCGAGAACAACTGAAGGTTGTATGTGATTTGGGAAGCCGACGTTCATTCAATTCATGTGACGATTTGTCAATTTTGTTCCCAACGTATGGGATTCTAATGCATGAAAGTCTTGGAGCTAGTCAAAGTTCCACTGGATATGGTACGAGTTCAATCAACTACACGTACTGGCAGAGAGGAAGGAGGAATATGAAAAAAAATTTGAGTGGTATCATAGAATTGTATAAATTTAGTGGACAAAGGACAAATCAGGGAATCAAGATAGATTTTCTGTCAAGGGAGAGAGGCAGAGGACAAAGAATAATGGAAAAAAATGGTAGGAGTTACAACAAAACAACTAATTTTGGGAGCTGGCTCTAATACCATGTCAAGAGAGGAGGTAACTCCACGAATTGAATTTTTTATTGCATTATCCATATCATGAATTTATACATGAGTGGAGAGACTCTTGGGATTCCACTTCCAAGTTCTATTGGTTTTCTTAAACGTATAACTGGAAATATTTACATCAGTCTACATGTGAAGAACATCCCTCCATCATTCCTTCCCAACTTCCATGGTATGAGGATAGAGGATCCGGAAACATTTCTCTTTGAATTTGAGATACTTTGTAAACCTTATGGCTACTTATCACACTCTCAAAAACTGAGATTGTTTCCTTCAACATTTAAGGATACAGATCTTAAATGGTTCATGATTCTAGGTACTAATTGAATAAGATCATGGAATGATATGAAAAATATATTTCTAGAAAACTATAAAGATTTTTATCTTAGAGAAGAAATTTTTAGAATGAAACAAGAAGAAGATGAGAGCCTTGAGGATCTAATATAAAGGTTCATGTATAATGTTAAGAGGGAAAAATTGCATCATATAGGATTTGACACAATAAAAACCCTGTTACTTAGAACAATTAGGGATGAGTGGATTGATCTCCTTAATCTCATGAGTAGAGGAGATGTATACCAATTCTCGTTTGAAGAAATTTGTGAACATGCAAGTGCATATCAAGAGGAAGGTAAATAGTAAGTAAATCAGATTCAACATTGGTAAGGCAAGAGGAACTTGGAAACTTGCTTGATAACTTTAAAACAGAAATTCTTAGCAATCTAAGTGAAAAAGTAGAAATGTTAAGAATGAAAAATGAGCAAAAACAAGATGCTAATATTTTTTTTATCCATGCATAATCATATGCTACTAACTGTTTTTCATCATTCCCCAGGTTTAAAGAAGTTTACCAGGAAGACAATGGAGCAAGGCAATCACCAAAGAAGCTATGTTATGTAGCTCCAAGGAGACCCTGGTAGCCTAGTAAACTTGATATGATGCAAGGGCCCACTTCAAAATTTCAAGCTTATTCACATCCATCTCAAACTAATTTGGACACACTCCCTCCTTGGAAACCTTGGCCATCTCAACCCCAAAAACAATCTTGGCAACATGGTTGGCAAGGACCTTATTGGGAAAATCCATAATATCCTCGATATTTCCCTCCATATCCTCCATACCCAACTCCATCCTATCCCTACCATCCACCTCCAACACAACCGTAGCCTCAACCACATCCATATCATATCTCTGCCCCCACTCAACTACCTATAACACCATTTCCAAACCCATACAATGAAGTATCTCAACTCACTTACAATGTTGAGGTACAACACTTCCAAACATCTCCTCTTGATCTAGATGGTATTCATCTTAGTTCAAGAAAGGTATTGCAAAGAAGATATTTTCTTAATGTCATTAAAGGACAACATCAAGAAGAAGAAGATCCAATTGAGGAGATCAAAAGATCAAGGGATGCACTTGATGAAGAGTTGACATTAGAATCAGATGTTGAGAAAGTTTCCTCATGTTTACCAACATTTCCTCCATGTGTTCAATAGAAAAATAAGAAAAAAGACGAATATTTGAATTTCATAATAGAATAGGACATCCAAGGTGATCCAAATCAGCAATTGGACCAGGGGAATCACAACTATATTGACATATGGTTCCAACAGTCATTAAGTTGCAGCAACATGCTCTTCTCCAACAGTACTTGATAGAATCGCAGTCAAAGAAATTCATCTCTCATATTCAGGTACATGTCAAAGCATGTATTCCAAGTGTGCACATGATTTTATCTATCATATTGATGTGTACATGGCTCCATTGAAAGTATTCCTATACTTGAAAAATGTTATGTTTTTTTCAAGTAGAGTAGGAAAGTGAAAAAGAAAAAAAAAAGGGAAAAATAATAAAATCTCAGGTGAAAACCTCTTTTGAGGTGTCCAAGATTGGCTCACTGATTGAAAACCTCCATGAGGCGGTCATTGGGTTGAAAAAAATAAAAAAGAGAAAAATAAAATATCCTAGGTGAAAACCTCCTTTGAGATGCCTAAGCAGACCTACTAGTTTAAAACCTCATTGAGGCAGCTAGTAGGCCTTAAAAAAAAATTTCATTTCTCCAAGTATCTCTCTCTTATGAATGCAGGTGCTCTCCAACCTTTGCAAACAAAAAACAACAAGTTGACACAAAAATAAAATTGGTCAACACCCTAGTCAAAGGTATTTAAACTTGGACTTCCTCCTCCTATGCTGAGATGCTCCAAAAGGACCTCAAGCATATTATCACATGCAACTTTAGAGCAACTTAAGAACCATCGAAGATAGCTTCAAGAGCCATAATAGCAGCTTCAGTATCACCTACAGAAACAAATCAATGGTAAGGCTCAAGTATGCAATCATCTAACCCTTTCTTCAAATCTATTTTAGCTTAAGCCTAAGCATTAAAAAGTGTGAGAAGGAAAGTTTTTTACAGCCCAAATCAGTAGCAGGGCAACCTCAAACTTATCTAGCAACTAGCCTCACTTTTTCCACCAAGAAGAGGAACGAGACAAAAGTAAAAAGGACTTGAGAAAGGGGGTAGTAAGAAGTTCATGTAATGGAATACAAGGAGTTCCAAAGGAGTAACCAAGGGCGAACTCAATTCACATAAAAAGAACTGTGGATTTATTCTACATGCAATTTAAAAAAAATAAAAATAAAATAAAATAAAATAAAATAAAAGGTGGATCCACCACCTCTTGGCATGCGAAAAAGATTTGGTTGATGCATCTAAGGACCTCCATGAAGCACCTATGGGAAGAAATGAAAGAAGAATAAAAAGAATATTAGTAGGAGGACATGAGCCAATAAAAAAAAAATGAAATAAGCTAGCATGCAACAAGAACTAGAAGGCAGGGAGGATGAATAGGTTACTCAGAGGATGAGTAACAATTTCAGTAGGGGGGTGATGATGGGCCTATAAATTAGACATAAATTAAGGCCCATCTAACCTTTCTTAGGCCCATATACCTTACTTATGCACATAAAATATATATTAAATCTCTCCTTCTACACTTAATAATGTTTTCCTATAATTCAATATGTTCTTAGGAAGGTTTAAAGGTAATTTCATATTTGTGCCTAATATTGGTTATTTTGTAGAATATTGTGAGAATATTGGGCATATTATGCAGATTTGGAGAAAGAGATAATTTAGGGACTTGCTCCTTGCCACTGGAAGATCAAGGTTGAAGAATAAATGAGCACAATGTCAGGAAATTATGGAGAAATCTTGGAGAGATTCAAGGGGGTTATCCACCCTCCTTAAGTATCAAAGGCAACCTAAAGAAATGAAGATGAAGTGCACTCAATCCATGGTTTAGTTGGAGTAAAAGTGGACTCAATGAATATTTTTTAGGGAGCTGTTGGTAGCTACCCTTTAGGATAAATAAAGCTAATCAAGAGCTAATTAGGGCTGATGCCAGTCCATTCGATTCCATTCAGAACTTTTTTTGCAAGCTATTAGGCTTTTTTTTTTTAAGACCTTCGGGATGTAATAAGACTTTATTTTTGTAACACAATGAGTATTCAAATGACTTTTTATTGATCTGGTTCCAGAGAGGTGGGCTCGTGGGTTAGGGCCCAACCCATGTGCCTCAAATTCTCTGCTATTATCATTCTTTCCTTTTTGTCATTTAACTAGTTTTGTTTTTGTCATTTAGTTACTTTTTTTCTTGAACAGTTAGCTAGTTTCTGATAGTTTCGCTGTTTTTTAGTTTTTTCTTTCAGTGTGTTGTTGTAGTTTTTTTTCATTTTCTTATGAGAGTAATAGAATAGAGGAAAACTCCAAAAGTTGCATGTGGATCGAGCCTTCCCTTCTCATCTCTGTCCATAGAGTTCGAGAAGGGTAGACCTTCCCACAGGCCAAAAATTACTTTATATTCACTGCTTCTGAGTTTAGGGAAGAAATTGTATTACCAGTTCGAGTCTTTCGTTCATTGTTTTTATCACGCATTTGTTTGTTTTCGTGCATGAATTAGTAGGTTTGATTGTAGGAATAAGTATCACTACAAGGAAAAAACCCTCTAGTGGAGGTTATAAAGGAGGGTTTTAGTGTTATAAAATTGGCCAAAATTGTCAAAAATACATTTGCTACGACATCCGTTTATGGTTATGAAGGTTTTGGCGGAGCTTTTAATGGAATTTCAATACAATAAAAAAACTGGGAGGCCGTAGGTTATTACAAATGCTTTTTTCATCGGTGCGCTACTAAGGTGTCAACGCACCGGTGCATGTCATCTAGACAGTTGGCTCGGGGCGGTCGAAGGTGCATGCACCGGGTTGTAAAGGTCTAAAATTGCACCAGGCGCACTATTAGTGATACAACGCACTGGGCCGTTCTAATTGGTATTGGGATTTATGCGGTGCCCATAGGTCGTACCAATGCACCAGTGCGTATTATCATACAAACGTACTGATTGTTCTAATTTGTATTGGTATTTGTGCGGGGCCCATAGGTCATACAAACACACCAGGTTATAGTCTCATATAAACGCACCAGTGCGCAGTATCGCACAAACGCACCGAGATTTATAATTGGCATTGGTATTTGTGCAGTGCCCATAGATCGTAGAAATGCACCGGTGCATTGTATCATACAAACGCACCAGTGTACAGTAACTGACACACACTAGTGTACATTTTTTATTTTTTAGAAACATCGACGTGTGACAATGAAATTATTCTGATTTTTTAAAATTCATTATTCATCAAAAGTCGACACATCCTATAACAGTATTCATATTAATTAAATTTTCATTAATGCATTTGAATGTGATGTTTGGATTAATTTATTATATCATATCATAATTATTGTGATTTTTAAAAATTCATTATTCATCAAAAGACGACACATATCTTATAACAGTATTCATATCAATTAAATTTTTATTAATGTATTTGAATGTGATTTTTGGATTAATTTGTTATATCATATCATCATATTTCACATCTCTTCATTATAATATTTAATCATCCATAAATTTATTCAGTGGTGTTACATTTCACAGCAATAATGGAGAACACAATAGAATACATTAAAACACACACACACACACACACACACACATATATATATATATATAAGACAGTCGTTCTCATATAAAATGGGACAGTTATTGGTATCCCTTTGTCTTTCAATTGGGACATTATATCCATTACATTAAACAAGATGTTTGATTTCACAAACAAATATTTCAAAAAATACAACGTCTTGCTTTGATATCCAAACATAATGATCATCATTATTCGCTTAAATTGTTGTCACTGATTGAGCTGCTTCCATGACTTGTGTTATTTTCTGGAATGTTTTGTTCATGGTGTTGATTGTTTTCTTCTTCTTCACCTTCCATATACAAACATAAAAATAAATCGTAATGATTGTATATACATTGGTGAGAATAATTAAAATTGCAATATTAAATAATATAGTTCAATGTAAATCGAAAAGAAATGGCGTACCATAGCAACAATTGACTCATAAACTATACACATTCTTTCAAAACCATGTACTATGCCATCTTTCAAGATTTCATCTGTTGGCGCAATTCCATACTTTGTTTCCTGCAAGTTTTATACCCCATAAAAAATAATATATTTAATATAAAAGATTTATTTGTTCTATTAATTATAGATGGATCTAAGTAAAACAAGATCGATATATGCTTAAAAATTCTACAATTAATTTATGATAGCCAACATATACTTACAACCCATATTTAACCCAATGTCAATCAATTCGTCTGATGGTTCTTCTTTGTATGTTAGCACCTATTTGAAGACATTCAATGATGATTTTTGTAAAACAACTTAAAATATACAAAAATGAAATCTATTTAAGTTTCTATAAGGAAGTAACAATTAATCACAAACTTAGATATCAACCATTTTCTTCCTTGTCGTCCTGTTGTGTGTGCTGAATGGGTTCCATTTTCTTTTCTTTTCTGCAAGAAAATACTTGAAAATTAATATTTAATGCTAAATTATTTATTTATTGTACCTAATGATCGAAAAATTCAATGATTACATATTACATTTGAAGCACGTTGTTGTTGAGATGGCTCCTCCTGCAACACAATTTTTTCCATTTCTTTGACCATCTCCTTGTACACCTTTTTGGACATTCCTACTGGCATATTTCTGATATCATCTCGTTCATCTTTTGAGATTTTCATAATTTTCCTGAAAATGTAACATGACAATAATATATTTAATTTTTATATTGATATATGAAATGTAAATATAACAAAAGTGATATTTATAAATAATTCTAGAAAAACATTTAAAGGAATATTGATTTTTCATTCCTTCTTTTTTGTTGTTGTATGTTTTTGCTATTAAAAGTCTGACATGTCTCGTTGACCAATTCTCTGGAAACTCTTCCTGTAGTTTAGATAAAATTTGGTTCTTGGAATCATTGGATTGATTTTTGTATTGTAAGTGGAAAGAGCGTCTATACATTTGTTCCACTAGATCCCTCAAACTTTTGTAAAAGCTTTTCCCCCTTTCGTTAACCTCCAGCACCACTCTATATGAGCTAAGGAGCAATTCATTTTCATTTGCATGTTTATTTTTTTTACTTTTCTTAGAACAACATTCCTTTTATGAATTGTTGGTCCCTGTAAAACATTAAACATATGTGAATTAATAGATTGTTTGAAACATGTTATCTAATAGTTTTAAGTATATTACTAATGAAAATTAAAAAAAGAAAATCATATTGGATCGATAGTATTTTTTCATCCACGTGATTCATCCTTTTGCAATTTTTCCATCAAGCTTTTACACTCTTTTGGTCCTAGATCAGAAATAATCTTATCGAGCTTCGTCATTTTGTGGCTTTGCATGATATACAATAAACAATACATATTAGTTAAACTTACATATAGCTGAAAAATAATATTTTTTTGTAAATAATTTACAAAGAACTTGACTTTTTTTGCTTTTCTTGATGTGTTATTAGTATTTTTATTACTTGATCTCTTGTCAGCCATTTCTTTATCAATATGAAACCTGTGTTATATCATTCATTAATATATTTTATAAATAAATTGTCAAATTTTCAGGTAAAAAAAAAATATCAAGAAACCGATGCGCTTTTCATAGTGTACGCACCGACGTCAATGCGTTATGGTATTATAAACACACCACCCAAACAGTATAAACACCGTATGGTGCTCTATTGCAACAAGGAGCACCGGTACATTACATGTTAACCACTGCACCAATTAACATAGACAAAATAGTAAAAATCGTCTAGTGTCAGTTTTTGTAGCATATGGTGTCATGGAGAGGGCGATACAACCTATTCTTATAAATGCCCCGCAAAAACAAGGGAGCACCATACGATGCTCTCTATCAACTAGGAGACCCGGTGCGTTATATATTACATGGTGCACCGATTAACACAAAATAAAAAAATGTTTTTGTGAAATAGTACATGAGTGGTGCGCTATAATGAAATAGCGCACTGGTGCCCTATTTTACATATGGCGCATGGATTAAAAATAAATATTTTTAAATTTTTTAGCAAATAGTACGTGCGTGGTGCACTGGGATAATCCAGCACACCGGTGCGCTAGGTTACGTCAGGCGCACCGATTAAAAAAATTCTGTTTTTTTTAATTCACGCAATGGCTGACATGGATTGGGATCTGACTATGCAAATCGTCCTATGGGTTGGATATCATAGGCCTATATATAGCAATACAAACCCTATAAATCTAAAATGAAAATCCATAATTTTTAAATCACACAAACAGGGAGAAGAAAGGGCAAAAAAAAGAAGAAGGAAGGGTTTAGGGTAAAAAATGGATTTTTTTTTTCTTCTGAAAATGAACAACAAATTGAAATTTTTTACTTAGTGCATAAAAAAAACTGCAAAAAAGTAAAAAAAAACAATAAAATTTAATCATGAGATCGTTTGAAATTCTATGCTACAAGGTTTGAATCACCAGAGGTTTGGAATTATGATTGTCTGAATACTTTTGTTCGAACGTATTTCGCTGCTCCACAGTGCTCTCGTGCTCTCTTGCTTCAGGTATGTCTCCCACAAATATCTGGCTGATTTTTTTTGCAAAAATAGTGAAATAATGAAAAGTGTTTAGTATTTAAAGAATTTTTTTATGAAATTATATTTTCGAAAATATTTTGCCGCCCATTTTTTAATTTACCGCTTCATTTTTCACTTAAAAAAAATAGAGTTGCGCATTTTTTATTTGCGGTTATACGTCACCAGTGTGTCACTTAATAATACCGCATCGGTGCGTACGTTTATAACATGGCACCAGTGCGCAGTAACTAAAATGCACCAGTGCAGTCATCTGTACATTAGCACCGATAACAAGAAGTCCATTTTTAAGGTAGCGAAATTACTTTTAAGTGTGTACACCAAACTTTACTATTGATTTTGCTCAAATGCAGGGAGAAAATTTCATAATTATATCGAATGGACAATTATTCAAAATCCAGCTTGTTCCATAATATTGCTCAAAGTCCATCGCGGAGTTCTTCCTATCCATCTCGAGACGTAATATTTACTTCATATTTTATTTATATTTTTATTATCTAATTGAATTTATGTTTTTTATCAATGTCAATTAGCTTAATTAAATTAATAATGTATACAAATTTACAGGTTCATGTAGATTTAGAATCGAGATAAAATGCACAAAATATTCAAACAGCTCCAAAACTTCGGAAGCTCTTATTAGGAGCAACATACTGCAAGGATCATTTGGTAGATGAAAATGGACAGCTGCTTCATCCTGCCAACTGTAACAATATTGCATCTTCTAGCCACAATCCTGGGACAATGATGGTAATAATTATAATTTTTTAGTATATTGATTAATATAATTATTTCAACATCAAACCAATTAATCGTGCAATATTGTCAACGTGCTTACTAACTAATATCATATATTTTATACTAATCATGTTCAAATATTTTTTTTTAATTATTAGGATTCTAGTGATGATGAGAAACCTACCTACCATCTTCCGTTGCACCCCATGACAATGTAAAATCGAGAGGAGACTGAATTAAGAGAAAAAATCGGAGAGGAACGATACTAAGAATGGTTGAATAAACCACCGATTCAATTCTCGCTACGTCCAGATTCACCAATTAGGAATGACTACAACAATAGTAGTTCTTCACAAGCTGGCAATGGAGGAAATCAAATAGAGGTTGGTATGGATGATTAATTAAGGGATATGACTGCCATGGAGACAATGTTGTTAGATGCATTCCAAAACGATGATCAGTTAGGGGATGGTTCTCGTATCGCTGACACCTTTTTTGAAAGCCTTAAATTTGCTTCCACCACCCCTCTCTTTGGACTTGGTGGTCAGTCAAATTCTACCCAGTTGGGGATAACGATGTTACTGTACAACTTGAAAGAAAATTTTGGCTTGTCGAATGCATGTTTCTCAGAAATTTTAGGGTAAGTTACAATAAATTCCTCCCTTATATAAATTTGAGAAATATAATCAGCACTCAATGAACATTACAAATGGTCAATATTATGAACGTTAATAATCATATCGGCATTAATGTACACTTATTAATATTTTTCATTATCACCAACTATAGGTTATTCAAAGATAAGGTTCTTTCGAGCGATAATGTCTTGCCTGGTAGCTGCGAAGAGGCAAAGAAATTGTTGAAATTGTTGGGCATTGAGTACATATCATATCATGCATGTCCAAATGATTGTATTCTATATAGAGGAGAATATGCAGACAAAGGGATATGTCTGAAATGTGGGCATGACATGTATGATAAATAAAAAAAGAAGGGTAAATCACGTGGTCCTCCTTTTAAGATATTGAGGCACATGCCTATAATACCAAGGATTCAAAGGCTCTTTCATTGCAAAGAATTAGCTATGTTACAAGGATGACATGCCTCACACAGAAGTGAGTTGGGAGTTATGCGAATCCCAAATGATTCAATAGCCTTGAAGCATATAGAGGATACATGGCACGAAAAATTAAAGGATGAAGTATGAAGTCTATGACTCAGCATAGCCATGGATGGCATCAACCCATATTCCCTCCAGAACACCAACTATTCTGTTTGGCCTGTAGTAGTGATCAATAACAATATCCCCCCATGGTTGTCTGTGAAGAATGAACATCTTCTGTTGCCTCTCATAGTCCCTGGTAGAAGACAACTGAAGAATATGGATGTCTACTTCCAACCACTGGTAGATGAATTGAAGGAATTACGGGATGGGATAAATGTATACAATGTATCAAGACCCATTGCAACAGAGAGGAGTTTTACATTGTATGGTGTATGTGCTTACACGACACATGATTATCTAGGCTTAGGAGTTTTCCCAGTTAAATTACATGTTTATTTATTTGTTTATATACGTAACAATATTCTTTCGCATATTAGTTATTTAATTCGTTGTAATTGTTCTGATCTTCATGATATTGTTTAACGTGCCATGCATATAAATTGTATACAATAATCTCACAGGTATTGTAACAAAAGGGTATTTTGGATGTAAATTTTATGGACCTTCTCTGAAAGCTAGATGGTCCAAGGACCTATGAAAGCCAATGTATGATTTCTCCAGGGTATTCCTCCCAGAAGAACACCCTTACAGAAGAGCAGCATCCACTTTCAATGGTAAACGAGAGAGAACCCAAAGGCCTCCAATAACGACACCAGCTGAATGGCTTAGAGAAAATGAGAGAGAGAAGGAGAAGGAGTTAATAGAAATGTTCGATTCAAATGGGAAGCCTATGATATATGATCCAGAATTCCTCGACACCTATGTTGAGAAATTTCCCATTGGAATAAAAAGGAAATCTATCTTTTATAACCTCCCATTTTGGGAGCATCTTAAGATTACCCACTTATTAGATCCCATGCATATATTTAAAAAAAAAATCATATTCTTTATGGAGGCACATATCATCAAAACAAAGTGACACATTGGCTGTTAGGAAAGATCTTATTACTTTGAAAACTAAAAAGAAACACTGGCCAAGACGATTAGAAAGTACAGGATTAGAGTCTGGTGTTGGTCCCTCTAATTCATGGTATTTCAAAGAAGGTGATGTCCCATGGATCTAAAAAAAAATATGATCTTTCTTTGGAAATGGAAGTTATAATGGGTGTGAGGGTGCCAGTTTCATACGGGTCTTCACTACGGCGCTGCTTCAACGTGGATGACCATTTGTCGGGGTTGAAATCGCATGACTATTTGAATCTTCTAAGAGTACGTATAATGTCAAAAGCATGGTTTTATTATTTGTTATATTAATAAACTCTATCCCATGCGGAGATCATAAAACATAACTAATTTTGTATATTATTTCATTTTATAACTTTGTAGTGTCATTATCCTTTGTTCATGTGTGGGTGTGTGAAACATGAATTCCATCAAGACGTAGGACATGCCATATTTAAATTATCTGCATTTGTATGTTGGATCACGTCAAAGGAGATTCATGTGGTTAGCATTCCATGGTGGTGTCAAGAGATAGTTGAGATTGTTTTTATGTTTGAGAAGGAATTGCCGACGAGTTTCATGGAATTGCAGGTTCATATTCTAATCCACCTAGTAGATGAGGTTGAATTAGTTGGGGTGGTTTCTTATCATTGGATGTTCTTCTTAGAGAGGTACATGAAGAAATTGAAAGGTTTTTTTCGACAAAGGGAAAAACCCGAGGGGTTTATGGCAGAGGGGTACATATCGTATGAGTCTTTCTATTATGCTAGTGAGTACATCAAGCAGATTGACAACAGACCAGGTGCGGTGATTTGGGATGATGAAAGGGATGAAGACAAAAGAGAAGGGGAGTTGCTCCAAACGAATGGAAAAAATCACTTGATAAAGAGTAAGCGAATTATAATTTTTCAAATTTACACAAAGTACATATTCATGTTGAACTTCGCTATAATGAATATTTTGATCTCTATGTACTATATAATGTTGGTTTAATTTCATCAGTGAATGCAGAAATTGGAGCAATCAATAAATTCATTCTTTACATTTCTGAAGTGACTCAACCGTGGGTCGCATTGTACGAAGAAAAGAGGATGAAATGGGATAGTGACAGGAAATAATTCAGACAGTTGAATGGTAGAAGTGTGCCTTATCTTGATCATTTAAAATAAAATATGCCAAAGATATGCACTAGCGTTTGGGTTTATCACCAAGTCAGAGAGAAATACGGTGCAACAGGTCGTTACCCGCGTGCTGAAGAGGATGCGCTAAATGTAGGGATTGGGTGCAGCAACTCGGTAATACTCTATTTAATTTATATGTACATTTGAAACTTAATAATGCACCCTTAAAATGTAATTACATATATATTTCATATTTTAACTATTGGGTTATTATAAGGCACATGACACTATGATTTTTTAAACTTTTTTATAGGTGCATTTGTTCCCATATTTGTGGGCATATGGACACCATTTTCGCACAGAAAATGTCGATGATGGACACATCGCACAAGACTGTGGAGTCGAAGTCGAGTTCGATCAATCTAGTTGATCTAGCCACCATGATCAAAACCTAGTATGAGGGACGTTAGGTTACGTCGGAAAGATACAAGAGATCATTGAAGTGGATTTCTCTTCTTTCCAATGTGTTATTTTTAGGTGCAAGTGGTGGGACACATTTGATTGGAATAATGTAAAGGAAGATCGTGATAGTACGTTGATATGTGTCAACTCTAGAAAGATGTGGTATGAAGCTAAGGAGCCCTATGTTTTCCCCAAACACTGCAACTAGGTTTTGTTTTACCCAGATGTGTTGGATAGGGATTTTTGGTTCGTATTGAGACATGACCCTATATCAAATCATATTTTTGAGAACAATAGTGTTATCATGCCATGCGAGCTGGAAGATAATGAGAGTGATCATGAGAATCGAGAGTCATATGGTACATGTGTTATTTCATCAATATTTATACTTTTTAAGATGGATTTTTATAAAGAAGAGGACTTAACTACCTTATAACTTATAAGACTCTTTTTTTCAAAACATTATAATATTTATTTTGAATTAATTGGTAATTTGCATTGTGTTAATGTTAAAATCAATATTTCACTTGATAATTTGCAATTATGTTGATCTCAAAAACAATGGTGTACTATATAAAGTTCTTTTTTTTGTATGTAATATCATAATAAAATAATGATAATTCTAAAGTACATGAATTTATTTGCATTATTTTCTAAAATTTATTATGTTACAAAAATTCATATTATTCTAAATTTACTATTTTACAATTATTTAAAATTTTACAAATTTACAAATTAAAATTTTTTAATAAAATCATTTTACATTAATACAATTAAAATTTTCACATTAAAACAATTAAAATTTTACAAATATTTTACATAGAATTAGAATTAGAATTATAATTATAATTACAATTACAATTTTAGAATTACAATCATTTCACAGTAATACAATTAAAATTTTACAAATATTTTACATACAATTAGAATTAGAATTACAATTTTACAATTTCACATACAATTACAATTACAATTACAATTTTAGAATTTAAAATAAAATTTACAATTACAATTACAATTTTACAATTTTACATAAATGTCATTACAATTAAAATTTTAGAATTTTACATACAATTAGAATTACAATTACAATTTTACAATATATTTTACATACAATTATAATTAAAATTACAATTACAAATACGAATATAATTTTACAATTTTACATAAAATTAAAATTAAAATTTCAATTACAATCACGACATAATATTTAATATTAAATTAATTAAAAAACATCACGATCATGATAACCATCGTACAAACATCATATTCGACTAAAAAACGCATTCAAATTCGCTAACATCATCATGATCATGATCATCTAACAAAACTAAATTAGCATTAAATAACATCATCACAACACAAACATAAAATATACATCTCATGTCAAATAATTGTTATCACATACACATCTATCTGCAAGTTGCACATTAAATGAACATATCTAACATGACCTAACAATATATACATCATAATGATTACCAACATGCCAATTAAGTACAACTGCAACATGAACATAAAATACATGGACTATATATATATATAATGTCAAAAATATACAACTATAATATAAATGTCATATATTAGCTAGTGGTACATCATCAATAGCAGTACTAGTCGAGTTTTTCTCAGTCAATGGTGCAGCCTCGACAAAATCATATACATGTTGATCATCACGTGCCTGTTGATCTTCTGCTGGTGCCTCATGTTGATCAGGATCAACTGTTGGTTGCCCATCGTGATGACTCAACATGGTTGATGGTCCAACCTGATCATGATCATGTGTTAGGATATTCTGACACATAGGAAATAGTTAAGAATAACATAGTCTAGTGTAGAGTTAGGTAAAGTGTGTTTCTTTACCATGTACATTTGTAACTTATAATCCGACGGTCACAATTTGTAGTTATCTGACACCTCGGTATTAACAACACTTGATTCGTGGCTTAACACCCAATTGGTCCATGATCTCTATTTAAATATCATGGAGGGCCATTTTTCTGATAACCGTTTATGAGAGAAACATATGTAACTTTTCTTTTTATATTAATAATTTGCCTGAAGTGGCCGCGTTGGCTCAGGCAGTGGACTGTTTCCCTCTTTGAGGGTTTTAACTACATGATTATATTGGTGTACTGATTTGTGATCTGTTTGTGAGTGGTGACCTTTGGTTCTTGATCTACGAAACTTACCCTGTAAATTCCCACATGGTATCAGAGCTATTTTGAAGGTTGTGTCCGTTGTTGATCAAAATCTGAAGCCGGTTTGACTGTATGGGAATGTCGTTTTTTAGATCTACTATTTTGGAACATTTTTTGGCTTGGAGAACTGCTTGGTTGTGTCCGGAGCATCTGTTACAGTGAGGAGCGCCTTTCGTTCCATGTGAAAAGGTTTCCAGCTGCCCAAGTTGTGACAATTTAGATTTGGAGGTATAAAGCATCTGTTTTGCAGTTATATTTGTTAATATTTCTGCTTATTTCGGTTCCCTGTTTTTATTTTTGGTTTTAAGGTTTTATTTATTTGTCGGATCTATACCCTCTTCTTTGTGTATGCTCTTTGTTGTGCGCTGCATGCAATCTCGGCAAATCAGAAGTAGGAAAAGGGATTTTTTTTGCTACGTATGCTCTTTCCCAACGTCTTTGTGCGATCTTGGGAAATCAGAAATAGTAAAAAAGTGATAGTTGCAGGTAAGGCTAACCGAAAATCTAACATTCTTCCATAAGGCTTTGCATTTCATTTTTTTTTGTGTGTTTTTTGTTCAGGAAAAGGCACGCACACCGAAGGAAAAAAAAAACAAAAAAAACAAAAACCCCCCCTTCCTCCTTTCATAAAATAACGTGATCCTTTTACTATCTCACTTGGTGAGGGTTTAGTTTATGAGAATAGAGGTCTTGGGTTCATGTCTCCTTCTCAAGCTTCTTTTGTAAAAAAAATTTGTTAGAAGGGGTGGAATTGTTTTTTTAAAAGCCGCACTTCAGCCTGTTCCCGTAACTCTTCGGCATCTACTTCAAATTTTTCAAAAGGCATAACTTCTTCATCCGGAAGCCGTTTTTCGAGATGTTTTTTTTTTTAAACAACCTATTTTTTCGAGATATTTCCATTGGAGTAGTTAGTTTCAAATTTTCTCAGCTTTAGTTTAAAAAAAATGGAAAGTGCATGCACGATTATTCTTAACAGCACCAATTATTTCCAACGGCTACCTCACATGGTAGATATACTTAGAAGTAAAGGGATTTATAGAATAGCCACAGGACAAGAAATTAAACCTTCCAATGATGATAAAGTTTCTAAATGGGAAAATAAACAAGATCAAGCACGAGGGTTGATAGGAATGTCCATTTCTCAAGATCTTTGATTTCATATCCTTCACATTGACACCCCTGATGAAGCCCTGGAAAAGCTAAAAATATTTTTTGGCATTCAAAATCAAATCAGGGCTCACCAGCTTGAAAATGAGTTGCTTACTTTGGACCCCAATAATTTCACCTCCATTGAATATTTTTTGTCCAAATTTAAGACCCTCAGAATTATTTTAGAAGGTTGTAAGATAAAAAAGGACGATGGTAGCCTCATCTATTGCATTCTTGCTAAGCTTGGCCCTGCATACTTTGTATTTGTTTCTACCTTCCATTCCACTAGAGAAGCCATCATTTCTTCAGGAACAACCTATAAGAATCCCTCTTTTGATGCCTTTCGCAATTCTTTGATAAGAGAACAAGAAAAATTTTTACACCTTGGTCTTATCACTGCTGGAAATGCTTCTAAGAAAGCCTTAGCAGCCCAACAACAACCACATCAAAAGAATCCCAAGAAGCAGTATCCTAAAAAATATGGTCCTAAACCAAACAAGGGCCCTAAGAAATTTCATCCGCAAACTGAAAAATCAAATCACCAAAATAATAAGGCAAATGAAAACAAAGGGAAGAAGATAGATAGACATTGCAACTTTTGCAATCAGGATTGCCATATAGAGTCCAAATGTTTTAAGAAGATGGAAGCCTTAGAAGCATAAATGAAGAAGCACAACATCAATTTGGAGCACTCTTCACCTTCATCTCCAGGTATGGCACTTTCTGCTTGTGGTTGTCAAGCATCAAGATCTGGTTATGCATTAAATGTATCTTCTTCTTCTTCTTCTCATGAATGGCTCATTGATTCTGGAGCTTCTTACCACATGGCTAAAATAAATCCATGTTTTATTCTTTAAATGATTGTAACACCAAACATATTTATGTTGGTGATGATAGATCTCTTAGTGTTGTAGGATCTGGAACCATTCATCTAGATAATGGTCAGTTTAATGATGTACTATGTGTTCCTACCTTCTCATGCAACCTTCTATCTGTTTATCAGATAACTCATTCAAGTGAAGGGAAAATAGTAGAATTCTCACCTCATGATGTTGTAATCAAGGACCTCAAAGATCCTAAACATATTTTAGCTACTGGCATTGCTGATGATTCCACAAGGTTGTATAAGTTTGACAACTTTGGGTCATCATCTCTTCCCTTTGTTTTTGTTGCTCATAATGATGATGTGAGAAAACTTTGGCATGAGTGATTTGGTCACTTAAACTATCGTTCTCTTCAAACTCTGTGTAAGGAAAATATGGTGATAGGCCTTCCTATGGTATCTTTCCGGGATGGTGTTTGCTCCAGATGTGTACTCGGAAAACATCATCGGGATAGTTTTGACAAGCGTGCCTCTTGGCACGCTTCAGCCCCTTTGCAGCTTGTGCACAGTGATTTATGTGGTCCACTTCCTGTTGTTTCTTTCTCTGGTTGCAAGTACTTCTTAACTTTCATTGATGATTTTTCCAAACGCACTTGGGTATATTTCTTAAAACTCAAGAGTGAAGTTTTTAACATGTTCTTGGCCTTTAAGGCCTTTGTTGAGAAACAATCTGGACATCAAATTCTTAAGTTAAGATCATACAATGGAGGAGAATATGTTAACAACAAATTTATCAACTTCTGCACTGAGCATGGCATTCAATTGCAACATACTGTTCCATATACTCCACAACAAAATGGTGTAGCTGAAAGGAAGAATCGCACCTTAAAAGAAATGGCTAATTGTATGTTTCAATCTAAAGGACTTGGTCTCAATTTTTGGGCAGAAGCCATTAACTGTGCAAATTACATAGTAAATCGCACTCCTACTAAGGTTTTAAAGAATATAACTCCAGAAGAAGCTTGGAGCTCAATCAAACCATATGTAAGTCACTTTCATGTTTTTGGAAGTGATGCTTGGGCCCATATTCCAGATGCGAAACATAAAGCCTTAGAACCTAAGAGTGAAAAATGTATTTTTGTTGGATATTCTGAAGATGTCAAAGGATATAGACTTCTTCAACCCAAATCCAAAAATATAATCATTAGAAGAGATGTAAATTTTGATGAAAATATATCGACCTGCGAGCCTAGTTCGGCGGGTGTGCCACCTTTGGCCTGCGAGCCTGATTCGGCATATGTGCCACCTCTCTCTCTCTCTTCTATTTTTAATAGCATTCCTTCTAGTTCAGATGATGACAGCGAGGATGACAATCCTCCTCCACCTCTTGAAATTGTTCCTTATACTCCACCGCTTCCAAGATGGGTCCACTCTACTCGAGATGCAGCAGGTTCTCTTGCAGGTGACCCTACCGATCGACGACGTACACGTTCTCAGTTCGAAAGAGCCTCTTCCTTATTGGCTCAAGTTCCAGAAAAACTTGATCCAGAAACCTTTGAAGAAGCCTCCGGTCATCTAGATTGGGATGAAGCTATGAATGAAGAGTATCATTCCTTATTGGCAAACGATACTTGGGATCTTGTTCCTCTTCCAAAAGGAAGAAAACTTGTCAGATGCAGATGGGTTTACAAAACCAAGTTTGGACCAGATGGAAAAGTGGATGGACATAAAGCTCGTCTTGTTGCTAAAGGATTTTCACAAGTTGTAAGCATTGAATATAAACACTCGTTACCGATGAAATAGGTAAATTCGACCTCAAAACGGGAACTCTAGCCCAAAACTCTCAAAAAACATGAAAAAACACCCAAAAAAAAAAAAATGTGTCTTCCGTAACGCACTTGTTTTTTTTTTAAGGTCAAATTTCAACATTTTCTAAAATTATGCTAAAAACAAAAATTGTTTGTTGGGAAAAAGGATTGAAAAACACCCCCCCAAAAAAGTGTGTCTTCCGTATCCACTTCTGCTTTTTTTGAAGGTCAAATTTCAACATTTTATAAATTATGGTAAAACAAATTGTTTCTTGAAAAAGAATTGAAAAACACCCCTCAAAACAAAACTAGTTGATGTACGAATAACAAAAAATATATATGTCATACTTTTGGCATTTTTAAAAATAGAAGTAATATCTTTTAATTTCAAATTCAAACATTAAAAAAAACCTAAAATTTAAGAAAAAAATAAATTTAAAAAATAAAAACATTTAAAAGATTAAAATTTAAAAATATATGAATATAAAAAAAAAAAAAAACAAAAACAAAATAAAAATTTTAATTCAAACATAAAAAAAACCTAAAATTTAAGGAAAAAAAATTAAAAAATAAACAAAAAAAAATTAAGATTAAAATTTTAAAAAATATAGAAATTAAAAAATAAAAATAAAAACAAAATAAAAAATTAAATTTAAAAAAAAAAAAGTTAAAAAAAGAAGGAAATTATAAAAAATAAAATATAGAAATTAAATTTAAAAAAGAAAAATAAAATGCTTACTAAATTTAAAAAAAAGAAAAAAAATTAAAACAAATAATTAAATTTAAGGAAATATATTAAATTTTAATAAATTTAAAAATTCAAAATGAAAAAAAAAACACTATTCAAATTAAAAGGAAAAAAAAAGAAAAATTAATTAAAAATAAAAAATAAAAATAAAATACAATGAAAATATCAAATTTAAAACAATATATATTAAAAATACAAATAAACTATAAAAAATAAATTAAATTTAAATTATAAAAAATAAAATATATACATGAACTTAAATTAAAATAGATATATACATCAAATTTTATTAAATTAAAAAAAAAAGGTTAATATTAAAATAACAAATTAAATTTAAAAAGAAAAATATTAAATTTTAATAAATAAATGAATAAACAAATAAATTTTGAAAGAAAAAAAAAAATATTGTTAAACGAAAAACTTTAAAAACTTTAAAAATAATTAAAAATGGAAAAAAAAAAAAAATATTAAATAAAAAAATAATTTAAAAAAATTAAGTTTCATTTAAAAAATATATATATAATTTATTGAATTTTATAAAATTATATTAAAAAACCAAGTTAATAACAAAGAAAAATTGTGAAATTTAAAAAAAAAAAATCAATTAAATAAAAAAATTTGGCAAAATTTAATAAAAAATTAGTAACAAAAAAAAATAATAATAAATTTAAAATAAAAAAAACAATAAAATTAAAAAAAATTAAAACAAAACCAAATTTATTTTAAATAATTTAAAAAAAAATTAATATTTTGAAATTTAAAAAAAAAATTAATATTTTGAAATTAAAAAAAAATAAAAAAATAAAAAAATAAAAAAAAATCAATTAAAAATAAAAAAATAAAAAAAAATCAATTAAAAAAAAAAACAATCGGCCCGTCTGCTGGGCGGCGTCACGGGGGCGTCCCAGCCGCGCGAGCCCGCCCGCTGGGCGGCGCCACGGGGGCGGCCCAGCCGGCCTCCCGGCCCCCGACGGGCGGAGGGCCGATTCCCTAATCGCCCTCCGCTCGTCGGGTCTTCGGAGGCGCCCCACTGGCCGCCTCTTTAATGGCGCCCCCGGGGCCGGGCGGCCTGATTGTTTTTTTTTAATTTTTTAATTTTTAATTGATTTTTATTTTTAATTTTTTAATTTTTAATTGATTTTTTTTAAATTTTTTTTTTTTTAATTGATTTTTTTTATTTTTTTTTAATTGATTTTTTTTTTTTTAAATTTCAAAAAATAATTTTTTTTTTCAAAAAATTAATTTTTTTTTAATTTAATATTTTTATTTAAAATAAAATTCATTTTTTTTTTATATATATATATACACATCTAATTTTAATTTGATTTTATTTTTATTTAATTTTTTATATTTTTATTTTAATTTGATTTTTTTTTTTAATTGAATTTCAAAAAATTTAAAATTATTTTTTTAATTCAATTTGTTTAATTTTTTTATATTTAATATTATAGAATAATTATTTTTTTTAAATTTAAAATTTAAAATTTATTTATTAAATTTTAATTTAATTTAATTGTTTTTCTTAATTTTTTCGTTTATTTAGTTTTTCATTTTTAAAATCTATAAATGGTTTCATTAAAAAAAAAAAAAAAACATTAAATCTATGTATATTTGTTTTTTAATTATTTGCACGTTGTTTTTTTCATTTTTTTTTGTTTTTTAATGATAGGTTTTTTTTTTTTTTGTTAATAATTTTTTTATTTTCTTTTTCTTTTTCAATTTTAATTGTTTTTTTTTAATTTGTTTTTCTTGTAAATTTTAAAATTTGTATTTTTTTTATTTTTTTTTCTAAATTTTAATTTTGTAATTTTAATTATTTTAATTTTTTTTTTTTAAATATATATATATATATATATATATATATTTTAATATATTGTTTTTTTTAATAAGTTAGAAAGAAATGTTTTTGATTTTTTTTTTTTTTTTTTTTTTTGGTCAATTTTTGTTTTTTTCTTTAAATTATGTGTTTTTTTTCTTCAAATTTTGTCATTTCCTTTGATATAATTTTCAAATATTTTTGTTTTTATTTATTTATTTTTGTTTAAATTTTTTATTTTTTTGAGCTATTTTTGTTTTTTTTTACATTTTTATTTTTTTTATATATTTTTTTTATCTAAGTTTTGTGTTTTATTACCAACATGAAAATCACCACTCTAAAAAAAAAAGGTTGATGCAGCATCAATTTACGTTTCAAAATTAGCATGAAAATCACTGCTCTAAAAAAAAAGGTTGATGCAGGATCAATACCTTTCAAAATTAGCATGAAAATCACTGCTCTAAAAAAAAAAGGTTGATGCAGCATCAATGCGTTTCGAAATTAGCATGAAAATCACTGCTCTAAAAAAAAAAAGTTGATGCTGCATCAATACATTTCAAAATTAGCAAAATTAGCATGAAAATCACTAACATTTTAAAACAAATATTCATACTTCATAAATAAAAATTTTAGAGTGTCAAAAATGTGCACCAAAAAAAAAAATGGTGATTCTGCATCACCACTTTTCAAAATCGGGTGCTTTTTATGCTACCAAAAAAAAGTAGGTAACATTGCGGTTACCTATTTCATCGGTAACATTGTTTATACTGAAACCTTCTCCCCTGTTGCCAAAATGAATTCTATCCACCTTGTTCTTTCCCTTGTTGCTTCCTTTAAATGGGAAGTCCATCAGATGGATGTTAAATCTGCCTTCTTACATGGAGATTTACATGAATAAATCTACAGGGAACAACCCCCTGGCTTTATCCAAAACGACTCTAGCCTTGTTTGTCGCCTTAGGAAGTCTCTCTATGGTATCAAACAATATCCTTGGGCTTGGTATGCCAAAATGGATAGGTTTCTATTAGATAATGGCTTTTCTAGGCGTCATTCTGACAACACTGTCTACACCAAGAAAGTGGGTAAGTCCTTCACCATCCTTGTTCTTTATGTTGATGATCTTATCCTTACTGGTAGTGATCCAAACCATATAAACCATGTGAAGTCTAGCCTCAAAAATAAGTTTGAAATGACAGACTTAGGGCACTTGCATTATTTCCTTGGTCTTCAAGTCTTGCAATCCAAGGAAGGCATTACCCTGTGTCAGTCAAAGTATTCTTGTGATCTTATACACCACTTTCACATGGAAATTGTAAGCCATCCCCTTCTCCCTTTCAGTCAGGAGTCACACTTTCAGTCACTTTTACTACCCCTGAAGTTGTTGCTACCTTATACCGTCAACTTGTTGGTAAACTTTTGTATCTAACCCATACCCGTCCTGACATTTCCTTTGTCGTTGGTCTTGTCGCTCGGTTTATGCACCAACCTCATGAAAGTCACTGGAAAGTAGCTAAAAGAATACTTCGATATATTCAAGGTACAGTTCAGTTCGGGATTCATTATAGTGCAAGAGCATCTCCATTGTTGCTTTTTTTCACTGATTCTGATTGGGCTAGTGACCCTGATGATTGAAAGTCTACTACCGGATATGTATTCACTCTTGGTTCACGACCTATTACTTGGTCTTATAAGAAACAAAGTGACATCTCTCTTTCTTCAGTAGAAGTAGAGTATCGTGGTGTAGTTGTAGCCAACAAGGAAGCCATGTGGATTCGTCAGATTCTGTCTGAATTTAGTCTTCATCAGCAGCATCCAACTACACTTTGGTGTGATAATCAGAGTGCCATTCAGCTATGTAAAGATCCAGCTCAGCATCAGCGTATGAAACACATTGAACTCCACATACACTTCATTAGAAAGCTCATTCATGATCGTGTTCTTGAAGTGCAGTACTTTCCAACCAATGATCAAGTAGCCGATATCTTTATGAAGGCTCTCACAGAAGCGAAGTTTACCAAACTTCGATCCATGCTTGGAGTTCAGGAAAGTTTTCATTAAGGGGGGATAGGCTCTAATGCCTCCTTCCTTCTCCTATTGTGTCACTTTTGTAAATCCTTCAATCCTATCCCAATTTGTTCTTAAAGGGGGATGTTAGGATATTTTGACACATAGGAAATAGGCTCCTTTTGTGTCACCTTTGTAAATCCTTCAATCCTATCCCAAGTTGTTCTTAAGGGGGGATGTTAGGATATTCCGACACATAGGAAATAGTTAAGAATAACTTAGTCTAGTGTAGAGTTAGGTAAAGTGTGTTTCTTTACCATGTACATTTGTAACTTATAATATGACGGTCACGATTTGTAGTGATCTGACGGTTATCTCTCACCTCGGTATTAACGACACTTGATCTGTGGCTTAACACCCAATTGGTCCATGATCTCTATTTAAAGAGCATGGAGGGTCATTTGTTCAGTAACTGTTTATGAGAGAAACATATGTAACTTTTATTTTATATTAATAAATTTCCTGAAGTGGCTGCGTTGGCTCAGGCCGTGGACTGTTTCCCTCTTTGAGGGTTTCAACCACGTGATTATACTGGTGTACTGATTTGTGATCTATTTGTGATCGGTGACCTTTGGTTCTTGATCTACGGAACTTACCCTGTAAATTCCCACAACATGAGTAATGTTGGATGCTGTAGGCTACTGACTCGACGTGGCCGATGGTCCAACCTTCTCTCCATGATGACTAATGGTCGATGTTGTAGGCTACTCATCTGGTGTGGCGTAAGGTGAACGATGATCACTCCCCTGATCATGATCATCATTAGATGATGCCTCACTTCTCACGGACTGTCGATCACGTGTTGCGTCTCAACCACGCTTATAACGTCAAAGGGCCCTCCTCAACCGCATAACTAAGGTCGTAGCTCCTATGACATACCACATCAGGCTATACATGTCACGCAATATGCCTCTCCACATATGTACCAACCTACCATCAGCCTGTATATCTCTCATAGTGGTGGGCGTGACTCCCGCCTCAAAAAACAATGTACAGAGTTGGTCGCCCAACTCCATCGTCAATATACTATCAAGCCTACCGCATCTAGAAAAAGGTGGTACTAGCACACTAGCAGGAGCAGGTCTGTCTGCACCAACCTCATGATCCTCGAGCGCATATACCATATCCTGATCGTCGTCAGGATCCACAGATGGATCATCTGGTGGCACAGGCATCTCATCGCCATCAAAAGACCCAATGTTTTCAAAATATATATAAGTACACAACAATAATTAGACAATTTCATTAAATAGTTTAATAAAAACAAGATAAATAATATGTTAGAAAATTTTTAAATAAAATAGTAATATTACCTCTATCATCCGACGACTTATCATTTGTGAAGAAAATGTTGGAACACCCTCTCTAATCTAAACCAGCATAAGGATAGGGGACCAAAATGAAGGGATGCTCGTCAACACTGGCTAGCAACTCCAGTGCATCATGTGATATCCTCACAAAAAACTCAGTCTCGCACCTCTTGGGCATCATCTGTGTTGGGTGTGGAGCCTGATTATCTTGTTTACTTTGTATCACAGCATTGGACCCCTATACCTTCAAAGGGGCGGCAACGCCGCCCGTAATTAATCGCTGTCGTGGGGGGTCCAAGGGGGGGTGGTAGTGCTTTTCGAAGCCCCCCCCTGGCGGGGGTTTTCAGGGGTAGCGCCCCCGAAGCTAAAAACATATGTAAAATTGCCTTGTAAAAGTATAGTAATTTCTAGTCAATCTGGGCCGTTCATTAGGCAAATGTTCTGATGGTAGAAGTTATATTTAGATTAGGGTTTTTTGCCCTAGAAGGCAACCCCCTTGTATATATGAGGGTATTGTATTGCGGCTGTGTATTATGTGTGTATTCTCGGAGCGAGAAACAGAGAGGGGGACTGTGAGAGAGAACAAAGGATATTACAACGGATCTGCTGTAGGTTTTGTCTCTTCATTTTTGCTGGATAATAGAAAGGAAGGACTGGCTGTTTGGGGTGGTAGTAGCCCAAACTGGGTGAACCACGTATATCTTTGTCTCTCTGGTTTTATGTGTTTTGTGTGCTTGTATTTTTCCACATATTTTATGTGTTACATTGCTTCGTAATATATAATTTTCTAACAATCTGTCCCCACATGTGCATCTGTGCATGCAACATCGGCCTAAGAGGTTGTCGAACAAAAGTAGGCCTCGTCTCTGGAAACCTCTCAAAAAATAAACAAAATAGCTCTGAAGCAAAAGGTAAGTTGACCCTCCCTTGTGCAAGAGCATGACATCTATCTAAGGCTATATAGAACTGCTGCAAAAAAATGGCAGACCACCTGACAAGTCGTGGCTCCTGTAATAAAGAATCAACATAATATAGAAGCGGGTAACTAATGCATGTCCCATCACTGGTTTTGTGTGAAATGGTCGAAATCAGAAGTGAGAGGCACCTCACCTCCTCACTACCAAATGCAGAAATACGTAATTGACCTCGAGAGACCTGAAAATCTGAAGGAGACAATATATCTGTGCTAATGTATCTATGGGAGTAAAACAATTGACTCCCTGTTGCATAGCCAACTGGAACATCTGGGAATGAGGCAAAATACACCCGTCTCCTCGATAGCCCAGTGATGAAATAGATGTCCTCCTCAGTGGGCACGTACCATTGGTTAGGACCAACCCGGAAGGCCTGTAGCTGGGCATTCCACCTGCGGATAAGATGTCGCAAAAACACACCATGGCCCTTTAGGGAAGTAGCCTCCTCATACAACTCGAGGAGGCCTACCTGCCTTAGGAACCCCTGGGTAGCTGTTGTAATAGGGTGAGGGTACACATCTCCCTCCCTCTCTCGTGCCTCCCACTCGCGAACCATGTTATATTGGCCCACCTTTTGTTGCTGTTGTTCCCTCTCTTCTCTCCTTTCACGTCTCTGAATGATTGACATATTAAATAATTTTTTTTTATTAAATGAGACATGTATTTAGGAATATACATATATAAATTTAAAAATAAAAATAAAAAATAATATTCGGTGTGCCACAAAAAACAGGCATGCTCCGGTAACGGTGTGTCTTTTTTTTTCGTGCATCGGATGTGGTGCACCAGAAAATTTTTAGCACACCGGAGGTAGTGTACATGAAAATTTTCAGCACACCACCCTCCGGGAAGTGTTCCAAAGTCAACGGTGTGGTGGTATAATAGACCACACCGTTGACTATGGACCAGTGTCGGGAGGGCGGTGCATTGACCAAACTATATGCCCTGGGGTGTATAGTTTAGTCAATGCACCGCCCTCCTGACATCAGTACATATTCAGCGGTGTGGTCTTCTACCAGGTCGCACCGTTGACCATGTCGAAATGCCGAAATGCAGTGTGCTGACAAAATTACCCGCCCCGGGGTTGATATTTCCGTCAATGCACCGCATTCCTGCTATTTGACAGGGTCAACGGTGCGACCGGGTAACCAATCGCACCGCACTTTTTTTAAATTTTAAAAAATTATGGTGCGCCTTTTGGTACTACCCCAAAACCTATGCGGATACCATTATCACCGATTGCGTTGTGGCCTGTAAATTTACAGGCAACACTGCAAACCGGTGTGAGCCGAACGACTCGAGCGCACCGCACGAGAATTTTTTTTTTTTTAACAGTGAATTTTAAGCTAATTTACAAAACTACTCCGCTAAAAGGTTTAATTATGGAAAACAAGGAAAATACCTTTACATTTGGCTGTCGAGGAGGCATACTAGTTGTATAATTTGCAAAACTAATTTTCCCACCATTTTTCAAAATTCAAGATGGAGATGGTGGGCAATGCATAGCCGTAGTGCCTGCAATGGGAGCACCGATGGCAGGGTGCCTCACAGAAGGTAATTTTTCACGGGTGCTTGAGAAATCTAGAGCACTGAAAATTGAAAAATGCGAATTTTTGGCCATAATTTTTTTTTTATTTAACCCTGTTCGGGGGCGTAGGTTTTAGAGGTGCACCGGTGCGAAATATTTTTAAAGCACCGGTGTGTGAAAATAATAAGATGCACTAGGCGGGTTTGTACAGAGCGCATGGTGTCTCGGTGTGCCAATGTTTTGTACACACCGATGCTTTCTCTAGTTGAATGCACCAGTGCGGTTTAGGATGATAAGTGCACCGGAAGAAAAAAAATCTGCAAAACCTCCACCTACCAACCTCCTCTAGTAACCTCCACTACAAATGGATGTCTGGGGTATTTTTATAAGGGGTTCCTCAAAAACATCCACTATAGGGTCTTTTAATTGTAGTTAATCAACTCTCCCAGGGAAGTTCATCAAGTTGTCCCGCTTCATTTTTCAGCTCTATTTTCACGCCTGAGCATTGTTGTTGTGCCTCCATTTCCCTCCTTCTTCTCTCCTTAATAGCCGTCGCACCCTATTTATTCACAAAAATCAATTAAAATTTTGACCTCCACATTTCTCCTCGAAACACCAAATTATCGAACTTCGCATCTCGCATTTCGCCATTTCAACATTATTGCATTTTGCACTTCACAAATTTTGGCCTTATCGCAATTGAAAATCGCACTCCCCACTTGGTTCTCGTTAATACGTTCTGCTTCCAAGCCCCGATTGTGATATTCTTACCGTACTTTGTCGCCACGTCACCCATCGCATTTCACAACCTTTCCCTTTTTCCTTTAAAGACTTGTCGCAGATCACAAATCACATTTTCTATTGGTTTCCGTTAATAATTTCCTCCTTCGAACCCCAATTGCGATATTACCATATTTTTTTACCACGTCACCTATCGCATTTTCGCAATTTTGGCTATATCGCACTTCGCACTTTCCTCCCGACTGCACTGTTGCTTCTCCTCCAGCTTTGCGATATTGCATATCGCATATCGCATTTTTGTCCTCCCATTGCAATTCCACAATCACACTTTTCAAAGCCTACCTCTCCAAATAATTTTTGTGATATTATGTGATTTGATAAAGTCCAAACACCTTTTTCACTCCTCTAAGTCTGCTTTCATGTGGTTAGCCTTCCCTTGGCATCTATAGCCCTTTTTCCTCCAAAATGCAAGCAACATTTTTTACAGTTTAGTTAGATCATGAATAGATGCATGGTTAGAAGAATGATAGCATGGTAGATATATCATAGGATAAATAGGGTGTGTTTAGCCGATTGGACAATTTAAGTGTGGTTTAAATTAGTTTCTTTTCTGCCATTTCTTTTCATCAAGTTAAAATAGTTTCCCTTCCTGTCATTTCTTTTCAACAATTTATTTTAGTTTCCTTTTTGTCATTTCCTTTCTGCAATTTATTTTAGTTTCATTAAGTACTGAGTCGTTTTCAACATACTGTTAAGTTCTCTAATTATTTCAGCTAAGTTTGAGATGAATCTTCTGAGAAAATTAATTTTACCTAAGAAAGCTTCTAATTCTTTAATATTCCTAGGGGGACTAATGTTTAGAATGGTCTCTATTCTTGCTAGGTCTATCCTAATTCCCTCTTTAGATATGATATGTCCTAATAATTCACCTTCTTCCAGTCCAAATAGAGTCTTTTTAGGATTTAGAGAAATGCCAAATTTTCTGCATTTGATAAATACTTATCTGAGATGATCTAGATGTTCATTATCAGCCTTTGAAAACACAGTAATGTCATTTAGATAAATCACAAGGAATTCATGAATTTCCTTAGAAAAGGCTATATCCATAGCTCTTTGAAAAGCGCCTCCTACATTCATTAATCCAAAATGCATTTTCAAATACATGAAAGTGCCCCAAGGAGTAGTAAACGTAGTTTTAGGTTGGTCTTCTGGTTGAACTAGAATCTGGCTATATCCAGAGAATCCATCAAGTAATGAAATTCTGGAAGAACCAAACACCCTTTGTAAAATGTGATCCATCTTTGGGAGAGGGTAGTTGTATTTTAAGGACACTTTATTTAAAATTTTGAAATCAACACATAGTCTGATTTCTCCTGCCTTTTTCCTAGTGGGAACTAGATTTGAAATCCAATCATAATATCTGATTGGTACAATTATTTGGGCTTCATACATTCTCCTAACCTCTTTCTCAATTAAAGGAATCAAAATATGATTTATCCTTCTAAGCTTCTGTTTGAAAGGTTTTTGATCTTCCTTTATAGGTATTTTATGTCGTATTATGCTAGTGTCATAGGATTTTAAGTCCTCATAACTCCATGCAAATACATCCTTAAATTCCTTAAATAGAGCTATGTGTTTTTCTTTTTCTTCCTGAGGTAAGGTTTTTGAAAGTTTTATCATCTTAGGCTTTAATTTTGTTCCTATATTGCACTCTTCAATATCAGATCTTAATGGTTACATCTTAGGTTTTCTTTCCACATCATTAGAATCAAAAAGATCTTCTAAAGGGGCTAATCCCTTAGGTAAGAAGTTGTTCTTGAGGTTTAAAGTGTCAGAACCATCATCTGCTAACTCTTCAATCTCTAATTTCTCTAAATTATCTATTTCTACCTGAGTAAATTTAATGGGTTTAGAAAAATATAAATTATTTACATTTGCATTGTTTATATCAATCTCACTATCTATGTTTTGATCTACTATACAATCTGTGTCTTTATTACAATTCTGAAATTCTTCTTCATTGTTCATGAAATGATAAATCTGTTCATATTGAGAAAATATTTGCCAATATTTAAGATTATCTGTTATTGTAGTCCTGTGTTTAACGTTTGCTGTATATCTATGATTTGGTTAAAATGGCAGATTACAGGTACTAGCAAAATTTGCGAAGTTGTGGGCCTGTATATTATGTTTTCTAGGAATTGTAGCAAAGTCACATTCCAGCAATTCCTTAATTAGATCTAGGACAGTATCTCTATATTGGCTTAATCTTGGATTATACACATAATATTCTCCTGTTATCAGTTTCACAATTAACTCAGAGTCTCCCATGATTGATACTCTTTTGGCTCCTAAATTTATAAAAATCTGCAATCCTAAAATAAGAGCTTCATATTCAGCCATGTTGTTTGTACATTTGAAATTTAATCTAAAAGAATTACCTTCTGCATGATTGTTTTCCATATTATGTATCCAAACTCTTGATCCTGCTCCTAATTTTTTAATTGATCCATCAAAATCTAGGTGCCACATTGATTCATGAAAAATGTTGTCACTATCTGGTGCTTTCTTTTTCTCTTTTAGTTCAGTATTGTTCTCCATGCTAGTTTTATAATTACATAAAATGAATGAGTCCATGTCAGAGGGTGTAGAGTAAATAGGATAGTTTCTAGGTCTTTCTACAATACTAACCATGGACTTCATTAATGCCTCTCTGTAGAGTTTCTTGGGTTGGCCAAAAACTAATATTGTTGAATAAGACATATCAAGTTGTAGAGATCCCTGCAGCTTAGCTCCCCATGAGCGAGATAACAACATTCCATATTTGGGAGGGATGTCAACTACTACAATATCCATGACTATGCTTTTTCCAGGGTATTGAACTAAAGTAACACATAAATCTTTTATCAAACCTAAATATTTCACTTTACCAGAGTCAAATGAGAAGAGATCTTTGTAAGGCCTAGTGATGTCTAGATTCAGGGTTTCCATTATTGCTTTTGGCATCAAATTGTGTGAGGCCCCTGAATCTAACATTACATTATGTAAAATTTGATCATGAACAGTTAAGCTAATGTAGAAAGGTGGAACTGCTCCATCTTGGTGTTTCCCATTAACATCAGGACCAAAGATTAATTATGGTTTATCATCACTCAAATTTATTGAATCTTATCCATCATTCATATTTAAAGTTTCAGTGATATGTGTTTTGTATAGGTCATGTTTTACCAACTCTGTCAAAGGAGTTGTTATCTTCAATTTGGCAATTTCAGCTTGGATATTAAATGGTTCTTGTGATCTTCCTAGCTGAATTATTTCTTCTTTTGTAACTATAGTTTGGGTGTGTTTGAATTCTTTTTCTACAGTTTGTTTCTCATTCTTTATTTGTATTTCCACTGTCTTACTTCTTTTAGTTTTCTTTTTAGGGACAGTTTGAGATGCAGTGGAAGTATTTGCAGTTTTTGTGTTTTCAGCAGTTGTTTTAGCAGTAGCTGTTTTAGGATCAGCTGATTTTGGATTAGCAGTAGATGTTTTTAAGTCTAAAATTCTTGTTTTTGCAGAATTTGTTGTCTTGGCAGCAACATATTTTTGAGGATTTTTTGATGTTTGGACAACATCATCTGTGATGTCAACAATTTTAGGACTAGGTGAAATTTTGGGACTTGAAATTTTTTGAGTTGAAACAGAGTTTTTCTTGGTTTCCCTAGGGAGAATTTGCAGAATTTTAGAAGAGCTTCTACTTTCTTCTTTGCTTCTGTTTGGGCACTTTTCTTAATATAAGGCTCTACATTTTTCTTGCTCCTAAGGTTATATTTCTTACGAACTTCATTAATGGCAAAGTCATAACCTTGCTTGTAATCAAAAGACTCACCAGAATCTAATTATAGTTGTTGTAATTCATACAACTCCTGTTCTTGTGTAAGAAAAATGGTGTTATCATCATTAATTCCCATCAGATTAATGGTGTCTTCATCATATTCATTTTGATGAGAACTTTCAGCATAGTTCTCTTGGAAAGGTGGTCTTATTGTTTGGTCAGGTGCTGATTCTCTAGATTTTCCAATGTTGGTGTTTTTCCTGAAATTGAGATTTCTAATTTAAGGTCCTTGTTGTTGGTTATCCTAATGTGGCTTCTTTCAATATTATCTAACCTATCCATCATTCTCTCTAATGTTTTTGCTAATTGATCTATTTTCAAATATGAATTAGATGTTTCTTCTTTTATTGTCACTATCCTTTCATTTCTTAATCTAGCTTTATTTGCTAACAAGTTTGCCTCTACACTAACAACATTACTTTGCATCTTCTCTAAAGTTTCTGGAATTTTCTCTCTTAGTTGATAGGTTATATCTGTATCAAATCCATTAGGGAATTTGATAAGGATAGAGTCTGGAGGAGGTTTAATATTAGTAGGAATTGCATTATAAATATTTTTATATCTAGTACAATAATCTTGAATTGTTTCATTTGGTGCTCTTTTTATGCTTTCAAATTCAAATAATATTTGTAGTGGATTTTTCTTTTTCTCCCATCTATTAAGAAATAATCTAGGAAAAACTGCTAAATCAGCAATAATACCAACATTTAAACCTTTAAACCACTTTTTTACCTCACCAGTTGAAGTTTGAGCAAAAGTCTTATTTGGACATCAACATCATCAATTTCATGCAACTTAAAATAATATGTCATCTTATTGACATGTTGTTGTGTAGTATAATGAGTGGTTCCATCAAATTGAGGGATTCTGATTTTATAATCCTGGGGCATGTCATGTAATTGTGTTGGTAAGACCAAGGGAACATATCTGGCAGCCATGGCTTAGATTCTAGCTTGGCTAGGGGGTAAGTTTGAAGTACTTGGTGAAGAACTAGAAGTACTTGCTGATGTCGTTAATGAACTTGCAGATGAGATTGGAATATAAGAAGATGTACTAGAAAATGTGGTTGAGATAATAGAAGATGAAGTTGGGATATGTGAAGAGGTTCTTGGTAATGAGAATGATGTATTGGAAAATGTAGTAGAAATACTAGGGGATGAACTTTGAGGTGGTGAAAGATGGAAAAAATATTCTAGGTTGAAATGGTTGTGTAGGAAAAAATGGATTTGTGGAATGAAGTGTGGTGGAAATAATGGATGAAGTGGTAGTGAATAGGGATGAACCTACATATTCTAAAATACTGGTATCTAAGTGGCTGGTAGAAGGCTTAGGGGTATAGGCTGATAAAGCACTCAATTCAACTGAATGTTGTAAATAAGCTTCATCTATTTCTTTAATCAAAGTTGCAGTTATGGCATCAAGTTTATCATATACTTCAAAAATATTTTCCTCATAATCAACAAAACAGTTTCCTTCTTAGTTTCAATGAATGAAATAAAATTAGGATCTATTACAGTATTATGTAATTCACTTTCTGATTTAGTTCTAAACAAATATTGTTCAAAATTTAAATCAAATTCAATGTCTTGTAAACTTGATATTTTTTTGGGAAGTGAATTTTCTTTGACTAATGAAACTTTATTACCTAAATATTCTAATCTTTTTTTTTTCTTTCCAATTCTGTTAGGATTATCTACTATGATAGAAAGTTGTGGATCTAGATTGGACCTGGTATAGTAGACTCTTTTGGAAGCCAGAATTACAGTTTTTATGAAAATATACTCATAACTTATTTAAAACAATCTTAAGGTGAAAAGATAAATGAAAATATTTCCTTTAAGATCAATTTAAAAATTGAGGATTGGTTAGTTCCCCAGTATGGTCGCCATTATGTTATCACTCAGTAATTTCTCAAGGCTAAAGAAAGAAATCACCGAGGTAACCACAAACCTACTTTGGAGTTTAGGATCTAGCCCTCCTAAACTCAGAGAGGGATCTCTCTGTATGATTTAGCTTTATTTGAAATAGATATAGGCTAGCTAGTAAGTACAGAGTTGATTTTTGAATTGGTTTGGTTGGAAATGTAGAGGAAGGCCATTGGGCAATGGAGTCAAAGAGGCTTGGGTGATCAATTTGCAGAAGTATCAAGCTTAAGTGGAACAGGGCAACATAGAAATTTCTACTGGATCCTTTATATTTGGATGGTGAAAATGGTTTCAATCGGGATGAGAGAGAAATTAAGGGTTCTTAGATCTAGATATCAAAATGAGAGAAAAGAATCGAGAAAAGAGGGCGATGAAGGATCCTCTAAACCGGATAATGAAAGAGGCCAATCGAAATCAGGGAGCAATGAAGAATTCCCTAATCTGGATATCAGAAGAAAAAATGTATATTACTAACAATTAAAGGAAGAGTGTATGATATCAACATATTCTGCAATTATAATCCTGTTAGAAAATTTAGAATTAAGAAAACAATAAGATGGAAACAAAGGAAAGCACATATACAATAAGGAAAACTTCACCAGTAGATATGGTACATGAATCCTGAAACAATTGCTCTTTTATTAATGCGAATAGTCACTTGAACTTAGTGGACTGCATCACCCTGAATGGTGAGGTTCCTGGTTACAAAATCCAACATCTATTACTTCAAATGGTGAAGTATTTATACAAATTCTAAACTAAAATATCTTGAAAAAATATCAATATTTCTTACAAATATCTACAACTGTGTTACATAAATAGAACTCAAACATAGGACATTCAAAACTAATGAATCAATTTGGAACTATCCTTGTGGATTGCTGCTGAAAAATAAGAGCAATTCAAATTTGATAGCAACTCTTATTTGATGAGGTGGCATCCTAGTCACTAACTGTCTTTGAGATTTTTCCTCCCGAATTTCTGAAAACTAAGGTCTAGAAATCCCTTTCTATATCTCAATCCGAGATATATATGTAAAATGTGAAAGAGGTTATTTTATATAAATAATTTTTTGAGATAAACCTCGCTCAGTTTCCTAAAAGTCCTCTCCAGTTGTTCACAATAAGCTCTGCAAAAATTTGTGTAAAACATAACTTTGCACAGTTCGAAAAATAGGCTATCTCGATGTGCATGTAGATCTCATTCTGTAATACATGTACCTAAAGTGACATAGGTTTTTGTAGCTTGGCATCTTAGGAACGTAAACCTCCTCCAGTTTTGTAAGATTCATTTCTGATTTGCCACAATATTCTATGAAAAATGATGACTAAATAGGAATTTTCTGTAAAAATTGCTTTCAAATATTGTTTAAAATTTTCAAAAACATAATGGATATGAGGATATTAGAAACAAAAACCTCTTTCATATTTTGAAAATTCTTTCTCATATGTTTGTTTCTTCCATTTGTCTTCTTTCACCTGTATGTAACCTTTTGCTGAGTAAAATCCTTTCCTCTCTGTTAGAACATTATTGTCTCTGTGTAAATGATTTATTTCCACTCTGTCTCTGATTTTATTTAATTTTCTATTGGTACACAAATTTTTGTTGAACGAAAATTTTTGAATTCAGATGCTGAGAGTTCGGAGTAAACAGGTTTGGTGACTAGTATCCAAATTTTTTGTCCAGGTCTTGTATAATCACCTGCAAAAATAAATCAATATTTAATTAAATATAGTTTTGTCAAGAAGGGATCATGGCTTCTGGGCATGGGGGAAGACCACGAAATGAGTCTAAACTGAAATGGACTTTTAATTCGGTGTTGGTAATGATATTCTTGTTTATGTAATTCAAACAGAGGTAAGGGATGACAGAATCTCATATTGTGGAAACTCTGTGATTCTTATATTGTAAAGAGGTAGTTTTCGAACAGTGATGGCTTTGTCACATAGTAGGGTGCATATGTTAATCGCAATAGAGAAGCAGATAGGTTTATCGCATGGGTAATTAATTTGACTCAAACTGTATTTTCTGTATCAAAAGAGTAATTTTCTTGACCTTATAGTCTCAGGAGATGATATCTAGGGTTTACAATGGTCCTTTTGTAATAAAAAAATCCTAAAACCTTACTTTTTATGCAGAAGGATGTCTGAGTACTGTAGGAAAGGTTTTGAAGGTCTCAAATGGCTTTCTCAAGTCTAAAGATGGTCAAATTTAATCAAAGTTTGTTCTAAAATAGGTTAAGGCTTCAGAAACTGTAAGTAAATTCTTAGGGTTTACAGAAACAATGAATTTATGAGGCAATAGGGTTTCTTTTAGGTATACAGGCTCCTAACTGATTCAATGAACTGTAAAACTCTTTTAGAATGATGGATGAGTCTTTTCTCTCTGAAGAATACCTGCAAAATTCAGAATTTTGTTGTGAAGAAGGGTTTCTGGGGTTGGAAAGCTTTCAGAAGCTTTTACTGATCCTTATATGCACTCTGATGGCTTCTGCAGTATTGTAGCAGTCAAATTCGGTGGTTTCTGTTTGTTTTTGGGGTGAAACGGAAGCATCATCGGCCTAAACTCGGTCTGGAATGCTCTTCTGCACCAAAAACGATAACAGAAAGGGTTGAATGAATGTATTCATGCGTTTTATAATGAATTTCAGTGAACAGTGAACACATTCAATGCAAGTCAATTCAAAATATGTAAGTGGTTTGGGTGCGGGGGAGGGAAAACAATTAGGTGGTTTTCACACTGTTGAAAGGCGGTAAGCGATTTTAGATCAATCAGTGTGATTGAATCAAAATCAAATGGGTGGAGGTGAGAGAAACCTTGAAAACAACTTTTTTGCAAGGTTCGGGTTTGTTTATCGATCGCAAAATCAAATGTCCGATGGTGGATTATCACCGTTGGATTTGGCATATAGGAGCGAATGGTCAAGATCATGTGAAGAAGCTGCAGGGTTGAAATGCGTGGGGCCCAGGATTTCTATGCAGCGGGATGTTGTAATATGCATTTAAACATAAGGTTTTAATACATAATTTGAAATTAAATATGATAGGTGGGTTTAATGTTTTATATAACCAATGTAATGCTTATAAGTGTAATATTCACATTGGCGGGTTTAATATATAATAGGAATAGTTTTAACCTATGGGAGCGGGAATATATATCACATGGGAAAAATAAAACATAGGTTTAAAACTCAAATATGGGTTGGGATATATTACATAGGGAGTTAATTTAATACGGGTTAAAAGGTAAATATTGGAGCTAATATATAAATTAATGTTTAGTAATGAAATGTGACGAGGGAGATAACATACATTATGCCTTAGTGTAAAACATCATATAGGGATGAATTTCATTCTTATGGGTCCCAACATAACAATTTTTTAATTACACTTAGGATAAGTATATTTTTGGGTATTTTTGGGTAAAAGGGGAATTATTCAAAGGGTTTTACTTTTCTTAAGTAAAATGAATTTTACACCTAGGAAAAGGAGATTTTTGCAAGTGAACTGAATGATAATGGGAAAAAGGAAAAATGAAGGAGTGTTGGACACCTAATCCTCAACGGGTAGGTGTGGAAGGTGAATGGACAAAAGGAGTCCAAGAGGCCACTTGGAAGATGAATCCAAGGGTCACCTAATGTACTATAAAAACACATCTATGGTTAAGAGTAAACATATCTCACGCCTATCTTTCCTATGTGTGTGTTTACCCATGCATGTGTTTAACATGGTATCAGAGAGGGCGTATTCTGGCCCTGCTCCAATTTGAGCCACCACTACTCTTTGTGGCCTTCTCAATCTTGCCATTCTGGGCGCTCTTTGCCTTCCTTTCCAATCTTCCATACACTCTCACATACATTGCATTACATATTCAATTTTCATTCAAACTCATGCACCCGTCAGCTAGACTCATCTGCACTGTAATACACCTATGTTACCAACGACCACTCCTATTGGTGCATTGTTCTAAATTTGTCTCTCTCTACCCTCGTAACTCTATTTCCTCAATCCTGTTGGTTTTACAGGTATGTGACTCTGCTAGTACACCAATCTACTGTTTTTCTTGAACAATGTATTTAATGTTGAAATTGTATGGTGAATCTCTGAGTTGAAGCAGTGTGGGAATGCCTCTCTATTCTCTATGATAAAGTGAGTTGTATTAGAATGATTATGCATTAAACATTCACCGTTGTGTGAATTATGAAGTATATTTCATGGATATGCATTGAAGCATTGATGCATTGATGCGAGTGCTATTTTATCAACTTGGTTATATGTTGGTTCATAGCGTTAAATGGAGCGTTAAGTCCATGCGTAACTCTTGAGGGTGTTGCTGCATTGTTTTAAAAATGTCATGAACTGTTAAGAGAGTGTGTTGGATGTTTCTGAGAGAAAAGGAAATGCAGCATAAATTTTTGCTGAACACTAGTGTTTTTCTGGTTTGTAACCGTGCATGTCAGGTCTGTCAAACATTACATTATTTCCTCTGCTACTCTGCACTATTCAGACCTTGTGTAATGACATTTATTGTGAAATGTTACCTGGAGGCTACCATTTTTCTCCTTAAGCCGTTTCTCTACTTCTAGATAATTATTTTTACCAAACACTCATGATTTTCAAACGTTCTCCTTAGCCTCTTCGCTCTTCACACCATCTAACTACTTAACTACATGCTACCTGAGCATTTATTTACCTACCCATGGTCATTTTTGTCCTCTTTCCCTATGTGTTTGAGCTGCACGTTAATTCCAAGTTTTTATTGTTTGTGGTATGCGTTAATTATCTGCACAATTGAGGAGTGAATGAATGGTGTCCATTTATTTTGATTCTGGTCAAAAATCCTATCAATGCGCTGAGATTATTTATGAACGGTGAATAACATAATTTTTCATATACTGTATTGTCGGTGTGTACATTGCTTTGTTCAATTTCTGGTGCCTGGTGCATTGGTGAATCTTGCATGGATGGTCTCTTATGTGTTGTGAAAAGATAGTGTGCCTCTATAATAGAAAACATTCCAAACACCTCTCTCATCATAATGGTTTCAAGACCGAGCTTGAAAAGTCATCCGAAGTAGGTCTCTTCGTGATCAAGAGGTCAAAGTGTTTTTTATTATTCTGGAGTCTTAAGCCACCATTATCATTGTGAGGGTTAATTACTTCTATGAAACTATTGAAGTGGAAAGTAAAAAGAAATTTCTTTCATGTATCAAATTGTTTGTGCACATCCTAGAGTTCATTTCCTCAACTTCAAAGTAGAAGTGACCCCGCATCTATCCTCTTCGGATGCCAGGTATGAGAATCAAGCATAGATGAAAACAATAGAGCCAGGAAAATCACTATTTAGGGTCTTCCTTGCGTAATATTTCTCCTTTATTTGATACCTCACTGCCATAGAGCAGCTGGATGTGAGCAATGTGTTTGAGACTTGTTGAGAAACATGTATGACATTTATGGCACAACGCATGAGCTTTGGAGCAATTTGTCAAGTCTAGTGGTTGACTTTGGTGAGCACCTTGAATATATTGCAGCGTTAAGGAGAGGACTTCATACAACAAAAGGAGGACAAAAAATTGTCGAGGAAAGAGATTGAAATTTCTAGGAGACTGGCGCTAATCCTGAAAATTTTGAGCTAGTCTTATTGGGCGAGATTTTAGTGCTTGCTGACCACATTTCAAGGTAAAGGACTTGCATTGATTTTTGGAGCAACCAGGAGGGAGTTCCAGCCTGCACGTAGCTAATGAGGACAGTTCAAATCACTATCTTCAACAATTTATACAGTCACAAGAGATCGTGTTTTTGAGCGTAAGGAGGTTGAGAAAACAACTCCCTGTCAACATAAATTTCAGGCCTCTTCCAACACATATTTCTAGGCATTTGCAGTGAAAATTTGGGGAAAGATTTAAATTTTTTGACGTACTTGGCATGAGTTTCTATGCACAGTTGGATGGCTTCTAGCATGAAATTAAAGAGAGTTTAGATCTGTGTATGATGACTGAAAAGAGGACTTGAATTTCCTTGAAAACTTGAGCATATGCATCCCTTGGTGAGTTGAGAATTTAGAGGGACGAAATCACTCAAAGGTGCACTAGTGATAGGCAAAGACAACTTAATTTCCTACATTCCATATTTGGCTATCCATTTATGATGACAGAATTTATTCACAGTTGAAAGGATTTCTTTATTTTTGGGAGAAACACTGGTGAGATTCACTTGATTTTTTCATTGAAATGGACCATAATTAATGCAGTATTAGAGTTACTTAATACTATGATATTCTGTTATGAAAATGATACATTAAAAATTTGCAAAAACACTCTCATTGATATCCAAAATTGTCTACAAAATGCACAAGAGAAGATAGAGTTTTTGCTGCTTGAGTCTCAACTTCAGCAAGATGAGTTACAACAGAAAAGTCATCATTATGAACCTATTTATGTTCATAACATTGAAACGGACTCCCATAAGCAACAAACCAATAATGTTGTGGCTGATTCACATTCAATGCCCAGTATAAGAGCAGATTTGCACGCAGAAGCAAACATCCAGCCTGCACCTCCCAAGCCCATCATCAGACCTTGGGAAGAGCTTTTCCATAACAAGCATAGAATAGGTCTTAGATATGACAAGGAGTTGTCCTTTCATATTCTAGACTACTCCAAGACCATTCAATTTCAAAGTGCCGGATTTCTTCATGACAATTCACCTTCAGCTGTCCCAGATCATGCTCCTCTTCCACAGTAGCAACAAAAAATTGAAAAATGCCAACACTCTGATCCTGTTTGCAATTTGAAAGATAACTATTTTGATCTTCACCCATGCAATCACTGTGGTCAACATGCCCATTATTCACACATATGCTTCAAAAACAAGCCTCCTACCAGAACAAATATTCATCTTGGATGGATTGCTTCTTGGAAATGGGCATCAACAGCTAAGAAGATGTTTAAGTTGCATGTCAGAACTTGTTCTTGAATATTGAACAATCTTGCAGTTGATTTTTCGCCATCATCTCACCTTGTACCTGACAGGTGGGAAAATGGCAGTCATCTACAAGCTTCGAAGCCACATCAAGCAAGCCTGAGCCACAATCTCTCATTCCAGATTCAGAGTTGTAGCCAGAGACATAACAATTCAAGCAAGCCTGAGCCACAACTTGTCATTCCAGATTCAGAGTTGTAGGCAGAGACACGGATGCCCATGAGTATTCCTTTGGTTGGTGGACAACCTTAGACCATCTATGCGAGGTTGATATTATTCCTCTTCAAAGAATTCGAGACACTTCCTCTAGTAGAAGACTTCAGCTTCTTGCCAATTTTGGAAGAGTTCCAGGAAATGCATCAAGCATTCCACAGTTGGTGGTCATCCTTAAACCATCACAGGTTGTAGACCTCCCTTCTTCTAGGTTGAAGGTCTCCCTCTTCAAATATGAGGGACACTTCCTCTAGCAGAATCCCTCAGCTTCTTGCCAGATTTGGAAGAGTTCTGGGAACTACAATAAGCGTTGCGTTCCAGTGTTGGTGGTCATCCTTAAACCACCTCTTTATGCCAACATTTCAGAGAGTTGATTCAGCCTAAGTGTTACCATGCATATATTTGTATTACAACTCTCTTCTTGGACTCACACATACCCCTTCAGATTAAGGGGGGGAATGTTGGACACCTAATCCTCAGCGGGTAGGTGTGGAAGGTGAATGGAAAAAATGATTCCAAGAGACCACTTAGAAGATTAATCCAAGGGTCACCTAATGTACTATAAAAGTACATATATGGTTAACAGTAAACATATCTCACACCTATCTTTCCTATGTGTGTGTTTACCCATGTGTGTGTTTAACAAGGAGAAATAATAAAATGGAGGGGATGAAGTATTTTTACAAGGAAATGATTTTTTGAAGGAAGTTACTGACTGAATTGACCAATTTCTGCTTATCCATTATTGTAAAAACTGCTTCTACCTACCCATATGCTACGTGCATTTAATCTTGCAAACCCTTGTTCATTTTTCTTTTAAAACAACAAACTAACTAATTCTATCCTTATTTCTTCCAAGGGCTCAGATTAAATTGTTGAGCTCCTCATTATTCTCTACCTAACTACTAATCTGCCAAGATTAAACTGTTTGGCTAGATCTTTATTCTCTATCTATCAGCATGAAAATTCAAGATTAAGTTATTTGAATTATCATGGATTATGGAATTTTGAACAAGCTACACATAATCTTTATTTTTGAAGTAAAAGTAATTAGTAGTGGCATTTGGATTTGCATCACTTTCATATTTTATTTTTCTCTTTTTTGTTTGGGGTCTATTTTATTATTCTTTTTCTTGATATCTTTTCTTTTAAGTCCTTTGATTTTTCTTTGAGGACTTTTACCCTCTTTACATTTTTTATTTTATTTTTCTGATATGGGAAAACAATTTTCAAAAAGCAAAGTATGTAGATATTACAAGACTAATCAAAGTCAATTCAACAATTATGAATCTATTATTATAGGACCCTAACACTACCATTAATGCAGAGATGAACCTGAGTATTTAATTTATTTTTGATCGAAGGTATGAATATTTTTGAAGGAGATATGCAGATGACATTATTTTTATTTAACATTGTACTTTAGGATTACTACTAATATTGGCAATGGGTTATGATATTTCAGGTTACAACGAAAAATTTCGACATTCACATCACTGTAGGCAGTGCATAATGGATGTGTGGAGCCGTATATGTTGAAAAATAACTACTTGTGTACGAAGTATCAACATATTGAAAAACATGCTCCAAAATGGCAATGCAGAAGAAAATATTTTTATGATCTCTGATCCAACCCATGAAAATCTGTTCTTCAAGGACTACTGACAGGATAGAATCATTGTGTAATAAAGTGGCTTATGTGGTCATGGCACAATGGTATTTCCTTTCGAACTAATATGAAGGTGGCACAACATTGCGATAAGAATGATCAAATTCTTGTCACAAAGGGAATTGTTTTTCCATTTTGTTTATTTTTTGATAGTTGGATTTGAGTAAAGCAAAAGCCCAGACTCATCAATGGTGCTAACTGTAATTTTGGTGTTAGAGTATTAATCATGGCGCTGCCTGTGACTATTCATATGACAGCAAACCTTGTGCATATGATGACATAATAGTTAATAGTTGACATGAAGTGGACAATGTAAGCAAATTTTACTATTAAAACTTCAGCTCAATCCATGTATAAATCTCAGTGTGTGTAATGCAAACACCAAGCTCATGTAATGAGTGTTCAGTTTTATGTTATGGTATCAGAGCTTAGGTGAGTTGTGAGGGAGGTTGAGTGTGAAGGTTTATTGGAGTCTTGGTTGGCTTGATACTGGTGCATGTTAGATCAAAGCTGCAGACAGCGACGTTTGGAGCAATCCAAATTGATATACCGGCCATCGTGTTCCTATTTCTACATGACGTCAGATCTAATTAGGAGAAGTGTTGTGTATCTAGAGAGAATACTGCAGTGGAGAGTGCAGTCCTTGAGAAAGTAGTTTCGAAGGCATTGTGGAAAGTTCTGGAGGAATTGTGCCTCACCTGCAACTGAAGGATATGAAAGGCACTCAAAGAAATATGTCTAGTTTTGGGAGGATCGTGGGGAGCTATTCAACTATCTGCAGTGAATGTGTTGGTTATGGCTAGATATTTAAGCCGACATTGTTTCAGCTAAAACGCCTTTAGATTTGGCCTTTGAACTGATAAATATAGATAAACCCAAGCTGCTAAATATGGGTTGTTAAATCATCTGAGTTCCAAAAAATCTAGAAACTATGGTGGCCCATCATGTGTGGAGCATGAGCAATATTGGTGTCAACAATTTGTAGGTGCCCTCACTACGAATCATTTTTTGTTGATGGAGCGAAATCAAGTGGTGTTATGTGATTGCGCTCTTGTAATTTAATTTTCTTTTATTGTTCTTAGAGTTGTGCTCTATGTATCCAAAAAGATCAAGCTCTATATTGGTTATCTGCGTCCAAGCAGAGTGGGTGTGTGTGGCCTTTGTGTGTGTTGGACGAGTGGTAAACATGGAAGAACGTGGAGCTGCCGCCGAGTATCTTGCATTAAGTTTAACGATCTGTTGGTGGGTGTCCCTGTTGTGAAACCAACTCCAAAAATAGAAGGAAAGAGATATCAACACCTTAGAAATAAGCCACTTCGTGGGGGCAACCTCTAATACATTAGATGAATGAACAATTCTTGGATGATACAAATGAAAAAACCTCCTTTCTATATATAGGGGTCCATGGGGTCACAATGTAATCCTAGCGGGGCCACAATGTAATCCTAGCCGACCTAAAAATGATAATGTAAGGGCACAATAATAACAATAATAATAACATGTTAGCAACCTATAAATATATGATTCATAATTTTGACTTGACTGATGATAGTCATGTAAATATGTACAAACTTTGCTTTCTGCTAGGTGTTTTCCCATATTTGTAAAAAATAAAAAATAAAAAAGAGGTAAAAGTCCTAAAAGAAAAATCAAAGGACTTAGAAAAATTAATATACCCCAAAAGAAAAAATATGAATAAAACATGAAAGTCTGCAAATCTAAATGCCACTACTTTTACTTTTTGCAGATGATTATGGCAAAGTGTCAATAAATGCCATAATCCATGATGAGTTGAACAATTTAATCTTGACTTATCATGTTTCAATTTTACTTGTTTTAGATAGAGAATGAAGAATTGTCATACATTTTAATCTTGACGATACAGTAGTTAGGTAGAGAATAAAAGAATCCAAAAATTTAATTTGGATTCTTGGATGAAATAAGTTTAGAATTAGATAGTTTTACTGCTTTCAAAAGAATAAAATGTTGTAAGGTTGCTAGCTCAAATGCACCTGATCAAAATCGAAGAAAAAGTGTTAGAAGATATGATTGGGTAGGTAGAAGAAGGCAATAAATCCATTGTAAATATCTTTCACTAGGCTACAATAACTAATTTCCCCTCCCCATAGCTATTTGACATTCTAGACTATCAGTCAAAGAGGCTCATGGCATTTCCCTGACTTCTGTTGGGACCGGACCCAAGGCTCAATGACTGACTAGTTGAAAGTTTTAAGTTTCTATATTCATCCCAAAAATCACATCATTTTCCATTTATGCATTCATTACCATGAAAAATCATAAGTAAAGACCCCATTTTTACTTAATGATGCTTAAGACCCATTTGATTAACTCCCTCCACTTTACAAAGCATAAAACCCTCAAAAGACATGATATACTAAGTAAAAGTGAGTAAGTCATGAAAATGAAACTTTACTCTAATTTTCACTTTCCTTAGTTTTATTTATGAATTTTTGAGTATTCATTGTCCCTTTTCATATTAACACCTAACTTATTTTATTAACTCCCTATAGAAAGTCCTAGTCCTATTAATATAACTCCTTTTTATTAATTATCCCAAAAAACCCCTTATTATAAGCCTTTTATGTCAAAGTTATTATTCACATGTTTAAATTAAATACCGAAACTATCCCTTTGACATAAAAACTATCCATAATGAAATATCCCGATCCCCTATAGTTTTGGACTTTCAAATAATCTAAAACTATATAATAAAATAGAAATATGAAAAAACAGTTTTCATACATATCTTGCATGTTTGAAAAACATTATCTCACTTATTTCATTATATCCTAAGTATTTTATAAAGGATTTAAGTCTTAAAATATTTGTAAATACTCTTACCATTTTCCCGTCCCTGCACAAGCTTTACCCGAGGTTAAAGTTTAACCTTACCCCTCTTTCCCGTTATATGCACCTTCACAAAAGTCTGAACCTTGGTTAAAAGTTCCTATTAACCCGCCCTCACATTCATCCATCACCCTTTGATCATATTTATATTCCTAATTCAACGGTCCACACTCAGCGCGATGAACCAGTCTCATGCCCCACCATTCTCCGTCGCGTTAAGCCGTGACCGTTGATCATCTCTATCAAATAAACGACCCATCTTAAAGACCAGTCCCACCTTACTTTTCCCCGTAGCTCCCCAAGGCATCCTGATCATTCACATCATCCATATTAATCCGACGATGCGCGTTCCATATCGTGTGCTAAAAGTGATCGGACGAGCTTTGTCAAAATATACGCGATAAAAGTTGTTTCATTAAACTACCCATTGCTACGTGTCCAATTTCATTTGGATCATGTTCCAAAAGTTAAAAACAACTTACGGCCCAAAAAGTAATGCGATAACCACTGATGGTTTTCACATTCAAAGTAAAACCGCCTTCCGCCATTTGAATGTGACCTGCAATAAATGATATGCATATTAATAAAAACGAAGGTTTAAACCTTAGTTTTTCACTGTTTTGTGTATCATTTTCCCCCTCGCCTATTGAGAAAATATACCCAGACTTTTTTTTTTACCTTTTCTAGTCAATTTCCCCCCCTGAAGCAGAATTTCACCGCAGATATTGTATTTCGAAAAATCCTGATGCTTTCCACTTGGTCACAACATCCAGTTTGAAGCTGATACAACCTGAAACCCTTCTCGACTGCCACAACACCTGCATAAGGTATTTCTCAGTGTTCCTAACCTTCAAGTTTACAAATTTAAAAGAAAAATTAAACAAATTTGACTGTAGAAACATAAAATTTCCAATTTGAGAATGCCCAAACCTTGAAAAAATAGGGCAAACCGTGTCAATTTTTTCTCAGTATTTTCCATTTCCATCAAATCTCAGTTTTTAAGCATTTTCCATCCATCAAAAGACAATTTCCATGATTAAAAAGTTTTAAAAACACACTGACAGCCATTGAATCCATTTTTCAGTCCTCTACATCTAGAAAACCTGTGTTTTCTATCCCAAAACCCTTGCCCAGATTTCCAAAATTCTCCTAAATCTGCTCAATTAGCCTCTTCTTTCAAATTAACTAAGCAAACAGTTTAATCTTGCTTAGTTTTCACCAAAATGACAAGAAAATAGATAACCCCTAAAACTAGAGGTCCAAAAGCCCAAAAATCTGCCTCAAGCAAGCTTCCACTTCCTCAACCTTCAAAGATAAATAAGCCTACCCCAATCTTAACAGCAGATTCAACCGTAGTAGTTATACCTCTATAACCACCTGTTACTACTGAAGAAAGAAGTTCCCTAATTGATCTAGATTACAGGATTAATGATGCAGCGTTAGAATTCAATATGCTTGAAGTCCATAACTGGTGTTATGAGAAATTTGTGAAGAAAATTGAAAATGACATACCTATATGGGAGTCAATTTTTCCTAAGTATGTGGTCCCAATCACTCATCCAGCTCAAGACCTGATTAGACTATGCCAATTACATTATGTCCCTGACCAGAGATGTATTGTAAACAAGGATAGGGAAGTTTTGTTTTCTATAATAGAAGAATCCATTAATGAGATACTCTAGCTGAAACATGATCCAACAGTAGTCTCTTTATCCATTGAAGATTTGACTCAACTGTATTTAGATTTGGATTTTCCTAAAAGATTTATGTTTTTCCAAAATCTATGGCCTACTCATGTAGATGTTCCCAAAGTCAATCCACCTTATTCTACCTCTGATTTCCCTGAAGCTTCTAGGCAAATCATCTATATGATTTCCTTCATTCTAGGTTATTCTAATGATGAGTTCACTGATGCATCAATTCTAGGTTTCCTTTCTACTTTATCCCCAGGGAAACCTCCTGCAATGTTATTTAATTTTGATAGATTCATTGTTGACAATATGCACTATCAATTGACCAAGTTTCCTGAAGAAGGAGTGTGTAGATATTCATCATATCTATTTCACTTCTTCCTGTTTTTCCAAGAAAAAAATTTTCCAACAGAAAATGGATGTTGAAGGCAATCCTCTCTCAGTAGTATTTTGGACTTCATTGCTCAGAAAATATGGAAGTGAATTCAACTATAAATATTTCACTGATTTGTTTTTCAGACAAACCATGAGTTTATTGTGCAAAGCAGAACAGTCAAGAATTAGTGAAGACATAAAAATAATTCTACAGTTATCTAAACATTGTAAAGTAGGTGACTGGTACCTATATGAAAATCATACAGAACTAAGGATATTTGGAGCAAACCTGGCCCCTTATAAGCTGCCCAAATTTCTAACCATTAGGGTTTTTTCTTTGGAAAACTTGAGGCAAGTCCTAAATGCAGATGCTATAAAATTTGTGGCTACCAAGAAAAAGACACAGTTTAAGCTGAAGAATCAGATAGGTCCCTTCATAGTAAACAACAGGGATGCCTTAAAAGAAATATTCATGAAATTGTTAGAGTTAAAGTTCCAAGAAATCTTTTACTGGAACTATGATCCACAAGGCATTCTAAGTAACATAAGGATCAAGTGTAAATTAACACCATTCATGCATGAGTCTAAACCAGAAATTGAGAAATTTGCAAATCAAATCGAATGGGTAGAAAATACATTGATTGATCCTACTGCCAATACAGAGAAAAAGAGACAGACAGATAATTCACAGGCAATAATAGTCACTAAGCAGACAGAAACCTCTTACAAAAGATCCATGGAAAAAGTGGGTTACTCAGCAGAAACCATAGCACAAAACAGATTCAAAACCATTTACAGCAAAAAATCTAGAATGACTACTTCAGGAAAAGAAAAGACAATAGAAATAGATGGCAGTAATGATCAAGAAGCCAATAATGATCAACAGACTAATGATGAAGTCACAATTATTGTGAATGAAACACTAAAAGAGATTCAGAAAGATCAGATTTCAACACAGGAACAAGATAGAATTCAAAAGCTCCCTCCTCATCCAAAGCAACAGAGGGAACAGACTCTGACATTCAGAAAAAATACAAACAGATCAAAGAGAAAAATGAGGAGATTAAAAATTAAGTTTATTCCCAATTTCTCAAAGAAAATCCAGGGAATAAAGACAGGTTGTTGAAAGCTTTTGACTACTCAACAAATAAGATGATCGTGTCATTCCTTAAACCAACAATTGCATATCCAAAATTATTTTCAGATTACACCAAAACAGATCTTGAAGTAGATACAGAAACCATACATGAGTTTGATCAAATAGAATTTCATAGAAGCACCACATAAATGCTTTATTCTAAAGTAGTAACCAAAACTATGAGTGCAACTATGCTGCAAAAAACTATGTCTAACTTGCAGAATCAGATGAGTCTAGACAAAGCCTCTTTACATGCTAAGGACCTAAGGATCAAGTCCTTGGAAGACTTGGTTATACAGACTGGAATAGATCCTTTAAACATTCAGGTTGCTAAAGCACTCATAAAGCAAAATAATGAAGACATTGCAGCCTTAAGAAAGCAATTGAAATTTCCACAGAATGAACATCCACAAGCCAAGGAAATCCTACAACAGCAAAAAGAAAAGGATGAGATGATGCAGTTAGTACTGAAAATGACTGCTCAAATCAAAGATATGGAGAATCAGATAGAGACCCTCATAAAATAAAAAGAAACATTGAAAGAAACAAATATTTATCCTATTCCTACAGTCAATATTCCAGTGGTGAGTACAACTGTTCCTTCTACACTGGAAGAGCACTTGGCACCAAAAATAGTACTAGCAACTACAGTGTCAGTACAATCTATAGATACCTTAGCCACAGAATCATTAACAACATAGGTACAACAAGCAACAGGTACAACAGACATAGTTAAATATATGGAAGAAATGTCCCTTAAGAACAATGAGATCAATAATTTAAAGAAATCAAATAAAGATCTTGAATCCTCATACAAGAATGCTTTAATCACATCTAAGGGACATGAACAAAGAGCAAAGGCCTTAGAAGAACAAGTGAAGAGTTTACAGAAATAAGTAAACTTCAGTGAACAAGTAGCATACATAAAAAACTACCTATGGAATAATATAATTCAAGCTATTCATTTACAATGGCCCTCAATACAGATTATCTATGAGCATTTGAAGAGATTTATTGCAAGCAGCACTGGTAGAAATTCAGAAAACTAAAGTAGAGCTTGCAAATAAAACTTCACAAGATATAAGGCTTATTGTATTCTTGAACAGTAAGAATAGAGTTGAATTGGAGGAATTAAACATTCATGATAGGACTGAAACAATTCTGCAAATCAGGAAATTCCTAACCAAAAGAAATATCATGAAGAACTTAGAAGAAAAAATTGAAGCCATGAACTTATCAATCACAAAATTTATGACCAAATACACAATGCTAAGCCAATCAGGTCTTCTAGATATACATGGTTTCCATGAAAAGTTAATGTTCTAGACTGATTATGACAAAAATATCAGAGCACATGCCAAAGAACAGGTGAATAAACCTTTACCACAAGGTTCCCCAACTGGTAAGGTGGTTTTACAATATTTTGAAGATTTTTTCTTTTTACAGAATGAGATCAAACACATGTTTGTTATAAAACCAAACCTTTCAAAATACATTGATGCTAATGAGAGTTACAGGAAGTTGAAAGGTATGAAAATAGCCAGTGCAGAGCAGTGGCAGGAATTTACTGATTGGATATAACAACATGCAAATAGAGCAGAACAAGTGCAGTCAGGTTTTTCATTTTTTACAATTATCAAAGGGTAAATATTGCAGTGAAAGTGTATCAGGTGAATAAGAAGAGTCAAAGAGTATCCAAGAATAAAACATTCAACTCAATTTTTACTGTTTTAATTCTTCATTTTACAGCAGTAAAGTAATAAATGGATAGCGTAAAAGAGTATCAGAAGTGAAGCACAGGTTGAAGAGTGTAATTAGAAAGATTGTCTTCCAAGCTATCTTCTAAAAAGATATTTTTCCAAGTGCCAGCAAGCATCTACAACAAAGCAACAAATCAATTTTGATAAGATCAATTAGTCCTATTTTTTCTTGATAAGGGGACAACTTACCAGTTTGTTTTGCAACTATCCCTCTTTTTTATGTAATAATCTTTATTTTCTCCTAGAGATATTTCTACATGTCTCTCAGATATTTTGTAATAATTTTGTATAAATACTTCACTCTTTGAAGTATTTTGGGTGGAATAAAATTTGTCAAGACTACTATAGACATTTTTGATGAATACATTGGGAGTTTGTGTGAGTCGATTTGTAAAGCAGCAGACTGGAACTAAGTCAAATAGACATCATAACTCAAGATTCTTGTGCTGATCAGATAAGTCAAGTATTTTCTTGTTTTAACTGCTTGTATTTCTAATTTCCATACATACATTTACATGTTTTCTGTCTTAAAAGATTGACTAGGAAGGTTTATACAGGATTAGTGTTAAAAGCTCCCTGTTTTTTACTAGTTATTCATTGATATGTTTTCTGCCGATATCCAGACTTAGGAATCCTTAACTGCTCTTAGTCCCTTTTGACCTATTTCTTTCATCTTCTTTCTGTAACTTAAGTATCCTTCATTTCCCTTTTGTTCAGACCTTACCATTTCATCAAAAATCCTATTTCCAAACCCTTTGAAGGTCCTCTACCCTTCCCTTAGTGCATTTGCTCTTTTGACCTTATTTCCTAGCTCTGCTTGCCAAGAAATTGACTCCATAGCCCAATGGTCTGGTAGATCTCTCTGTGGTTTACCTTGAAGTACCTTTATTCCCACCAAACATTCAAACCAAACCAATTGTCCAATTATAACTAGCTTAAAATCTTATAACAAAATCAAGCTAAATCTTGAGGAGAGATCCCTCTTCGGAATTTAGGAAGGCTAGATCCTGAATTTCAAAAGTAGGTTCTTAGTTACCCCTGGTTTTCTTCAACTATAAATCCTCATCCCACAACCTGAGAATTACTAGGGTGATAACACAACAATAACAATAAGGGGGACTAAACTAACATAATAAGGGACTACACTATTAATATAGGGACTTAACATGTCCCTCTCCTTCAAACAAGTGTTGTCCTCAACGCTTGATTACTTCTTGATCCTTCTGTATAAAATTCTCATCCTCCCATGTGGAATATTCTACAGGAAAGTTCTTCCACTTGCTGAGATACTCTGAAATTTATCGTACTTGTCGATTTCTTTTTTCTGTGACTACTTCAGAACTTCTTTCGATGTGATGTTGATCCTCCTGTTGTTTCATTAGATCCTGCACCAAAGTTAGGTTATACCTTAAGAGTTGGAGAAATTGTAGTTGATGCTCGATGTGATCTTCCACTAATTTATCATCCATATTATCTATTATTTGATCCTTCAAACCATCCAACTTAGCCTCCATTTCTGATTTTAAAAAATATATGTCATCTTCGGTTGCTCTTCGTAAGATCAAAATTTGTTGCACTTGGTACTGTAATTTTGATATCTCATACTGCAATTATTCCTTTTCATGCATCATAGTATAGATTTTTGAGGGCTTAATGGGTATGTAAATATTTTTTGGAGGCATTATAGAACCCAATACTGATAAAAATTCTAAAATATGTCCTTGGAATCACTTCAAAATACTTTTTCAAACAAACATTATGCAATTTTAAAAACCAAATACACACCTTTTTATTTCTTTTGAGGAGCTCAATATTGAAACTGAATTATCTCTGTGGTTTCGAATTTTAAATATTTGAAATTTTTCCTTGAGTTAGCCCTCTGAATCCTCTTTCGAATGCCACAGGTTTGACCTGATTTGGATTCTTCAAGACAAATTTATGTCCAACCTCCGACAATGACCTAATTATGGACTAGTTCAGTAGAGACAACTTATATGACTTGCCACGTGTCATTGTTGGCTCTTTTGGCTCCAAAATTTATATATAGGAAACTACAGTCCGTGCTATTCCAGTAACTTTTTACAGAATTCCAATCCGATGCTCAGAGAGAGAGTTATGAATATTTTCCCACGATCACCTCTTTGAGATGAAATTCAGGAGCTTGAAAAATACCTAACTTCCACAGATCATATCTCTGCAAATATTCCAAAACAAGCTCTGAAATTTTGCGACAATGTTCCTCGGGATGTTGGATTCGCGCTCTAAAATTTTTGGTTTCTGAAACTTTGTAGAAAAAAAGTTATAGCGAAAATTCCGCGATGACCTTTTTTAAGTGAAATTTAGGAGCCTGCAAAAAGCCCTAACTTCCATAGATCATATCTCCGAAAATATTGCGAACCAATCTCTGAAATTTTACGACAATGTTCCTTAGGATTTCAGCTTTGTACTTTAATTGTTATAGCGAAAATTCCACAATGACCTGTTTGGAGCAGCAAAACCTTAGAATCCAATGCTCTAATACCAAATTTCGTGAAACCAACACCAAAAATAGAAGAAAATAGATATCAATGCCTTAGAAATAAGCCACTTCGAGGGGGAAACCTCCAATACATTACATGAATGAACAATTCTTGGATGATACAAATGATAAAACCTCCTTTCTATATATAGGAGTCCATGGGGCCACAATGTAATCCTAGGCGACCAAACAATGATAATGTAAGGGCACAATAATAACAATATGGGGGTTACAGGGGTACAACAATAAAAATAAAGGGGGCCAAACTAACATAATAGAGGACTACTCTATTAATATAGGGACTTAATAGTCCCAAAGACATAGTGAGCCTTGTGTTGAGCTTCTCTTGACTGTAATGTCGATTGAGCTAAAGCATGTGGATGAAGGCACCGATATTTTGAATCCCATGTGGAGTGTAAAGGATAATTTCTGTGGAAGTGTGGTCATGTGTGTGAAGTGATGGATTGTGTGCCACCTGGATGAAGTATCAACACGTGTGCCCTGGTAGAGATGTTATCAGTGCGTCTGTGACTCTTGTTTCAAATATGGATGCGAGTGTTCTCCTCTGATAATGAAATCCTAAGCATGCAGATTCATCACCTTGCGTGATAATATTTTGGAGACTTTTGAGCCATATGCAGTGATCCTAAGTTCGTTATTATGGTTTTTGAGTATGTTGACAAAATTATACCGAGTTTAGCATTGGGCAGTGTGAGTCGTGCAGCTGTTGGTGATGTTGGGTATTTGATAGCAACTATTTCTTTAGAAATTATGTTTGGTATGAATTGAGGTGTGTTACAGAGTCAAAGTTTGTTATTTGCTGCAGATTTGGCTCTATCGTAGAGAAATGGGTCGGAAAAAGAGAGTCAAAGAGTTATAAAGAGAACTGAAAAATATCAAGAGAGATAATAAAAAAGTAAAGGAAAAATATGAAATTCTAGATAAAAATTTGAACTAGCTCGAAGATTTTGAAGAGACTAATGTAATATTGAAGCAATTAATTTCATTGTTGTCATTATTCTCAGGTAAAAATTTTAAACTTTAGGCAATTAAAATGGAGGGATTTCTTGGTTTAGTAGATTAATGGGAATTTGTTCAAGAAACTTCTATAAATCCCCATGATAAGAGTAGAGGTGTAGTATCATTGCTTCTCATTATAACAGTTTTGAATGAAAACATTCTCTAGTATTTTGTATGAATTTGGTGAAATATGTGATGCAAAATATTTTGGCATATTCTTGAAATGAAGTATAGCATGAAGTGGAGTAAGAAAAGTGAAGTTGATGAAGTTGTTGTTAAAAATAGTGATTGTGTTGAAAGAAACATAACTAGGATCAATACTGAAAGTATGTCGGTAGATGACAATAGAGTAGCATGTGATAGTCAGGAAACTCCCTGTGATGCAAGGACATATGAAGTCAAATTCGATGAGAATTATGCATCTCATGAAGAGTGGTTCAATCTGATGCATGAAAAACATCTTATTAATGAGTTTTTGTTTGGTGAGAAGAGTAGCCTACCTCCATACACAAATCAAATGCAAGACAACATGTTTGCAACAACATAGTTGGCTAAAGAGGTTGAAGACATGAATCAACCAACTATGGAAGATGAAGGAAGGAAAGCTATCTTAAAATAGCATGATCACAAGAATCAGTATGGTTCTTTTTATGACCTTTCATATAAATCTAACATTGTTTTTAAGTGTGCAGATATTGACAGTCAGGAAGAAGCAATAAAACTTGAAGAAATTTCAAGCATTAAGGACAAGTATAAGTCCCAAGAACTTGCAACAATGTTGAATACAAATAATGTTAGCCCACACTCAAGATTAAGAAAGAGGAGATTAAGAGTTCAGGCATTCCACTATATTATGGAAAGAAAGATGAAGATGAAATTTCACCATCAAATGAACAAACATGGGCCCTTTATCAAGATGGAAAAAATGAAAGCCCTGTTATCAAGTTTCTTTTATGTATTGTTGTAAGACTAGCTGAGACTAAGACCAACAGGAATGTTAACATTTAGGTCGTGATTAAGCAGAGGTGTTAGAGTATTAATCATGAAGTTGCCTGTGACTATTCATATGACGGCAAACCCTCTGCATATGTCAGCACAATAGTTAATAGTTGGCAGGAAGTCGGCAATATTAAGTAATAAATAAATATAGTCGGTATATTCATTGTTGAAACTCCAGCTAAATCCATGTATAAATTTCAGTGTGTGTAATGCAATCACCAAGCTCATGTAATGAGCCTTCAGTTTTCTGTTATTTGGTGAATTTATTTCATATCAATTCCCTTCAACAACCATAACTGGGGACTAACTAACACAAATTTTCTTCATGGCACCTTTTTAATATTATAGGAGTGAATAGTTTTTTGTAACATTACATGTGACCATGTGTTTATGCAAGAGGCATTTAAAGGTCTAGAGGGAAGAATGTCAATTTTTACAATGCTCTCTTCTCATGTTTATTAGTTTTGGGAGTAATTATTAGGGTTCAGTTGTAAAGTTAGTCATCAATTTTGTGTGGTTGAATCTTATTATAAAATTAATTATTAATTTAGTTGGTTTTACAATGAAATTAATTTAAAGTGATCCCTGGAGGCAGCTTTCCTATTTCCTTCCCTGACACGATAATCAACTTTAAAACCAAGAAAAACGTCAATAAAATTGTTGCAAAGAACCATAAGCCTCTCATTTCATCTATTTCTCTCGCCTTGCGAACTGATTAAAAAACACACACACATAGCTAGCTCGAGAGTTGAAATAGAACACAACATTGTGTCTATCACACATACAAATGGGTTTGTTGGTCATAGATAGATAGCAAATACCGTTGGGATTATGGAAAATCACGTTTCCTGTGCTTCATCCAAAGTTCCATCCAATGTAGTGATGGTAATAGAATTGTATAACAACATAGAAAAATTCTAGAGGTCAATTAAAGTTGAAAAGTTCATGCTCAACAATCCCCAACATTTAGTATGTTATTCCACCACCTTAGAAATGAAGGGGTGAATCTCAGCAATGTGATAAGCTTCATTGAAGCTTCCTCCACACCCTGAAATATCTGCACAATGAAACATAATAATATTAATTGGAGATTTTTTCAACCCCCACCTACGTAAAGGACCCGCAACAACGTTAGTTCTGGTGCATCCTTGGGAAGAGTAGTAGCATAATAGTGTCGATGTCAGTGTTATTGTTAGAGCACTCACCAATGGAATGGTCATTCGCAAAAAAAAAAATTCCTTTTTATTTTTAAATGAATTGTTAGGCACTAACAAATATCAAAAATGAAACGCCCTCCTCCAGGGGATTTATTTCATATTAGAGCTTGTTGAGCCAATAAAATATTTGAAATGTGATTTCCAAAAAATTAGAAAATGATTCTTAATTTATGGAAAATAGAAATATTTAGCGTTTTCCCAAAACTTTGGTTAAAATTGCAAAAACACAGAAAAATAATGCATAGTCAATGAACTTTGACCATGAGGCAGATACTATAGTCCCTAGTGATGCAGGGCCTAATAAAATAAAATAAAAAACCCTCAATTTTTATAATTATGTTGATAGTGGGTTTAGAGTATCCTAAAACTTCTTTTTCTTACCTAAGAGCTCTTCTTCCTTGTATGTAAGGAAACAAGACTATGCTCTAAACTCAGATGATATAACAGCCACAGTATCTTCCTTGTAATGAAACAATTCAATGGTCCAAGATTAAAATACATCTGGCAGGAGTGAAAGCCTAACCCCTTACAAAATTCCAATGGTTAATTCTAGGTGGTGTGGTTTTCCTTGAATAACGGTGATGAGTCAACATGCATTTGCGGATATAGTTAGTGATAGTTGTCCTCACTAGTAGTTTGAGTATTGAGTTATGATAAGTTTTCCACTATGTAAAAAAGAAAAAAATTATATTGATAGACATCCTTCTTATTGAAATGTGGCAGAATGATCTCTTTTTAAAATTATAAATCTCAAACTTGTGATTAGGAATAAAAAATACCAAAACATTTTTGTCATTTCCTCTAGATGAAATTTTCAATATCAATTCTCTTTCATCTATAAATCCATATGTTTAGCATTGACAAACATGTTTACTTGTTTATATTTATGCAATATGTTAATTAAATTATTGTTTATATTTATGTAATTTGATCATTAAATTATTGTGTCTGTTATCAAATAACAATCATCATCATTGTTATGAAATGGATTGTGATTATCAAATGACATCATTGGTATGAAATGGATTGTGGGTATGTGGGCTTATAAAATGAATTAGGCATGTTCTCCTCGCTATAGGATCCATTTAAAGGTGTTTTAACATTGTTTAATGCAAGCATAGAATTGTGTGTTTAGTTTTTATGTTTTCCACCATCTTTGGCTTTTTGACAAAACTTTTAAAAGCTTTATCATTGATTATGAATGTGTGAATGGGGAACATTGGTTATGAATTGTTAGAGGATTAAAATTCATGATATTGAAATTATATATATATATATCTATATATATATATATATAAGTTTATGCTCAAGGAAATTTTAATGTTGGATGGGATTGGTCTACTTGTTGCATTGAGAGGCATATTCTATTTTACAATCCAATATGATCCTGATGTGTAAGTATGTCAGTGCTTAAAGTTAAATTTTAGTTAGTGTTGGCCAACATAAAAATAGAATTAGAAATTTAAATAATGTGTATGTCCACCTATCCAATAAATAATAATAAAAATAGAAAAAATTAATATCAACCCTAAAAAATGAAAAAAAACCATATAAAAAAAACTACAATACAATTATCTCATATACGTTGAATTTGAATGGATCATAAATTTACCTTAAAATTTTTGTTTTACCACATTAGAATTTCAAAATAGGTAATATTTTAAACAAATTTACTCTTTACTAAAGCCAATACCATTTTTTAAATCAAAGTAAAAATGTTAATTCAAAAAAAAGAATCCAAAATCTTGCTCCAAAATCTTTTAATTTTTTTTAATTAATTATTTGTAAAATGAATCTTTAAAAATAAAACGATATCCTATGGATATATTAAAATCTCTATAGACATAAATATTTCCATGCCAAAGTTGTAATATTCTAAAATATCCATTTGATGTAGTTTTATTATAAATTTTGTTATCATGCCATGTAAAAACCATCATTAAGTATTCATATTAATATCATTATTGACTCTAATATTAATATTAATATATTATAACACTAATATTATTAAACTTAATAAATTTTAATTAATACAATATTAAATTTTATATTATAATATATATTAGTGTATCTTGATATATATTAACTCTAGATATATATGGGAGGGAAAAACAAAGACATAGAGTGATAGAGGTGCAGAGATAGAGGAAGTGAGAGAAAAGGAGAGAGGATTTGAGACAAAGGAGGGGAGATAGAGGGATAGAGAGATGGAGTTGGAAGGAGAGAGAGTGAGGGAAGAAGAAAGACACAGAGAAAAAAAAGTGTAGAGAGAGAAATGAAGTGAAAAAAGAGAGATAAAGAGAGAGTGTGTATGTTTGGGGTGAGATAGAGAGACAAAGGAGAGATGGAGAGAAGAGGGGTAGAGAAGGAGAGAGGAGAGAGGGAGGGAGATAGTGACAAAATTGGAGAGAGATAGAGAAAAATGAGGGGGATAGATGGAGGGATGTGGGAGAGAAAGGGAGAGAGAGGAAGGAAGAGAGAAAGGATGTGAGAGAGATAAGGATAGAGGAGGGGAGAGAGAGAGAGAGGGAGGTAAGAAGAAACAAATAGAGAGAGAAAGGTGGAGAAAGAGGGGGAGTGATAAATAAGATGGGGAGAGAGGGAGAGAGGAGAGTAGGAGGGAAGAGAGATAGAAGGGGGTAGAGAGGGAGAGAAGGAGAAGAGATAGGGAGGGAGAGATAGATAGATATGGAGAATGAGTGTGTATGTTTTTGGGGTGATATAGAAAGATAAAAGAGAGAAAGAGTGAGATAGAGATATATATGGAAGGTGAAGAGAGAGATAAAGAGAGGGAGAGATATGTAGATATGGAGAGTGTGAGCGTGTGTGTTTGGGGGGTTGAGATAGAGAGACAAAGAAGGAGATATGGAGGGATATATAGATATAGATGGAGGGGAAAAGGGGGAATAATAATTCTTGTATTGGATGCATCGATTTCAGTGTATATGATTTCTAATCCTGTTTTATTTCTTGCATTAAAGGAGATAAACTAAATTTGAGGGGAGATAAATAATGAAGAGAAATATAAGGAGATGAGTGAGAGAGGGAGTGAAGGCTAAGAGAGAGAGAGGGAGACACAAATATGGAGGGGGGAGAGATAGAAGGGGAGAGGGAGAGAGATAGTAACAGGGTTGGAGGGAAGAGAGAGATGGAGAGAAAGAGAGAGAGAGAGATGGGGGGATAGAGAGGGAGGTAGGAAAGAAAGGGACAAACAGGAAGGACGAGAGTGAAGGGGAGATAGGGAGGGAGAGAGAGGAGTAGAGAGGGATGTACAAAGGGATGGAGTTGGAAGTGTACAGAGGGAGGGAAGAAGAAATAAATAGAGAGAAAAAAGTGGAGAGAGAGAGAGGGGAGTGACAAGGGAGATATGAATAGACCTTATGTATGTTTTAGGGTGAGATATAGAGATGAAAGAGAGATGGAGGGAGATGTAAATATACATGGAGGGGGGAGAGAGGAAAAAATATTTCTTTCACTAGATGCATTGATTTCAAGATACATGGTGATTTCTAATCATATTTGATTTCTTGTACTAGATGCATTGATTTCAGTGTAGATGTTGATTTCTAATGATATTTGATTACTTACACTAGATGCATTGATTTTATTGTAGAGAGCTATTTATAATCCTATTTCATTGCTTGCACTATATGCATTGATATAATTGTAGATGGTGATTTATAATCCTATTTGATTACTTGCACTAAATTCACTAATTTCATGTAGATGTTGATTTCTAATTATATTTGATTACTTGCACTAGATGCATTGATTTCAGTGTAGATGTTGGTTATCCATATTATTTGATTGTTTACACTAGATGTATTGATTTCAATGTAGATGTTTTCTAATTCTATTTATTTGTTTGCACTAGATGCATTGATTTCAGTGTAGATGTTGATTTCTGATTATGTTTGATTGCTTGTGTAGATGCATTTATTTCAGCATAGATGTTGATTTCTAATTCTATTTTATTGTTTGCATTAGATGCATTTATTTTAGTGTAGATGTTTTTTCCTAATCCCATTTTATACTTGCATTAGATGCATTGATTTCAGTGTAGATCTTGATTTCTTATTTGATGTACTTGGATGTATGATGGTACATTAATTTTAAAGTGATTGGATTAACATTGTGATTGATTTTAGTGTAAGCACAAAAATATTATTGACAATGTGCTTTGATTTTTGTGTTATAGTAATTCAACCTATTAATATTAGGGAGAAAGAGAGAACATAAGATGTTTACTACAAAATATCAAGTTAAATATTTGAATGGTTTACAATTTCAACTACCCTTTTCATCTAATCGATATGAAAAAATGGTAAAACTAAGAGGGGTGACACTAAGAATAGTAGAAGAAAATAGTTTGAGATTGATCACAATGAAGCCTATTTGTAATTGACTATATTATTATTATTCACATTTTCTAACATTCAACACTAATACATTGTCACTTTGCATTCAAAATTTTTATTTCATCATTTTTCATCATTAAAGTTATTAACAATATCTATCATCTCAACAGAATGAGATAACTGAGAAAATTTAAAATTAAAACTACTCTTCAAGATATATTTATTAATACCATGAGGGACGCTATTAAGAATTAATTGGTTGTCAAAAGTTGTGATACCTAAAATTAAATGAAATAGATGTGCAATATTAATTTTCATGCAATCTATTGACAACATTCTTTCCCTTCTTCATCACCAACTAATTACTAATAGACAATTACATACACATACATAAATAAACACAACAATTGCAACATTCACAAACATTACCATCCAAATCCAAACACTTAAACTCACAAACCACTCAAAGAATCCAAACACAGACACAAACTACTCAAAACATCCAAGCACAAATGTACAAACCATTCAAGGCAAGCAACATACACTAAATTAAAGAAGAAAATGATATGGTCATGTCAATAAAAGAAAATATAATGTAAATTTCAAAGTATGAAGTTTATCTCAAACATATACATCATAATGATAATATAACAATGTGACATTGCCACCCTTAGCTAAAACTAGTGTAAATCCATCTAATTCCGGATCTATCTAGTGTGCCGAGACGAATCAAATCCCTTTGGTGCAAACCTTTCCTCAAATCCTAAACTCCAAAAAGAAGGTTTATCTCGAGGGATTTGATCCCTCTTAGTACATGATAGATCCAAAGTTAAATCTGTGTGTATACTCTCAAATCTACCTTAGGCTGAAATAAGGTAAACTCAAGGCTACATCAAACCACGCTCAGCCTCGTAGCTAGCCCTACGAGGACAGGAGAGGGCTCTCTCCGGGTCTATCTCGGCAAAAGGTCTTCAAAGGGGATGAGATGACTTATAATGAATACTGATTTTAGGCTAGTAAAGAGATAGGAAAGTTTGATTTTGATTTTTTGGGTTTTTGTTGAAAAAATGGGAAAAACAATTTTGGGTCCGGGGATAAGGCCAGATCTTTGCAGAATTCGAGTTGGGGTGAGGTAGGCAATAGTCTTGATGCTTTTGATCAGGTGTATGGATGGATCAGAATGACAAGGAGCTGAAGAGGGCAAGGGAGAACATGGATCCTCTCCAAACAGGCGAAAACATGTAAAACTAAACAAATTTAAAGGCAGAGCACTGAAACAATGGATTCAACCTCATTTACTCATTTATTTAGTTTCAGAAGCATAAGAAGGGAATGGCATACATTAAACATGAAAGAAATTACAATAAACTGAGAGAAAACACCATCAAGAACTGAAAGCCACAAGAATCCCAACAGGTGCCGCAAAACCTCTGATCTTTCCTTAGCCAAAATATGAAAAATATGTACAATAGTGTGCCAAAATTTTCCCAAGAGTCCAACCTATCCAACCTTTGAAAATGACTGAGAAAATACATCTTATAGACCTTCCTAACCCCTTCCCACACCTCTAGGGGTCGAATTCCTCCTTCTAGGAGCAGTTCCAACTAATTCTAAACAAGGAGCTAGAATATAGGCATCCAAACAACTTGCCTCTAAAAGGAAGGAAACTGATTCTTACATTTGATTTTTACTTTTTTAGGAGTGAATCATCTAGAATAGGTAAAATTGAGTCCAAGTTACATTCCAACCATAAAATTACATCAATATAACTCAAAAATTACATCCACAAGAAAAACTGGTCCAACTGGCCGAAATCCTGAGCTGGAAGGTGAAAAATTGACCAAAAATCTATATGCGTAGTGCACCTTTCATCCTGCTTTTGGGGCACTTCCCAGAGTCCGAATTGAGCTCATGATAGCTCGTTGGAAAGCCCTGGATGTTGGCTATCCAAAAAAAGTGGAATTTGTAAATTTGGAGCTCATTTTCCCCTCCAAAACTTCATTCTCCTACAAGAACTTCCTGCTAGTGCAAAAGGTGGCAAAAAGGTGGTTTTGATGGTGTTTTTGGGCCTTTTGATCATTCAAAACTTGATGAAATGCTTCGGCCATATTGGAGCATGCGTAACTTACCATGAAAAATCCAAAAATATAAATTTTTCCTTCAGCAAGTGTCCCAATCATAAGCGAGCACGTCGACGCGCTACTCGTATGGCTGAAAAATCTGTTTTGAGACCAAAATTTTTCAAAATGACAAAAAATTCTCCAAATTTTCTCAAATTTGGAGCGAAGACCCTCCATCATGTATCATGCCCAGCCCACGAAGCCTCGGCCAAAATCCGGAGTGGATCAGGTGTTTCACGACGCTTCAGTGTCCTCCTGGTGTATGCAGTTCAGTGGTGGAATCTCTGTCTTGGTCATATAATGTATTGATGTCTGCCTCCATGATGTTGCAAAATATGTGTTGGCTTGAATGAGATGAAGAATGAGGATTTGGTGCTTTTTTTTCAAACGCCAAATGTGGGAGGAACTGTGGGAAATAGGGCCGTGTGAATAGTGGACTGTGGGAAAATGAGCTATGGGAACAACATGATTCAATTAAGTGAAGAAAATATGCTTGAGTCAAGTGAAATTAAGGATGTGAGTACAGTCACTTGACTGTATGTAATTTTGGAACCTATAACTGATATGAAGGATGGAAAATGGTAACAAATGGCAAGTTTTAGGGATGGGATATAGGGAAATAGGAGAGGGACGAAGTGATATGAGTGATTTTAAAGGGAATAGGGAAAAGGGAGGCATTGTATGATGATATGAAAGTAGTGGGGAAAGGAAAATACAAGTGAGATATGGAATGTTTTGGCACCAAAGTCAAATTCTAAAACTTCAAATTCAAACCCTAAAGAGGCATTTCTTTACAAGAGAGTAGGGTTTGTGTTCTTCAACATTCATACTCTTACAACCTATCTTCAAACAACTCCAAACACTGACCAAAGATAATAGAAAGATGATTTAAACTTACATGAGGCAAAGGAGACTGAGAGAATTTGAATTTTGAAGAGCAGTGGCAAAAATTTTGTGTTCTGGCCCAATGCGTAGCGCGCACTTTATATGCGTAGCACGCTACATAGTGCATTTTTCAGGAGGCTTTTCGAGGCCTTATCGGTGTCAAAATTGAGAGTTTGATAGCTCATTGGAAAGATATTTGTGTCTAATTTCCAACCCAAGTGGAATTTTTCAATTTGGAGTTCATTTACCCTATCAAAAACTTAAAGAAGAAAATGAAAAAAATTTGAGTTCTCGTCCAATGTGTAGCGCGCTACATAGTACTTTAAGAGGATTTTGGAGGCTCTTCGGTGTCCAAATTGAGTATGTGATAATTACAGCATTCGAAGTCTAATTTCCAAACTCAAGTGGAATTGTTCAATATGAGTTCATTTACCCTATCGTAATCAACTTCCAACACTACTTCAGTAGTCAGAAATTCTCCTGAGGCAACTGTATTTTTGACATTTCTCAAAAACCATGACACCTGTGTAAAAATTGAAGGATTTTTTTCTTCCTTGGCATGTTTTGGACAAAAACCTCTCTCAGGTTTCCAAAATTCATCTTTTATTGCTCTAAAAAATTATTTTATTGAAACCTATCCCGATGTGAAACAAGGGATTTGTCGAAATGAAGCGAAATGAAGGGGATAAGGGGCTTCTAAATTCTTGGAGAAATTTTGGGAAGTAGGGAGGGATGTTAGGAAGTAGGGGAAAGTGGAATTTAGATCGAGTGAGGAAGGTCCGTAAGGCAAAACATACAAAGCGGTCGAAAATTGCTGTTGTGGTGTAAGAAACTAGGGTCAGAAAATAAGGAATTTAAAGATCTCAGCAGATGGGGCGAACACAAGGCAGGCTAGGATAGGGCGGTGAACATTAGGATACAAGTTTTTCTAATGATTTTACCATCCAAGAGAAATTACCTCCAAAACCCTAAGAGAGGGAAATGGACCTTACCTAGGCACAACTGAAGCATGAACAAGCTGTAAAATGACCCAATGGAACTTGAAATGATTATGAAAACCCTCTGAATGATGGTACACTCAGCTGAATGGTGACATGGACTGACATTTGGACAACTTTTAAAAGAGTGAAAACAAACCCTAGACCTAATGCCTAGTGACCAAATTTTTCTTGAAGACTCATTGAAATGACAAAATTTGACCTTCACACTTTAAGATCACTTTGTAAGAGCATGTTTGATCACTGGAGGAAGGCTGCAAAGGCTGAAGCTAACATGGGCTCCAATGGGAATGGTAGCTCCTTGGAGGTGCCAAGAACAACAAATCTTTGGGAGAGCAGACCAGTGCCTTATCCATCGGGCAATGGAGTCAAAAACTAAAACTGAAATGCATGACTGAAAATTGATGACTTGATGACACAAACTGACTCTCACTCAACTAAAAAATGACTCGATACTTAAACACAACCAACAAACCGGAACATGCTCAACTTGAGCTGATTCATATAACCTACTCTAATTATTAACCTACTCTAATTGTACTTTTCACCACCCGATCAAGTGAAATGGAACAGCCAATGCAACCATGTAAGCATGCTGGCTACTGTTTGATTTCTTCCCACATGCTTACTGATGCACAGGAAAAGGAAAGAATCGAAAGGCAACTCCCATGGAAACTTTGAACCAAGTGGACTGCTGATAAACTTGCAAAGCATAAATCGACTGGATGACTGCAAGAATACTGTGAAAGGATCTTCATAAACATAGCTCTGGTCCAGATAATCTCCATACCTTGATATTAAACTTTTCCTCACATCTGCGGTGCTTTTCTTTGGTGATTGCAGCAAGCTGTCAAAAGGATCCTGAAATTCATGAAAAATCAAACTCTGTTGCTGATTCCAGACAGAACAAAAGTCTCCTTCATCAATCTCCTCATATCAATACAAACCTTGATGAGAGCTTTGTAATGAAAAATCTGTTAGACAAGACAATGAAGGCAACTTTTGAATAAGATTATCATCAACATTCTTTTCGGGCACATGGTTAGCTAATGGAGCAAAATTTTTATAGCAAACATCATCCAACACACGAGCAATAGGATCATCAAAAACTTGAGAAGACTGCTGCACTGTATCCCTTGAAACTGTATGACATCCCACTGGCTGTTCATCTTTTCCTTGAGATATATTACGAAGATTCTGCCTTATAAACTGAAATGCTTCGAAACAAAAGGGTATAGAATTTTCCTGCATCATCAAATCATGTATTTCATCTTCCACACCTTCATCTGTAATCTGACCTTCAATTTCATTTGGTGGCTGCAAATCTGATGCTACAAGCTGCTCAAGAATTTCATTATCTATCTCATCCTCAACATTAACATTGAGAGATTGCTGATTTCTTATAGGCTGCTCATTTGAAGATTTACTATGAAATTTTTCTCTCAAAAACTGAAATGATTCAAAACAGAATGGTACGGAGTCACCTTGAATCATTAAATCATGTGTGCCCACTTCCATGTCTTCAGCTGCAACTTGACAATCAATGACTTTTGGGGGCTGCAAGTCTGAATATGAGAAGTTTTCGTTGCCCTCAAGACGATCCAGATCAAGACTTGTTGACATTTGATTTCTGATTGCATGGAAGTTATCTCTAATGAACTGAAACGAATCAAAACACAAAGGCAAAGATCCTTCACTTACATCAAAATTTTCTGCACTTTCCTCATCATTGCCATAGCTGATATGCATCGGTTGATCACTGTACTCGAGCTGCTGAAAGTGAACTTCCTCCTCGCACAAGCTAGCTTCTGATTTGTCTGCAAGATTAGATTCTTTTTGGAGAACATAATCATCATCATACTGATCAAACTGAGGCAATTCATCATCAAACAAACACATCATATCAACATCTCTCTCTTCTTTACAATGATCTATAAAACAATCACTATGACTATTGGGATTAGAAACAAAATGTTTTGGGTCAGCAACTTGTTCTTGAATGTCATTTTCATTTTTTGCAGTCATTTTCCGCACCATCTCTTCTACTGTGTTTACGAAAAGATCAAGATTTTCCTCTGAAAGTGTCAGCTGCTCTGAAACATTCTTCTTTTCTTCTTCCTTCAACCTTGCCCTCAAGATCAGCAAATGAGCCTCTACATTCAATGCCTTGTTCTGCATCTCGTGAAGTGTTGCAATATTCTTTTCTCTCAGCTGAAACTCCATTTCCGGATCAAAGGCACCCGGGTAGTGCAAGAGAGCAGATCTAGGAGAAGGTCTTATATCAACTGGCATCGAATAATAAACGTGGTTAAATCTAGCAGAAAATTGTTGTACTGTCTCACCTGGCATTCTTTTCAACTGGTTATACTCCTCTATAATCAACAAAAAGTTCTGTCCGATCATCCACCTGTCAAGGAAAACTTTGACCAACTGCTGGAAATCTGAAATGCTCGCATCAGGCAGGGCTTTAAACCAACTCTTCACTTGGCCTTGCAAAGAAAGAGCAAAAAGCCTAATACTAACATCTTCTTCATCAACTTCAAAAAGATCTAGAAAAGTCTCAACATTCTGCACATGTTGCTCAGCGTTGACATTGTTACATTCACCGTCAAATCTTGGTAGATATAGGTCATAATTTTTAGGGAAAGCATGAAGAACAGAAGGCAAAACAAGAGGTTTGTACCGATCTGGAATTTTACAAGGTGTAGGGGCATGTACAAGAGCTGCAGGATTAGTTTTGTTTTCTTTAGGCTCATCACTCTGAAGAGAGTCATCATAATATGTGGGAAAAGTAAGGAGACCAGGATCAAAGGGAAACTCAACATTTACACTTTTTGAATAGGTCGAGTGAAGATTTTGATCACCTTTCTCATACAAAAAATTCTGAAAAACCTTCAGGACAGCTTCAAGACCAGCGAAGAAGTAATTTACAAGAAAGCAGACTAGATCCTGAATACCATTCCACTTTAGATACCTGAACTTTGTGTAAGATCCTTCCATTTTCTCAGAGAAAGAGTCAGTCCTCCAGTGGAGTCTCTACTTTGAATTGGAGTCACCAGGTGAATGATTTCAGCCTTCTTATGTCTGATCGTTGTCCACCATCAACCATCAGATTTGAACTCGATACATGTACTGGGGCAATTTATAAGTTAAGTGTTACGATTACAAGCTAGACCAGAGATCGACTGAAGCAGCGTTTATCTACTATGCACTCGCAGAGCAAGAGCAGTTCGAAAGCTACCTGGCGTGACTTCAGGCTCCGTCTGTAGCTATAAATCAAACAACACTAACCAGCAAACCAATTTCTTCCCCAGTATGGTCGCCACTATGTTAGCGCTCAAATCTACCTTAGGCTGAAATAAGGTAAAACTCAAGGCTACATCAAACCACGCTCAGCCTCGTAGCTAGCCCTACGAGGACAGGAGAGGGCTCTCTCCAGGTCTATCTCAGCAAAAGGTCTTCAAAGGGGCTGAGATGACTTATAACGAATACTGATTTTAGGCTAGTAAAGAGATAGGAAAGTTTGATTTTGATTTTTGGGTTTTTTGTTGAAAAAATGGGAAAAACAATTTTGGGTCCGGGGATAAGGCCAGATTTTTGCAGAATTCGAGTTGGGGCGAGGTAGGCAATAGTCTTGATGCTTTTGATTGGGTATATGGATGGATAAGAACGACAAGGAGCTGAAGAGGGCAAGGGGGAACATGGATCCTCTCCAAACAGGCGAAAACATGTAAAACTAAACAAATTCAAAGGCAGAGCACTGAAATCAATGGATTCAACCTCATTTACTCATTCATTTAGTTTCAGAAGCATAAGAAGGGAATGGCATACATTAAACATGAAATAAATTACAATAAACTGAGATAAAACACCATCAAGAACTGAAAGCCACAAGAATCCCAACAGGTGCTGCAAAACCTCTGATCTTTCCTTAGCCAAAATATAAAAAATATGTACAATAGTGTGCCAAAATCTTCCCAAGAGTCCAACCTGTAAAATGTCTCAGAAATTACATCATATAGACCTCCTAACCCCTTCCCACACCTCTAGGGGTCGAATTCCTCCTTCTAGGAGCAGTTCCAACTAATTCTAAACAAAGAGCTAGAATATAGGCATCCAAACAACTTGCCTCTAAAAGGAAGGAAACTAATTCTTACATTTGATTTTTACTTTTTTAGGAGTGAATCATCTAGAATAGGTAAAAGTGAGTCCAAGTTACATGCCAACCATAAAATTACATCAAGATAACTCAAAAATTACATCCACAATCAAAACTGGTCCAACTGGCCGAAATCCTGAGCTGGAAGGTGAAAAATTGACCAAAAATCTATATGCGTAGCGTGCCTGAGCCATATGCGTAGCGCGCCTTTCAGCCTGATTTTGGGGCACTTCCTGGCATCCAAATTGAGCTCAAGATAGCTCGTTGGAAGTCCCTAGATGTTGGCTATCCAACCCAAGTGGCATTTCCCAATTTGGAGCTCATTTTCCCCTCCAAAACTTCATTCTCCCAGAAGTACTTCCTGCTGGTGCAAAAGGTGGCAGAAAGGTGGTTTTCATGGTGTTTTTGGCCCCTTTGATCATCCAGAACTTGATGAAATTCTTTGGCCATACTGGAGCATGCATAAATTTCCATTAAAAATCCAAAAATATAAATTTTTCCTCCAGCAAGTGTCCCAATCCAAGCTTAGCATGCTTGACGATACTCGTGATGGCTGAAAATCGCTTAATATCAAACATTTCAAATGACAAACTTCTCAATTATTTGGAATCTGGATAACTCATCGATACATCATTCCCAGCAACGGTTTTACCAGTCTGGTACTAAAGCTCACTTGACGCTTTCAATGGTCTCACTGCGTATGCAGCCAGCAGTAATCCCTGCTCTAGTCAGAGTATTATCGATGTCCCATTTCTTGATGTTTGAGTAATCTGTAAGGCTGAATGAGATGAAGAACAGGATTTGTATTATGCTAAACTAAAAAGGAGGAATTTAAAGTATCAAAGAACAGTGACTGGAAAAATGGCATGGAACAAACACATCTCAGTTTAGTTAAGCAGAAAAGTGTGTCATCAAGTAAGTAGCAGACGGAAAAGCAGCTGACTGGCAATTTTGGAACCTATAACCGATATGAAGGATGGAAAGTGGTAAGAAATGGCAAGTTTTAGGGATGGGATATAGGGAAATAGGAGAGGGACGAAGTGATATGAGTGATTTTAAAGGGAATAGGGAAAAGGGAGGCATTGTATGATGATATGATAGTAGTGGGGAAAGGAAAATACAAGTGAGATATGGAATTTTTTGGCACCAAAGTCAAATTCTAAAACTTCAAATTCAAACCCTAAAGAGGCATTTCTTTACAAGAGAGTAGGGTTTGTGTTCTTCAACATTCATACTCTTACAACCGATCTTCAAACAACTCCAAACACTGACCAAAGATAATAGAAAGATGATTTAAACTTACATGAGGCAAAGGAGACTGAGAGAATTTGAATTTTGAAGAGCAGTGGCAAAAATTTTGTGTTCTGGCCCAATGCGTAGCGCGCACTTTATATGCGTAGCGCGCTACATAGTGTGTTTTGCAGGAGGCTTTTGGAGGCCTTCCCGGTGTCCAAATTGAGCGTGTGATAGCTCGTTGGAAAGCTATTGGAGTCTACTTTCCAACCCAAGTGGAATTTTTCAATTTTGAGTTCATTTACCCTGTCAAAAATCAGTGAAGAAATGACAAAAATTTTGAGTTCTGGCCCAATGCGTAGCGCGCACTTTATATGCGTAGCGCGCTACATAGTGCATTTTGCAGGAGGCTTTTGGAGGCCTTCCCGGTGTCCAAATTGAGCGTGTGATAGCTCGTTGGAAAGCTCTTGGAGTCTACTTTCCAACTCAAGTGGAATTTTTCAATTTGGAGTTCATTTACCTTGTCAAAAATCAAATCTCCCAACACTACTTCCTGCAGGTGCATCAATTCTCCTGAGGCAACGGTATTCTTGACATTTCTCTAAAACCATGATACCTGTGTAAAAAGTGAGGGAGGTTTTTCTTCTTTGGCATGTTTTTGACAAAAACCTTTCTCAGTTTTCCAAAATTCATCTTTTATTGCTCTGAAATAGCATTTGAGTGAAACTTATCCCGATGTGTGGAACAAGGGATTTTGTCGAAATGAAGCGAAACGAAGGGGATAAGGGGCTTCTAAATTCTTGGGGAAATTTTGGGAAGTAGGGGGGGATGTTAGGAAGCAGGGGAAAGTGGAATCTCAGAGATTGAGTGAGGGGAAGGGGTCCAAAAGGGAAAAACACAGGCCTAGCCTAGAAAATTGCCAAGTTGTGGCAAGAAACTAGGGTTTGTGTAAAAATGAGGAATTTGGGGGATCTCAGTGATGGGAAGTGTTTAATAAGGTACATTAATGATAGGGGAAGGTGTATGAACATCAGGATACAATTTTTTCTAATGATTTGACCATCCAAGAGAAATTACCTACAAAACCCTAGGAGAGGGAAATGGACCTTACCTAGGCACAACTGAAGCATGAACAAGCTATAAAATGACCCAATGGAACTTGAAATGATGATGACAACCGTTTGAATGATGATACATTCAGCTGAATGGTGACATGGACCGACATTTGGACAACTTTGAAAAGAGTGAAAACAAACCCTAGACCTAATGCCTAGTGACCAAATTTTGCTTGAAGACTCATTGAAATGACAAAATTTGACCTTGACACCTTAAAATCACTTTGTAAGAGCATGTTTGATCACTGGAGGAAAGCTGCAAAAGCTGACTCTAACAAAATTGGATTTAGGTCAGAAATATTGTCATTGAGATTGTAATAAGTTCAACGGACTCCTACTTGTTTATCCTCACATGTAATTTTCACCCTCAACCTCTCCCCATAAAAATTGAACAAATTTCCTATTGAAATAAATCCCACACAAACCAGCTATATTTACTTACAATGTAATAAATTTTCAATACTTAAATGAAAGTGGACGGTTAATTGAATGTAAGGGAATTTCATCATTCAACAGCAGCCTCCCCAACCTTTGGCATTTGTTACATTAAAGAACAATCTCGACATTTATTGTCATGCCGACTTCATAATGTCCTTCTGACCAGGGAACGAATGTCACACTCCAAATACAAGGCACTTAATCAAAAAAAGGTTTGTATGATGTGAACAATTGAAAAGAACAACGGCAACTAACTCACTCTGCGTTGGTTCACCAAACATACTTTGTATTCTATTACCAATTGAAAGGAGATAGCTGCAACTAATTAACTATACCCTGGTTCAGTCTGTCAAATGTCCCGACGTATGACATGTAGCCAATTGACATAAGAGACACATTTCCAATCAAAATATAGATCCCACATAAAACATATACAGAAAAATACCAAGTTAGATACAAAGACATGGCATGTCTATATTTTTTTTAAGTGGAAAAAACAGAAATGGGGAAAGTAATAAGTCCCTATTTCAAATAAAATGACATAACACCTCTATATTTTTAAAGAGGATAAAAAATTCTTAGAAAATATATGCCCTCCCTACTTGACAGATTCCACATGTTCATTAGCATGTGTTAAAGATATTATATTGCAGCTTTCCAAGTAGACAGAAGGGGTGTTTCTGTGTTCTTCCATGTGGAGATCTTCTCACCATATCGAACTCCAAAGACACCCGCAGAGGACACCAAATCTTCTACTTCATTTATCTTCGAGGGTGTGAGCTCAACAGAAAGAGAAAATAAGTTATATTCTAAGTTTTTCACTTCGGTTGTCCCAGGTATTGGTGCAACATCATTTCCCTTATGTTGCACCTAAGCAAGTGCCAGTTGGGAGGGGGAGCACCCTTTCTTTGAAGCTATTTCACATATTCTCTCGAATATAACCTTATTCTTTTCAAGATTCTCTTTACTAAACCTTGGCATAAACTGCACTAAAAAAAAAAGTTAGGTTAGAAATAGGCTTCAAAATAAAAAATATGTATTCAACTGGATCCACACCTAGTTATTAGGAAATATAAAAAAGAAAATGAAGAAATGAAAACGCTAAACAAGAATGAATGATGTCTTTACAAACATTATCTCTATTTCATATAACATGAAAAAGAGTAGAAACATAGAAAGCTTATGTGTAAATAAAATTGGGCATTTATCAAAGCACTGAAATTGTTCATAAAGCTAAAATGTACAAGTATGAATAAATGGATCCCAAATACCTTTTTGAAATCACTATCATCTAAATTCTCAATTAACTTTTCTCCAAAAGACAAGAAACCCTGCCCTAGAGGGCTATATGGCAAATACCAAGCTCCCTGCAACAAAATGTTTAATTTTCAGTTTGTTATGATATTAGGTGAATAGCCACATGAAAAGTATGAACTCCAAAACATCATGTACCTACAATTTGGAATAATCTCTTCCTCTGCATCCCTACTCCACAGGGACCACTCTATTTGAACTACTGTTATAGGATGAACTGCATGAGCCCTTCGAATTGTTGATGCTGAAGCCTCAGAAAGTCCAATGTATTTCATTTTTCCTTCTTCAACTAATTTTTTCAGTTCTCCAATCTGATATAGACACAGACAAAGCATGTCAACAAACAATATTTAAGCATATAAAATTAGAAATTAAAAAGGTTCAACCTGAAATACATAAATGAAGAATTGATATGCAAGTGACCATTAAAGTTACAAACTTGCTCCTCTCAAAACTAATACAGCATCCAGATTTGATAATGGTTCATGTTCAATTTTGCAATTTGTATAGAGGCAAACATAATATATTTGACAACTGCTTGCCTAGAATAAGTTCAACTTTGTCTAGGACCTAAAAGATTAAGTGTAATGTGCAGGTTGAGTATACAACTTAAAAAATAACTTCCAATATAATTAATAGTTTTCTGCATCAATCAAATGCATCCGCAAATGTAAATGAAAACTGATAGTTTTATGAGTTTTGAGCTCAGATTTTTCCTGAAAGGAACTGTAGGAACACCTTATACTTCCTATAGCCAAGCGCGCAAGTTTAATGAGGCATAAGATCTAAGCATTCAACTATTGAAATGGAAAGAGAAAAGGAAGCTCAACAATCTGTCAATGTTTCAAAAAAAAAAAAAAAAAAAAATCAAAATCATCAACCTGTGTATTTCATGTCTGCTCCTGCCATTTCCCATCCCAAGTCAAAAATGTGAGATCCCATCTAATGATTTTATCATACTTTTGTCAAATGAAATCAAATGATTAGGCAGACAAATCAGAGGATAACATTGTATTGGTCTAGTTGGCTCGCTTCACTTTTCTACAATAAGACCAATGTGTAGTATGTCCAGCTAAAAGATTGATAATACCAATATATTAAGATGTAATGATATCAATAATTTCATAACATCTCCTAGCCACTTGCTTCAATGGCGTCATTCACAAAATTCGAAATACCATAAAAGCATAATGACATGATATGTAACATAACCACAATAACGTGCATAAGAATCATAAACCATAAACAACATAAAACATGTTTATCAATTTATCTAATAAAATCCACCGATTGGCTACAAACCTCGAATGTTCCACCCAACGAACATGAAATCATATGTCAAGAGGGAGCTAATATTGACTCAATAGGATTCATTGGGATTACAAAGTAGAATCTCTACATGTTGCAAGGGATTCTAGTACACACCTTGGTACACAACAGCGAAAACCTGTGTGAACTATGACATAGAAGGATGGGGCACTTGCACTACATGGCATTGCTGATTTTGAGGGATATTGTCACTAGTCTCTAAAATTTGAATTGACAGAACATGTTGAAAATGTATCTCTCTTTCAGTCTTGAGATTCTTCACCTTCTTGTTTTACATGTCATGATCTGATCGTCGAATGGTTAGAAGAATCTTATTTGGCAAGCCCATTTTCTAGTGACAAGTTTCGATCTTTCTCGATGTTTTCCAAGATTAAAATTTTGAATTAGTGTACTTCCATGATAAGCTGTCAGGATGTGTGCGGAAGTCAAGATACATTGGTAGATGGTTTAGTCCAAGATTTCTTATTATACTTTTTTGCTAATGTGCCTGGATTTTGAGTATTGGAGCAAGTTCTACCGGTATTTCTTTTCTTCGTCTCGTTGTGCTTACAATGTTTCTCATTGCTCATTCCCTCACTTGTATAGGTCAGGAATTGCTTCGTTCATTACATTGGAAATTTCACTTTACGTAAGCTTGGCCCCCCTTTATTAGTTTAAGAGTACTTTAGAATAGTTTTCTTTCTTACTTTTTTTTGGCTTTCATTTATTTCATTTGTCTTTTCATTCTGTGCTTGGATTTTAAGTTTGTTTGTAATAAGCTCTATATGAAAGATGTGTGGTTTGGATTTGAATAAGCAGGGAAAATTTCAAGAGGATATGATAAAACTATTAACCCTTAGTTAATTTTTTATCCCCTTCTTTTCATTGGGCCTTGCATATTTTATAGTCTGCGATGTTTAGATGGAAAATATGTTTCTTTCCCAGAGAAAACATTAGCAAGTATACAATGCTCGTATCTATAATAGGATCTTCATCCTTGAGTCAGCCTTTTATATTTGGTTACTTTTAACATGTCAACTCGGTCAATTAGAGAAGGGAAATGAAGAAAGCTAAGCAAGCTTACTTACTTCGAAGGTATATACTTAAGAGTCTCTTAAAACTAGGAACAACCTCAGTTTCTCTCAGTAATTCAGGATCCCTCTTTTTCTCGTGGCGATATAAACACTGATAAAATTCCAATGAGCATATTGAATGAAATAACAGGTGAAAGAAGAGAAAGTATTATTGTGCAAAGAGGTGAAGAAAGCAACTTCATCGGCATATTGAACAGGCTTGCTGGCAGCGAAACAATGCTTGTGATTCTTTAAGTGACTCCATTAGGGTACTGAACAAGATTGTTAGTAGCGTAGCAACACCAAAGATGATATTAATACTTTGGCATCTCACACTCACATTTTTACATACTCCTAACCCCTAATTGACACAATTAAAGTTTGGATTGCTCATGAAAGTGTTCGACCAATGAAATGAATGGAAGGGACAACATCATTAATCAAGCTAAGTAATGAATGTACGGTGATCTATGGGATAAAACAATACTTCCTAAAAATCTAGACTCAATGGGTAAAGTTAGACCCAAAACGAGAAGATGGAGCTCTTATAGTGTGTCACCAAGGGTTGTAGTTGCTACAACACCCATCCAAAATTTTTCTCATGCTTTAATTTTGGATTCAACCATAAGAACTGTTATTTTAACTTGTGTCAAGTTTTCTTCTTGTTTTACTAAGTGTCGCAACTATCATTCTCTCATGTTATGCTTGTGATGTCTTAATTGTGATTTCTTTATAACACCTACTGAGCACTCCTTGATGACAGTCAGTCCTTGTTGACAGTAGCTACACAACTTCTGAAGATAGACAAAGCACCTCTTGTAAACACAAGCTAATCCTTGAATTGATAGAAATAAATTTATTGCCTTGCTTTGAGGTATTTCACAATCCTCTATCACAGTGAATTACAAAACCCCTTGTCAGAGTGAATTGTGTAATCCCTTGAGTTATGAACTGCAAAATCAATTGTGAAAGTAAATTGCACAACTTTATGTGGCATTAAACTATGCAATCCACTAAGAAATAAAATTGTGCAACTCCTTGTGTCATTGAACTATGTAGTCCCTTGAGCGAGTGAACTACGCAGCCCCCTGAGTTAACAAACTGTGCACTCTTAGAAAATAGGAATTCCACACTTCTAATCAGAAGGGTGGCACATGTTTCTAATTTCATTATCTGACGTGTGTCAGTTAACTAACAATCACTCCTTGATTTTAGGCATGTATGTATGAACCCTAATTTTAATCCTGTGAGTCCTCACCTATATAAGAAAGGCATCAAAGATCTCATTCGCACGCTCGTATTTGGAGCTTTATTCATTCTAGTGAGCACAAGGAGCTTTGGATTCCATTTGCATTTCTTTTCTAGGTAAGTTTCTCAACTATCATATATTATCGCTTTTGTCACTTTTTCTTTCACAAGTGTCATTTTGTCCTTATTTTCTTGTAAAAAGTGTTTTTTCTACTATTATTAGCTTCTACAAGTGCTATTTTAGTCTTTTGAGCTTATTTTTGTGTGTCACAACACATTCCTTGTCTCTTCTCTTACCAGTAATTATTGTTGTTGGGTGAATTTATGCATGCATGTCCTTTTCCTTTCATTATCTTGCTTGCTCGATGTGAGTAACTTGTTCATCTCAGGATGATCCACATCCTCTCTTCAATCAACAGATATAGAGTCTTCCCTTCTTCCAAAAAGCTGCACTATTTTTCAGAGCCTTATTCCCTCCAAAGTTGCACATTGTGTAATTCCTTCCAACAATGACTCTCTCTTTCCATTTGCAACTATGCACTGTGAAATCATTGGTACCATAACTATGCATTCCATAATCAAAGTCAGAAGGGATGCCTCCTTATCCTCTGAAATTTTGCAATACGTAGTCGAGGCCTCTCCCTCTAGCAGTAAGTGTGCATTATGAAAATCCAATCCTTAGAAAAACTTCCCTTGCAATCAGAGACTACACAATCCTCCTTCAGAAGCTACATAGTGCCCATTTCTAGTGACCAATGAGGTCACTCTACCTCACTTGTGCTCCAACATTGTGCAATCCCTCTTCTTAGTGGTTGTGTTCTACTTATGAATTGTTAGATTAGTTTATCTCTTGTGAAACTAACTTGTAGTTTCCATGAGTGCATATTTTTCACCAGGTACTGCAAATCCAGGACACATTAGTCTTGTAGAAAATCTACCAACGAGATTCAATCTAATATTATAATGTACTAAAACAAGACGCTGAATCCTTCCTACAATTTGCGAAAACAAAACACGATCGCACAACAACATATAAGAAAGATAAAGAAACAATCAATAAAAAAACACAAGATGTATCTGGGGAAGAAACTTCTCAAAATCCCTCTATCTCTAAATTTCATATGGTAAATATCATGAAACAATACAATGCTTTCTCACTCCGAGAAACTTTCTGCACTCTGTTAACTATCTCACTGTGATCCTGCTTGAAACTAGCTTGCACTATAAGCAAAATCGTTCAAGTATTTAACCTTTTTCTTGCCCCTACCTAACCTGCCTTGCTTATGCTTTCTTGCTCTAATTGAGCCCCTCTCTGTTAGGAAAATCAGAAATAATGATTGTGCAATCCTTCAAGGCCTTCCCGATGACCTCATGCATGACCTGCACAATTTTCTAATGATGCAACTGATAGTTATATTCCCTTTAACCTCAAACTCAATTGGGCCTTCTTTAGATCTGACATGAAACAACTATTTATAGAGAATTATCAGTTAACTAATTGATCACTCATTGCAAATTAAATCAGATTTAATTCACTGGACCTCTCACTAGCTCATCACTCAGTTAGAACTAGTTAAACTGATTTTAAATCAATTAATTTGAGCTATCTAATTATAACTCACAAATAACTCAACCAGGGGTCCCAAAAAGTAGGATATCCCTTTGCATGCATCCTCTTATACCTCTAACTCGAATTTCCTAAGCTAACTATGTCTTCCTGACTCAATTAACTAATACAAGTTGTCATGAGATGAAATTACAAATTTTCTTTCAATTTAATTAAGGGAAAATTAAATCAAAAGCATCATATGATAGCCATTTCTGGGTGCCATTTTCTGGATTTTATTTATGGATGTCAATTTCACTATTTCTTGTTGTAAATTTTAACACTCCCTCTCAATAAGAAATGAATTATATCTATCATGATCTCGTACCTTTGGAATCTTCTGCATGCAACAATTCTCTAGTGTTGTTTACTCCTGCAACTCCTGAAACTGAATAGCCTCCAAAAAAAAAATGAATCAATATGATGCATCTGTCATCAGAGTCTCTGACTGCTACTATTTACTGCACTATCTACTAAAATCTCTGTGATGCTACTGACTCTGCATATGTGCCCTCTACACTACTACCAGCTCCTATCTGTGCTCCAGTATCTAACATCTGTCACTTTGATTTCTGTCTTCCTGACATTTGACTGCATCAATATAACTGATCCTTCCTGATACTATTGTATTGTGGGCTTCTCGTAGCCAAGTTTGATCCAGGAGACAAGCCATCTCAATGGATCCTACCCAAATTTATTCCCTTAGGATTATGTCTACACATTGCCCCACCTATCACCTGGAGGCATGGCTTCATGTGCTCCCTCTACCCATCTCGCTTGAAATTTCCCCCTCTTGGAGGTATTTTCTTGAGTGAATGATTCTACTCGGTCTCCTCTCTGCTTCTCAAATTATGGTTGCTCCACAACCTTCTGAGACTGCTTATGAGACAACATGTTAAGAGGCTTCATCTCAACCACCAATTCACTAACCTCTGCTTTTCTCCTCAAAGCTTTACATGCATATTCGACCTCAAGGCGATGTTTCTAAGGAACACATTTCCTTATCTAAATATGACATCATAACCACGGTCTTCCAATACCGCTAAGGAAACAAGATTCCTCCTTACTCATGGAACATACAAAACATATGTCAGTCTGAGAGGGGAGCCAGACTCCCTTTGAAATGTAATTTTACCTATGTCGGCCACACTATACCTCCCATCATTTTCTAGAATCTATGTTTTGTTGGAGGTACTTCTCCTTCAAGTCACTAAAGAGGTCTCTATTCCCCATCATATGGAACGAGCCACCACTGTCTAGATACCATATGCACCCCATTATAGTGTTAGCCATGCATGAAATTCAAGTAAAATCAAGCTCGAACTGTGAAGCTAACACTTCACCTGTTGCAACTACAGGCTCCTTCTTTCTTTCCTTCTTCTGTGGAAAATTTGAGGCATAATGCATGTTCCCATGACAGTGAAAAAACTTGATCTTGGACAAGTCTCTCTTTCCCTCTTCGCTTTGGGACTTCTTTCCCTTCACTTTCTTACAGTTTCCAACCAATGCAAAATATTCTTCTTTGTCTTTGTTGTAGGTCCCGTCTCTAGTGCTACGCCTAATCTCTTCAATTACCAAGTCAAACAAGAAACTCTCCCAGTATGGTAACTTCTCCCTCCCATTCACAAAGTCCTGGTAACTATGCCAGCTCTTGAGAAGGCTTAGAAGTGTTAGGATCACCAAATCATCATCAACAATAGTCACCCCAACACTTCCAAGATCATGTCGACACTGAGTGAACTTCAACAAGTATTTATGGATTGTGTCACCCTCCTCCATCTTGATCTTTTTGAGCTTGTCCTTTAGCACCAACTTCACGTGGTCACTGCTATTCTAGAACAGATCTGTCAAGGCCTTCCACATAACATATGGAGTCACCTTTACATGGAGACTTGAGAGAATATGATCTCGAACTCCCTCTAACAAGATCCTTCTCACCTTTTCTACCTTCATCTACCATGCATCAAGAAGTTGGGCATACGCTGCTATGGGCTTGGTAATATCAATATCTATGAATTCCTTCAACCCATTGTCCTCCAAAATTGCCTCCATCTTGTCCTTCCATGCTATGTAATTTTAATTTCCCTTAATGGCATATTCTAGTCTCAAGCCATTGAAAGACATCTTGATCTGCTGCTGGATCCTGAAGAATAAATCTGCAAATTTGACCCTGTTCAAAACAAACTCAATTTCTTCTCTTTTATTTTTATTCCTGGAGATTTGATACCATGTATAAAATCTACCAACGGGATTCAATCTGATCTTATAATGTACTAAAACAAGATATTGAATCCTTCCTACAATTTGTGGAAAAAAAATACGGTCGCACAATCACATATAAGCAAGAGAAAGAAACAATCAATCACACAACACAAGACATATCTGGGGAAAGAAACTTCTCAAAACCCCTCTATCTCTATATTTTATATGGTCAATATTATGAAACAATACAATGCTTTCTCACTCCGTGAAACTTCCTGCACTTTGCTGATTATCTCACTCTAATCCTGATCGAAACTAGCTTGCAATCTAAGAAAAATCGGTCAAGTATTTAACCTTTTTCTTGCCCATATCTAGCATGTGTTTCTTACGCATTCTTGGGCTAATTAAGCCCTTATTAATTAGGAAAATCCACAATAATTATTGTGCAATCCTTCAAGGCTTTCTTGATGATCTCATGAATGACCTATACAATTTTTGAATTACACAACTGATAGTTATCTTCCCTTTAACCTCAAACTCAAATGGGCCTTCCTTAGAACTGACATGCAACAACTATTTATAGTGAATTTTTAGTTAACTAATTGATCACTCATTGTGAATTAAATCATATTTAATTCACTGGACCTCTCACTAGCTAATCATTCAGTTAGAACTAGTTAAACTAATTTTAACTCAATTAATTTGAGTTATCTAATTACATCTCACAAATAACTCAACTAGGGGTCCTAAAAAGTAGTATATCCCTTTGCATGCATCCTATAAGACCTCTAACTCAAATTTCTTAACCTAATTGAGTCTTTCTAATTCAGCTAACTAATACAAGTTGTCACTCTCTTTCTATTTTCCCTACTCATCCATCCAAAAACAACATTCTTTTTTTTGTTTTCTCTTTTATTCAGTTCCCCATTTATTGTAGTTATATAATAGCTGTATGTGCAGTTTCCCTTTAATCAGCCATAACACAACTCTCGATATTTTCAAAAACTGTGGTCAAACCATAATAAAAAAACCAACTCATAATGTTCAATCCGCTGGTTATTAAACCCAAGGTATTATATAGTGAATAAGTTGAACAAATGAAACACCATCGCATATAACCTTTATAACCTTTATAACAATCCCGATGCGTAATATAATATGTACAAGGTCCGTGGAGCCCACAATACAATCAAACGAACACATACTTCGTACCTGGCTTATCCTCTGGGATCTTCCATTAAACCTCGGGCATGTTCAGAGAGTGACCACCATTAGATATCAAGCCTCTAGATCAACAGTGTATGTTATTTCTGCTCCACGTCTTCAGTCGAGGTATAATGCGCGAATGCGCACTTTAAACAATGGTTTTGAAATGTCGTTCGGGACACGTGTTATCAATCCTGTGGAATCGCTGCCCATTCCTCTAATACTGCTTTCCGACGAATGGTGGTGCAAAGAAACCACGGTTTCGCTCCAACCCATCGTTACTGTTCACTAGTCTCGGTTCTACTCCTCTCCTACGCTCCAGGTTCCGCTCAGGGTTTTAATATAATAGTTCAATACACCGTTTTAACGCTAATTCCTTCGCATTAACACTGACTCCGGGCAACATCAAACATGCGTTGGTTCTGTCTTATTTACACAAGGTTTCGTTCGAATCTCCATTGTATTATCGCTCCGTTACATAGTTCATACACACACGGGATATGATTCTCAGAGTTTATTTATATATATATATATAAATAACGCCCGACTTGGAATTTTATAACTGCTCTGCCTCTACTTCTTCTGTCGCTCTACCTCTGCTTCTGATAACGGTTCTGCCTCTTATTATATTCGCTTTCTCTGCCTCTGTAGCTATTTGTCTTATGCTCTCTCTCTTTATTTCATGTTTGTTACTTTGCCTCATTGCCTCATTGCCTTATTGCCATATTGCCTTATTGCCTTATTGCCATTAATGACAATATTTCCAACAGAGATGAAATTACAATTTTTCTTTCAATTTAATTAAGGTAAAATTAAATCAAAAGCCTCATATGGTAGCCATTTCTGGGTGCCATTTTCTAGATTTCATTTATGGATTCCAATTTCACTTTTTCTTGTTGCAAATTTAAAAAATTCTTCATCTTCCAATAACACCATGACTCCAAAGAAGGGATCATATAAGGAGTTAACTGAAAGCAGTACTGAAGAAACCATTGACAGTACCTTGATAGGATTTCCCATCTTGTCAAATGCTCGATGCTTTATCGACAAAGACTCTATTGTCACATGGATCATTATCAAAGATGTATTCAATTGAAAGGATTTCATAAAATATATGGAAGATAGAGAAGTCTATGAGAATATCGAGCAATTAGGGTTCCACAAAGTTTGCTGCCATTAGAGGAATATTGAGGTCTAAAATGGGCCTCCTAAGAAAAATGTACAACCAAAATAAAATTTATAAGAACCAATAGGATTTAGGATGATGATGTCATGGCATGGGGGATGATTCACTATTTTTGGACTAAAAAAGTAAAAATTTTAAAAAATAATAAAATAATAAAACTGCTTTTTCACCTTCTCTCCCTAAGGTTTTACTCAAATTTCGAGCGAGAGTACTCATTGGATGAAAAATTTAATTCTCAATCCAAGGAGTACCAATGTTGCATACTTTTGATGGACCTTGCTACATGAAAAAAGAGAAATACATGAAAAAACGTGATTGCAATCATGTTTTTCATCTATTTATCATTTTTCATGTAGCAGGGTTCATCGAAAATATGCAACATGGGTACTCCCTGCATGAGGAATCAAATTTTGGATCCAATGAGTGTTACCGCTCAAAATTTGAGTAAACCCATAGGGAGATAAGTTGAAAATACGAGTTGAAAATATAGTTTTTTTTTTCTTTTTTCCCTCTAAAATTTGATGATGTAATCTAATCTTATTTTCTTATTTCCACTATTATTTTAAAATTATCTTCATGGTTCTATATCATATTATCTTTGAGGAAGAAGCTCCTTGCATGTCCCACGAGGCTAGGAAAACAATGGAAAAGATAGCATATCGGTTTTTCTAACCTCATGGAACATACCTTAGAGTGTTTAGTTCTTAGAAGCCTCCACATATTTTTCCGAGGTATGTGACCGATAAGGTGGTCATGTAGGAGGTTTCTTACACAATTATATCTTAGTTACTACAAATAAGAAGACATCACCTTGGCCTTCCTTCCCTCTACAAGTGGGATCCTATAAGCTTAAGAGCTTAAAAGGATGGTGAAGCAGAAATTGAAGAACTTACCTACCTTAAGTTCGGTGAGATGAACTTTCACATGTATGATCATAGGGGAGTATGTAAAAGACACTATGGAAAGTTACATTTTTCTTGGGCTTATGAGTCTTATTTCCAAAAAGAGGAAGATACGACAAAGAAATGTTACAATGCTTCCTAACTACATGCACCAGGTAGTGAGGTAGACCCTTCTAGTGTATTTCATGTGCAGGCTATTGTCCAAGAAGGGAATCAACTATAATTCTCCACTTTGGTCACCATTTCTAAGTATAAGAGGAAATTTGTGCATAATCTTGCAGTGGAGAAGAGCCAAAAGCTCAAAGAAAATATTATTATTCTAAAAGCGGCCATTGTAGCCAAAAAGAGGAGAAATCAATTAGAAGAATTAAAGAAGAAGAATCGGGAAGAAGAAAAAATACATGAGGAGGAATGAATACAAAAAGAGGAAAAATAAATGAATGAAAAATAATACATGCATGAACATGAAGACTTGAGAAAGAAGGAAGAAGAAGAAGAAGCAATATAGAAATAGTTTGAGGAAGAACAACTGAAACAGTTAATGGATGAAGAAACCAGGAAAAAGCCGAATGAGGAATTTGTAAAGGAAATAGAGGAGCAAAGACAAACCAAATACATGGAGGTTAAATGGGAGGAGGATAGCCAAGAGGCTGACATTGTGCCCATTGCAGAAAATCCAATAGTCAGCCTTCACCTCCTCTTACTGGTGGCCACATCCCATTCATTGAGATGGGAATATCTCCTCTAGATGATAATACACGCATATATATTTTCAACCTTAACTTTTTATTAGTTAAAGAACATAATAGTGCTGGAAAGGAAAAAATATTTTCCTAATGACCTGGTTCATCCTGTTTCCATTCATACAAAGAGGATGATTGTGCCTAATACCAAGAATAATATGAAGGAAGTCACAAAAAAAAACTTAGAATTTGCACAAGATACAAAAGTAAAAAAATATTTCTTGATGGAGGAAAAAAATCAATTGGAAAAGAACCTAGATGCAACAAGACAACAGATTTACCATCTCCTCACCGAGAGCCAAAGTTTTTCTTCTGTTGATTCTCACATGAGGAAGTTGCATGCATCCATAGGTGAGGAAATTCAATCATCGGGTGACACTTTGAGACAATTTTATGAAGAAATGGTCACCCTTCAAAAGGCGGTGATTCCCTTGCATGCAATACAAAAATGATTGCTAGAGAATGTGAAAGTTTTGAAGGTAATTCATGTAGCCATCGATGTGATCCAAGAATGGGGTACCAAGTACATAAATGCACCATCAAACTTTACTAGAGAAACAAGGAAAGAATCACAATTGGAAATGCATGAGGTTAGAATTCTTGTATAGGGAAACAAATAGCTCTGCACTTATGTGGCCAACATCATAACCGCCTATTCATGATTGTACCATAGTTTGGAATATTGTTTAGAGTGCACAAGTTTCCTTTTGTTGGGGCATTTGTAGAAATGAAGGGCATAAATTATGTTACAAAACAAATTGAAGAATTATTGATCAATCTAAGGCACATAGATACTAAAGAATATTTGGAAATTACAAGGCCGAACATTGCTTGTGTATAAATTATATAAACAATATATATTCCAATGGATTCAATCTGATCATGCAATATACTAGAGAAAGATATTGAATCCTTCTACAATTAATTTTGCAGAAATTAAACATGATCGCACAATCACACCAAGTAAGAGAAAGAAGCAAATCAATCGCACAACACATATATTTTTCCTAGGGAAAGATTGTTGCTCAAAACCCCTCTATCTCTATTGTATAATGAACCAAGGAATCATGAAACAATTACAATTCACTCTTCTCGCAAGAGTCTGCTACACTCTACCAACTATCTCACACTGATCTAGGAAAATTGGACCAACACTTAGCAAATTTCCTGCCTCTGCTCAGTCTGCCTTTATCACAAAATTCATGTGGAATGAAATCCCTATTATTTAGGAATTTCAGGCTTCCTTAACTACGCAAACATCATGGGCAATCCTATGGCGTTTTAACTGCATCTGGATAGTTTGCTAAAAATACAATTGATAGTTAACTTCCCTTTAACCTTTTTCTCAACTTGGTCTTAATCAAAATTGACATGCATGCAACTATTAATAGTAAATCATCAGTCACTTGACATATCACTACATGTGAATTAAATATGATTTAATTCACTTGACCTCTCACTAGTACAACAATCAATTACAACTAGTTAGACTGACTTTAACTCGATTGAATTAACTGATTTCTCATGCATTAAACTAATACACTAACTGCAACTTGGTCTCTAAAACAAGTAGAATCACTCTACATGCCTCACCAACCACCATCAAATCATATTTCATGAACTAATTGAGTCTACCACACTCAGTTAACTATTACAAGTGATTATGAGATAAGATTACAAATTATTGTCCAATTTAATTAAGGGGAAATTAAATTAGACACATTTACAATTTATTTAATAAATTGACTTGCACAATAATGTATCGCTAGGACCCATCACTGTGTGACCTGTGATCCCACACTAGTGTGTGTTGTCATGTTGTTTATGGATGCCAATTTCACTATTTCTTGTTGCAAATTTCAACAGTTTGTTCCTGAACCTACCAAGTTAAACATGATTTTTTTTCTTATTATGGAATAGTGTTCAAATTGGTTCCAAAAATATTTATCTATATGTAATGGAGGCAAGAGTTAGATATAATCTGGATCTTCCACCAAGGCTTGAGGACATAACAACACATAACAAGGATTGGTATCATTATGTTACAAGTACAAGTTTTCGAGCTATAGTTTCCTCATGCTCAAGCATAATGTGTATAGTTTTGTCTTGTTAGGCTCTATTAACATTTTTGTCTTATGTGATCTTTTATTTAGAAAATAATGAAAAATTTAAATATAAGTGGAAGTCTAAGATTCAAATATGGAATATGAAGAGTCATTAGATAGAATAGAGATAAAGAAGCTCAAGGGTCATGAGAGAACTTAAAGATCACAAGGGAATGAAAGGTTGCCTCATATGTTATAAATAAACCCTCATTACTCAAACAAGGGGCTTGGAAATTGATATTGGTAGCCTAAGCTTCTATAGTCTAGCATAGGAGTGAATGTCAGCTGGAGAAGAAAGAAGTAACTTCATGTTCTACTATTGGGGCTAGTGTCATATCATTGTATTGTATACTTGTAACTTTCACTTAATGATCAAAAGCTCTTAGTTCCAACACACTTTCATGCATGTATCCTGGATTTTGTAATACTATTCTTTAGATGTTTATGGTATATGTTATTTCATTCATGCTATTGTCAATGAACTATTGTGTTAACTTTAGTATGTTTCTTTTTGGATGTGTGTTGTATTTGATTTCCATGATCTTTATCATCTTGTGAACTATTTTTCAGTCTAACTCATGATTCTTTATATGTTTGTGTGTCTCTTTTACGATAATGATATTACTTTTATTCTATAGGTTCTCTCATTTTCCCATTTGTGTGAAAGAACCTATTATGCATTACAACTGATATTACACAAGTTTACTTACTTGTTGATACCAAATATATGTGTATGTATTTTTATGTGTTAATTGCAACCAAGGCACATATTTAAGATCGTAGTTATGGAAACAAATCGTATTTCTGGTTGGGTCTCCTACTCCAATTGGTGTGAGGTAAAATTAGGACTTCGTATCAGGGAGACCCCCTTGGTTGATGAATTTCCAGCACTATCAACGATTTGGATCAAGTTAAATATAATCAATTCAAAGGTCTCTCTACTGTGTAACCTTCTTAGATGAATTTTCTAGGAAAATCTGGATCTTATTTATGAAGATGAAGGATGACATTTTAGTCGATTTAGGGAGTTCAAGGCCTAGGTGGAGAACTAGATAGAGAAAAGGATCAAGGTCCAGAGGTAAAATAATGGGGAAGAGTACACCTCCAATGATTTCAATGATTTTTTCCAAGAGACAGGGATCAAGATGGAGACGACAGTATCATACAACCCTCAGTAAAACGGGGTTGTGGAGAGCAAAAATTGGTACATTATACCAACTACCAAGGCGACGATTCATTACTAGGATTTTCCTATGCTTATTTGGGCAGAAACATGGAACACGATAGTTTATGTTCAAAACAAGAGTTCTCATAGGATATTTGGGGACAAGACTCCTTATCCTAAGCATTCACAGAGGTGAACCCAAAGATAGGGAACTTTCACATTTTTAGTTGTCTAGTGTATATCCATGCCCTTGTAGTGAACATGAAAATTCTGGAAGTGTATGACTCCATTATGAGGATTGATGTATGGGATATTGTGCCAATATTGAAGGAAAAGTTAGTGGTAAGTTCTAGATGGGTTTTCAACATCAAGAATGATGCTAGTGGTTGCATAGAGAAGTTCAAGGTGAGGTTTGTGGAAAGAGGGTTGTCCTAGAAAAAGGGAGTGGAGTACTAGGAGAAATGTACTTGAGTAGCCTAATATACCTCCACTAGAGATTTTTTATTTATTACTTCAGTTATGTGGTGGAAGATACATCATATGGATCTCAAGACATCATTCCTCAATAGGGCGATTGAGGAGAAAGTGTATGTAAAGTAGCCTCAAGGATTTGAGGGACATGGGAGGGAATCTCATATGTGTATATTGAAGAAGGCCTTATAGATATTCAAGCTACCACCCAAGGCATGGTATTTTAGGATTAATGGGTATTTATTATGGGCTTCACTAAGGGTGAGTAAAATCCCAATTTTTACTTCATACTTGTTGGATATAATCCACTCATATTTGTACTATATGTCGATGACTTGCCTTTCATATGTTTAGAAATGCTCATACCGAGGTGCAAGGTAGAGTTAGATATAGAGTTAGAGATGAAGGAAATTGATTTGATGCAATTCTTATTGTGGTTAGAAGTATGGCAGAGGTTAGGTTAAATCTTCCTTGGTTAGGGGAAGTATGCAATAGAGATCCTATGGAGATTTGGGGTGGAGGACTATTGATCTATGACTACACCTATGATCACTAATTTGAAGAAGGTTTTGACTTAAAATTCAGAGTTGGTGGATACCAAATTGTATACATAGTAGATATGGTCCTTAAATTGTTTGGTCAACACTAGGCTAGATATATTCTTTCATGTGTGCACTTTTAGCTAGTTTATGATAGAGCTTAGACAAGTGCATTGGGTAGTAGCGAAGCATGTGTTGGAATACTTGAGAGATACAATGGATTATGGTATAAAGTATCTTGGAGGAGATAGAGCGAAGTTTCAGTTATATATAGACTCAAATTGTGTAGCGAATATAGAAAATATGAAGAGCACCTTAAGGTGTTGCTTCAATATTGGTTCAATGATGATTTCCTAGTTTAGAAAGAGGTAAAATTCCATGGCACCCAGTTCAACAAAGTCAGTGAATATGGAAACACATGTGGAAATTTGAGGACATTTGGCTTCTAAATTTGGTTGTAGGATTATATGATCAGGAGTTAGGCTTGTGGTGATATATTATAATAATTAGAGTTGTGTCAAACATTATGAGAATCTAGCGTTCCATGACAAGTCCAATCATATTGAGATCATGTATCACTTCATTAGATACATGATCTAGAAAGGGGAAATGAAGATTCAATATATCTCCATAAATTATCATATTACAAACATTCTCACCAAACCCTTGGTGAAAGGGAAGTTTTTGTTTTACAGGGACAAGCTAGGAGTGATGTAGAATACCTTCCTTGCTAAGAGGGAGTGTTGATGTTTGTAGCTTAGGGAAGTACCTCTGCATAGGCCTAAGTGTCAACACATGTGGAAGTCACCTAATTAGATCTTAACCTTAGTAATTACTTTATTTATTAATGTACTCTTTTTATGAGAAATGTGAGTTTAATATAATAAAATGCAAAGGTTATTTGTATTAATGAATTAGTTAAATCATAGTTGTTAACTTTATCTCAGGTGAAGTTGAGATTTAATCTCAACCATCAATCACTTTGAATATTAGGGTTGTTGATTTAGTCATAACTAAAACTTATAAAAATGAGGTTCATTAAGGGAGAAGACACATGATTGAGCACAAAACACAATGAGATAAATGAGGATCTCAATGATTAGGTGGAGAAGTAAATTCACTCAAGTTTTGCTAGAGAACAAAATATAGAAAGAGGATTTGTAGTAAGGTGGAAACCTAACAACAAAGAACGAGGGACTAATTTTCTATAGAAAATCTAGTCTAATTGTGTGGAAAAACCAAACAGCTATGCATACATGTAGGTATGGAAAAGATACAGTGCATGACACATGTGGTTCTACAATAGATTGCAGAGACATGTTTTCATATTTGGGATTTTTTAATGATTCCAAAGAGTCGTACAACTTTATTGGTTCCCAAACTTTCTTGAGTAAATTCTAAATATTCTTTTAGCTTGTATTTTCTAAATGGGAAGGTTTTTCTAGGTTAGAAAAGCCCTTGTAATATTGGAATTGTTTTGAATAAAAAGATGATTTTGAAGGAAAATTATACACCTTTTGTGGAAATAAAATTGGTTGGTTGAATTTTTTCTTTTGCTAAAAATAAAGTTTTTATTTACTAGTTAAAATCCTAGTAGTACATTTTGTTCAACAATATCGAATTAAATTAAAAATAAAAAAGTAATTTTTCTAGGAAAAAGTTTATAATTTACTAGGGTTAGAAAAATTCACATTCGACAAATGTGGTTTTCTATCTCTAGGAAACCAGACTCACACGCCCTTTTTAGAGTTTGAATAAAGAAGCCTTGGAACTTGTATGTTTATGTAATATCCTTATTTGTTGTGTTGTAAGTCTTGTTTTCTAGCTATCGTTAGAAGCTTCCATTGCTCCTATAAATTAGGTTTATCTACAATGTTTTTCCTCAAGTAATGAAGTAATTTCTATGTTCTTGAAATTTCTTGATCTCTTTCATTTTTAGATCTTGCAATCTGATTCGTGGGTGTTTTTTCACTCTTACATGGTATTAGAGCTTGACTACAAGCTCCTTTTTTTTTGAATATTTGTTACAAACAACAATCATATTAGATTTAATCTAGGTAGGAGGTTGAGTTTTTTATATGATATTATTTTTTGGAGGTGTCTTTGTGATCAAGTTTGATTTTGATTAGGCCCACTACTTCTTGAAGTGATTTACCTCGATTTTTGAATTGGAGAGTAAGTCTTGCATTGAAAATAGATTCTAGAGCTCTAAAAAACCTATCATTGGATGCTTATGTAGAAATTTATTTGGTACAAATTCTTCATTGCACTGGTTTTTCTATCACCTCGCATTTTTGTTGTTGTGGTATTCATTAGAGAAATTTTGAGGTCTAAAATGGGCCTCAAAACAAAAATGTAAAACCAAAATCAGCTTTATAAGAACCAATAGGGTTAAATATGATGATGTAAACCATGGGGGATGATTCACAATATTTGGAGTAAAAAGTAAAACTATTAAAAGATAATTTAAAAAAAAAAACTTTTCAACTGATCTCCCTATGGTTTTACTCAAATTTCAAGCAGGAGAACTCGTTGGATGCATAATTTGATTCCTTATCCAAAGAGTATCCATGTTGCATACTTTTGATGGAACTTGCTACATGAAAAATGAGAAATACATGAAAAAACATGATTTCAATTTTGAGAGAGGTTTATGCATAGAGAAGTGTTAATTTTTCTTAGGGATATATTTTATGTTATTTAGATAATTGCATTTCATCATTAAAATATTTAATCCACCCCATAAATCATAACATCATTAACAACATATGCAATTATATAGAAAGAAAAATATCATCATCAATATCACAGAACATAAGGGAACAATAGAAGAAAAGCCTTCACACATAGAGACACCAAGATTTGTCGTGTTGGGTTTCCTATGTTTTGGTAGGTTTGGCACTAAAAAAATATAAGACAACATCAAAACCACTTTGGGACCTCAATATCTAGCCCTTCTGGGTCCAGATAGGGATCTCTCTATAAAGGCAGAGAAATATATATCTTTGAGGTTTTGATTTAAGGTTTTAGGCTAGTTATAAGGAACGAGGGTTATTGTTTTGTTTGTTTGTTTGTTTGGTTGTTGGGAAACATGAAGGAAGGGTTAAATACAAGACAAAGGGTGAGAAAAGAGGATTTTGGTAATGAGGAGATAATCCAAATAAAACTCAAGACTATTGGGCAATGGAGTCATAAAAGGGTTTACTTGCAATTCAATATCCAAGGCTTTCAAATGGGCTAGTCATCTAAAATAGAGGATATTTTAAAGATGATAGTGTGGGATGGAAAGATAAGGAATGAAGGTGAATGACAAGGAAACCTTCCAAGGTGACCACCTTAAGAGCTAATCCAGGGACATGGCATGCCTTAAACGTCTGTGATCAAACTCCTAATGAGGCTAACTCTTCAGACAATAGAAAAAATTAAAGATTTAAACACAAAGGTGAAGCCTGAGATCAGAGAAAGACTTTGAACTTTCAATGCTTTGACATTCAACTTAAGGGATCTTAGAAAATATTAACTATTAGAAACGGACACTAGTGAGACGGAATTAGCTCTATTTCTCCTAGTATCCCAATTCTTTCAATTAAAACCAGACAAGAACATCTAAGAACAGATTCTAAACTTATGCATCAGTAAGGAGGTAAAACCAACTACTATACTGGCTAAATTACCTTAATATTGTTCTCAGATAGCACAATTAGTAGAAAACATTGAAAATAAGAAGAGCAGGAGAACATAAGGGTACCATGCAAGGGTATATCCTAAGCTAGTTTTCTGATTCTTATCGGAGAAATGAGAATATGATGAATTACAGAAGGAAAACAGAGAGAAAGATAGAACACATCACCGCTGCTTTAAATCAGGATCCAAAGAAACTGCTTGTCATATTAGAGAGCAACACTAGTCATATACAACATTGTCCAACAGCTTGATATTCAGTCTGAAATCATCTCCTCAGCCTATTTTACAACTTATACACATAGAAATATATCTCAAGAGAAACAACTTACAATCCACAGTTATCCGATCAACCCCCTTTACAACGTGTCTTTTCATGAGTTTTATAGCTAAAAAGAGGCAGAGGAGGTATATAGAACTTTAAATGAAACATTAAAATAGAGGTAGAAGAAGAGGGCTCGAGGCCCATTCTATCTTAATATCCATGCATTGATCTTCAGTGCTATTTGGATGAAAGAGTGGTCTTCGACAGGCTGATATTAACTCCAGGTATGTGCTTTGATGTACTTTTTGGCTGTAGTAATCTGTAGTACACTAGTATAAGAAAAAAGGCAGATAAATGAATTTCAGGTCTGCCATACTGCATAACAAATGCTTTGGCAACATTAGGACTTTCTGTCAAGGTGGAGATCTTTTCAGGAACTTGATGTAGAATAAAAACAGTATGGGAACTTTTCCTTTCTCGGGAAAAAACCTCCTGTTGATGTGAGACACTGATAAGATTGTTTTTTGTTCTTTAGGCCTCATTAGGCCTTCTGTGTTAATCATAAGGTCTTCAATCTGGTACATTTTCCCCTTAAACATCGAATTAAGGCTTAAAATATTCAATAACAGGCTTTAGATCTCTTTAATCCTTCACTAATACTCTTTGCCGCTTCTTTGATTGTCACTGTCTGTAGTTGTGAAATTTAAATGGCACTGGAGGTTTTACATAGCTAAACACTGGTCTTTTAATGGAATGTTTCCTTCAAAAACCTTCCCAAGCGTTTTCTTTGCAATATTTGGCTCGATAAATGGCCTTCTCTGCGCTTTGTGTCACTATGACAGTGACTATGAGAAATAACGGTTTTCACTGTCTACAACCCTATAAAACACACAAACATGTTAATAAAATCCATGCGAGAGTGGTGGTGGATGCTGTGGAGGATCATGGGAATGGAAGCGTAGCAATGGTGTATGAGGTGAATGCAGTGGAAGATGGTTGAAAAATGATGTGAAACGGTGGAAACATGATCTGATGAAGGTCTGATGGAGGAATGGTTGTGGACCATCGATCAGATCTGGTGGTGGTGATCGACGGTTGTGATTTGCCAGGAGGGTTGCCTTTATAAGGTTAGGAAATATAGATAAAAATTTAGTGTAAACACTAAATTTTTACCTTTGGGAAGATTACAAAGAAAAATGCATAAAATGAATGAAATCGGGCGTGAATGGTGGGACCGGCATGGGTGGAGGGCGATTGATGGTGGACCATTGGATCTCAAGAGGAGATCAACGGTGGGGATGCTCCGATGGAACTATGTGATAGCCCGATGAAAAAAATATGAATGAAATGCGCGACAGAATGAGGGTCGTTGATCTATACAGATCAACGGTCGGGGTCTTCAGATAGGCTTTCGGAGGTAGAAAAGGGGGAAGTGGTTTTTTGGAGAAAACTACTGTTTTTGTGCAGCAAAAGAATGGTTTTGAAATTTGCCTGAAATCACGCGATATAGCTTTCCTCCCGACACGTGGCAAAATAAAACCACCCATATCGCGTGATTTCAAACTGTTAAAGCTCACTCTCCAAAGTTACGCGATATGCTCCTCGATCGTTGGATCTGGGACTGTGAGATATGACGGTGCAGGATGGAGCACGATACGGGAAGATGTGCGGTTGGTAAGGTGGGGACGATTCGAAGGCGGTTTGAATGTGGTCCTTCCAATCAGTGCGATGGATGGTTGAGATCAAAGCAGGAAAGCGAAAGTAGAGGAGCAGGTGGATGGGCAGGAAGAATAGGAGCCATTGGATCTCAAGAGATGAACGGTGCAGATTTAAAGATGAGGTGGAGGCAGAAGGGGTAAATGAATGAGCGGGAGAAAGGTGGACCGTCAGGTCAAATGGGATGGACGATTGCGATCTAATCACACCAGAGGATGGCAGGGCCAAAAACTATGATGGTTAGAACTTGCGATTACATGTGGACCGTTGGATCGGCGGAAGATCGACGGTCGCGATTGGATTAGGGATGGCCAATTGGGGACATAGGGGTGGAGTGTAATTGAATCCTGGTCGTTGGCTCTTGTGGATTCAATGGCCAAGATTAGATCGGAGATCGGCCAATCGGGGAGGCGAAGGGTGGCATATTAGAATTTTGCGATTGGCGATTGGGGCAGCGATGCGATGGGCGTTGGATTGTTTAAAGATCGACGGTGGAGATCACGATTAGAGGGGAATGAAGAAAGGCTGATGGGCGCGGCATGAGATTAGCATGGAACGTTGAATATTTACAGATCTATGGTGGATATTGCACCTGAGGCCAATAGAACAATTATTTCTCGCATCAGAAGATTTCACTTTAACAAAGAAATGCGCTCATAATGATACCCCCAATTGCGATTGACGGTGAGCGCAATTAGCGTTGGCCATTTGATATTTTAAGGAGATTAACAGTGGAGACCTCGGCGAGGGCCGATAGACCAAAGAACTCATCGCATCGGAATTTTTTCATATAACAAAGAGAATGCGCTCACGTCCAATCTTCTAATTGCAATAAGCGCTCAAGGGCTTAGTGCCTGGTCTTGGCACCAATTTTCATGGAGGGGAAGTGGTTAGGGGCTTAGCCGAAAGGGGCTAAAGCCTATAATGAAAAATAAGTGTTTTTAAAGCCAAAAAGATGGTTTTTAAGGCTTAGAGAAGGGTTCCGGTAGGGGGAAAAAGGGGTTTTTCCACCAAATGAAGGGATTTCACATGGTTTACAAAGGGGAATTAGATGGTTTAGAAGACTTAGGAAGGGATTTTTGGGGTTAAAGGAGAAACTTTGAGAAGGGAAAAAAGGGTTAAAATGGGGAAATTTGCAGGGATACAAGGGAGAAAATCAAGGCTTTCTGGGCATAATTCTTTCACAGACAGTGAGAATTTCTTGATGGAAACAATAGTGAAGATATTTTCAAAGGAAAAGGACACATAGAGGATTCAAGAATGAGAGATTTCAGAGGAAATGTGTCTCTTGAAGGTTCAGAAAAATATATAGCCACCTGTTTGCTTGACAAAAAATTTATAGGTGGCTAACAGTGGCTCCACATGGGGATGGCATCCTCTTGAAGATGTCAATAACTTCAAAAATATTCTTTGGGAAGTAGGCCAGATGCTTGATCTTTGAACAATCTTCTCTTCTTTGATTCAGCTGCTACAAACATGATGGATATTAAGTCAGCAGAAAACATTCCCCAAACAATCTACCTACCCATCCTATAGTCCTAACATTTTTTCTTCAAGGTGCATTAGAATTTGCAGACCTTCTTCATCAATTTTTTTTTATTGAAAGCAGAAAACAAAGTAGTCTAATTCTACCCTTATTCCTCCATGAGACCAAATTAAATAGTTGGCCTCATAGCTTCTCTACCTACACTAATATCAGCTAGGATTAAACTGTCTAGCAGATTTCTTTCTCTACATTCTACAACAAAAATTTAAAAACAGTCAAACCATGATTAGACAATCTGGTTTGTTGTGGATCCATGGCATAAAGATAGTTGCACATGAACTGAAATTGCAGAAACTTGAAAAAAAAAAATTGAAGGCTTGAAATTTTGAAACTTTGAAGCATCCTTCTTTTCTTTGTTACTCAAGTTTTGAGCTTGTTAGAGTCACTTTATTCTTCACTTCAGCTCTGGTTTTGGGCATGTTAGAGCTGATTCTTTCTTCTTCTTTGCTGGTTCAGATTTTGAGAATGTTAGAACCAGCTTATTTACTTCCTTTGCCTCAGGTTTTGATCATGTTAGAGCCAATCTTTTTCACTTCATAGGTTCAAGTTTTAAGCATGTATGAACCTCTGTTTCTCTCTTTTTTTGAAACATTTTATTCTTTTCCTTTGAAAGAAAAACACAGAAATGGTATTTACAATGGAAATGCAAACTGTAAATTGGAAATCAGCAGTAGTAATGCTTGAGCATCCTGCCATTGACAGGACCCCCAAATAGATCTGTACCATCTAGCTCTTGCAGAAAAAAAGGAATTTGGACCAATGGTGGAATGGATGATGTATGGACCCTGCCACAAACTGTCAAATTTTCCATGCTTTCCTTTGTCTTCTCTCCTAGAGTCCCACTTAAGAACTTTATCTCCAATTTTGAAGTCACAAGCTTTTGTTCTCTTGTCAAACAACCTTTTTATATTTTCTTGTACTTTCAGAGCTCTGTTATAGACTTATTCTCTTATCTTCTGGAGATGTATATTTTGATTTATCCTCCTTACCATGTTGTCCTCTTCTGTTTGTATCTCTTGTACCAATTTAATCACTAGTACTCCTAGGCTAGTGAGATACACTACTTCTGTTCCATAAATAAGCTGATATGGTGACATTCCAATGGATTTCTTTGTTGTCAACTTGTCAGCCCACAAAGCATGCACTAGCTTATTATGCCATGATTTCTTATTCTCTTTGAGCAGCTTTTTGATGATGGTCACCAAGCTTTTATTTGATAATTCAGTTAACCCATTACCTTGTGGGTAATAAGCAGTTGAATGAACAAGTGCGATCTGATACCTATGACAAAAATCAATCATTTTCTTGGATCCAAAAGTAGCAGCATTATCAGTGATTATCTTTCTAGGGCAGCCAAATCTAGAGAGGATGTGGTCTTCAAGGAATTTAATGATGACAGAATTTGTGGCCTTCCTAGAAGGGATGGCCTCTGTCCATTTTGTGAAATAGTTTGTGGCTATGAGAATCCATTTTTGTTGTGCAGAAGAAGTAGGGTGTATTTCTCCTATGAAATCAAGGCCCCACTGTTGAAAGGGAGCTTCAACAGTTATAGGTTGCAATGGTAAGGGGAGGATCTTTCTTTTGCCCCCAAAAATCTGGCACTTATGGCAGGCAATTATAATTTTGTGGATTTCATTGAAAAGTGTAGGCCAGTAATAGCCAGCTCTGAGTATTTTGTTAGCAGTGGCCTTCCAGTTTAAATGGCCTCCACACTCTCTTGCATGGAACACATGTTTAACCCTCTCTACTTCAGTTTCAGGAAAAAATTTAAGCAGCAAACCATCTGCATTTTTCCAGTATAAGTATTCATTTAAAATGCAATATTTTCTAGCCTTCAACTTCAGAAATTTGGCCATAGTCATTGATAGATCAGGAGGGCATTCAGATTTGTAAGCACATACAGGATGTCAGAATACCAGGGAGAGTTTTGAAATTGTTCTTCAATAGTAGGATCAGGCAATCCTTCGTGTTCATCCAAGGCATCTACCATGTTTATGTCAAGGGCTTGCAAGTCAGATTCAACCATTAGTTGAGCTAATCCTTGACCTTTGATTATTTTTTTGGGTTTTATTTCCAAGTCATACTCTAATATTACAACAATCCGTTTGCCCCTCTTTCCGTCTAGATCTTGGGACAAAATTTCTTTTACCACTATGTTCGGCACGTAGGTAATGATGTGAGAATGCAGAATATACACCCTAAATTCTTTCAAGGCCTTTACCAAGGCATAGACCTGTTTTTCCACTATGTTATATTTCAAGGGTGCATCCCTCAGAGATTTGCTGAAGAAAGCAATAGACTGTTCCATTCCCTCCAGATTTTTTTGCAATAGGACTGCAGCCACTGTATGCTCGGAGTGTTGGGAAAAATACTGAGAGGGGGGGGGGGGGGTGAATTAGAATTTACAGCATATTCAAAACTTTTTACTTTTTCACTCTTCTAAAACCCATACGCTACTTCGCTGAAGCCAACTAGCGTATACACGCGTATATCTTTCATAAAACTCGCGTATACATAGAGATCCAATTATGCCGTTAATTCTTCACTTATATCATTTCATCATTCATTCATTAGATGTTCAGTAAAAAATAAACATGTGCGTAAGAATAGAATAAATCATCACACATAAGCATCACACATGAACACCAAGATTTTTAGGTGGAAACCCAAGTCGGGAGAAAACCACCGCTGCCGTTGTCTCAGCCTTCAATATTTTATTATAAAGAAAACATCTTACAACAATGTGCCGGTGCAGACTCCTACCAGCACGCCGGCACCCACCTGCGCTCGTTTACTAGTCTCTCCTGGAAGGGAGCTCCAACCTCCTGACTCATTTTCCAGCCTCTCCTAGAAGGGAGATACGACCCCCTGATCTCGTTTACCAGCCTCTCCTGGAAGGGAGCTTCAACCGCCTGACTGAAGGCTACAAGCCTCAGCACCTCTATGGACCACATTTCATCAATTTTCACACTGGATCCAACAACTTCAATCGAACAATACTTGCAGGCCACGTTTCATCATATTTTCAGACTGGACCCACTCCACATATTTAAGCTCAATCATACAACCAACCGATGATTACAACTCGTACTCAATAGAGGTGCACTCGTTAAAAAATACAAATAATAGACTTGGCCTATTTCTTATAACGTACTTCAGCAAACCCTAGTTTTCATACGCGCTTTCACTTCACTGATGTCGCATATATACGTGCTTCCATTCACACAAACCAGTGTATACTTCTGTACATATTACAGAACCAATTTAATTGCGCATACGCACTTTTCTTTCAGAGAAGCGGCATATATACGCGCTTCCTCTTCGGCGAACTAGCGTATGGTTCTTCAGAGATTTTAGGTCATTGCATTTCTTCAAGACAGATACTTCACACAGATTTAACCCTTCACTTCAGACAGATGTTCGCCTCTTCTTGGATCTAATCATTCCATAAACAGATATAGCAAATACAAGCACATTTCAGATCTAGATCCCCTTCTTCATCATTGGTGCATCATACACTCAGATTTATCATTAATGTGTAACCCTTTCCATTCAGATCTACTTCAGAGAGAAGTATTCATTCAAGCTCAGAGATCTTGCACCCACGCTCCTCATTTGCACAATGAATTTATTTTCCTTATATAGGTTTACCCTTTGTCAATACCATGAGCCCCTTTTTCAATACCATGAGCCCAAAACCACATTACATCCGATGGTATTCCTGGACGGGGTCAATTAGGCGTATCATTACCCAATACAATGGGTCAATACCATGGTGATTACCCCTGGTTTTGCACTTTTAGAGCGCTTTAGCCCATACGCGACTTGGCACATTCTTTTCCGCGTGCATACGCGACTTCCCTTAGACATATCCGCGTATTCCTTGAGACATTCTCTTTCACCATAGATTTAGCACAATCTGAATTCCTTTCTTCACTGTCTTCTGTACTCTCTGTAGATACATTAGATTTACTTCATTAAGAACATATTCTATCAAGCACAACTTCATCAAGTACGTTGTCATCATCTTCATCAAAGTGGGTTGCCTTTCAAGGACAACTCTCAGCATCATATAGTCAACAAACATCATATCACATCAGATTTACATCCTTTACCAAGTTCATCAAGACAAGAATAACTTCATCAGGTGGTTTGCCATTACGGACAACACATGTCAACAGTCGCATGTTTTCATCTTCATTCAGTGGGTTGCCATCAAGGACAACACTCTGCATCATATTTCCAACAATCTCCCCCTTTGGACTTGATGGCAACCACAATGGTGTTTGGTTACCACAACAAATAGGTACATTAAGAATACAATGACACCATGTCACTTTCTCCATTTGTGACACCATTCAAACACCATGTCACTCTCCCCCTTTGACATCAAGGGCAAAGGGCGGACCAAAACCAACATACTCTTCCCCTTTTCTCCTCATGTGGAAGAAGTGTTCGCGTATCCGATATATACCGAAGTGACCAAGCTCCCCCCCGAGTTCATGATGAACCTTCAAACATATTTTCCTTTTTCAATAAAGTACATGACGCTATGAACTTCCTATCACCAAAGACTCATACTTACATCAAAGATCCATCCAAGTGGATTTACATATGAGACTCAAGTACCCAACCAAGTGGGTTTACACATTTCAATTCAACTACCCAACCAAGTGGGTTTACAAATTTGACTCAACTACCCAACCAAGTGGGTTTAAAAAATTGACAAGTCCTTACATGACTGAATATTACAATTTTACATCATGGGTCTTAACAAGACCTTTTCACCAAATTACAAAAATGACCATTTAAGACCAGCATCTCGACAGTCCTCAAGAAAGAGAACAATTTTCAGAATCAACATAATGCCAACAATGCATTATACTCAGCAACGCTAATGCTCCCCCTGAATCTGTGCATCCAAGCATCCGTTTCATATGACTAAGCCTCCCCCTTGGTTTGTGCATCCTGAACACTTTCACCAACAAATCATCAAGGAATCTTTATCAAACATGAGAAATAGAATTATGAGAACTGGAACACCACTAGAGATACCAAACAGTATCAGAGATACCAAACAGCACTGCAGCTGTGCTGAAAAGAGCTGACTCCAAGCAAAAATTTGTCAGCAATCAGACATACACGGCTTTCTGTGCATGAACTCGCATATATACGCGACTGTGTTTCAGGAAACCCGCGTATCCACTACCATCTTCTAAAATTTATGCGTATTTGTTCTTTTGACCGGCGTAGAACACTCCCTTTCGTCTTAGATACTCGAACGCTTCCCCGGCGAGGTTTGGTAAAGATATCAAGAACTTTCTCTTGAGGGAACATACTCCAACATCACCACGATCTTCAAGATTTAACATGAAGGAACATATGTAGGCAAAAGATCTCAACCATAATAACAAACTCTGCATGATCTATTCTTATTTCTGAATCAAATGACTTCCAACTCATCTATGTGTGAGCATCAGGGATCAAAATCTCATCATAATGAACCATATACCAAGTCATCATCATTTCAGCATGAGTATCACAATAGCCAAGAATAATCAGTCATATTGCCAACAATGCAAGTATTAGTATTCAACCT